>CACVBS010000071.1:46883-263323 GCA_902728275.1 Cyclocybe aegerita
GCTCGTCATTAGTGGGGTAGACGTGGGCGATACGGAGGGGTACGAGGCTGTTAAGAGCTGGTGTGAGGTATGTGTTTTTTCGTTTTGTGTTGGGTTGGGTTGAGGATGGGTTCGCTGATAATAGTTTTGCGTTGTGTGTTACAGTCGTTCGGCGAGCTGAGAGAGATGACGAGGGCCCCGAATGGGAGCCTGTATGTTGATTTTAAGAAGGCGAGCGTTGCTGAGACGGTGAGTTTCCTTTTCTGCTGTGCTGTCCCTTCTCTTGCGCTTGCTCTTTCGTGTCGTGTCGTTTCTCCTTCGCTTTCCATCGGAATTTTCATGCTCGTTGCTTTTCTCTTTCATCTTCGCTTCATTGTCGGTTTTCGTCGTCGTTCTTGATGAGCTGGCACGTCTTGCCCTCGTCTCGTCATACCGGCCGGTGGTTTATACGTGGTCGTGGTCGTGGTCGTGGTTGGGAAGGAAGGAACAGCGCAAACTGCGAGCCTGGCGTCGCCTTCGCACCCATACCCATACCCATCACACACTTTTCCCTGCATCACTCTTCTGTCTGCCCTCTCGCGCTCGACACCTATTTGGCGTTCTCGGTGTTGGTTGTGCCGTTGTCGATTTGCTCCGTTGCTTCTACACCCTGTGCTCTGCACTCTGCTGAGTGTCGGAGGAGGTTGTGGGTCGTCGAAGATGCTCCGAAGCGATTTTGCGTCCTCAAGAATTAACTCCGTTTCGTTGATGGCCTCTTTCTCGATGTGATAGATGGCTGATACACTCTTTCTTTCTTTCGTTGATGCAACAGGTCTGCCGCCTTCAGGCTCAGGTGTACATCAAAGGCGCGGGCAGCGTCACGCTCTCGTGGTACACCAAGAAGAAGCCGCTATAGAACGTCTCACTTAGACTCGTATTCGAAACTCGAAACACACAAAAGCTAGTCAAATTGACGAGCAACTGCAAACAACCTCATCAAGCATAGAACTTTACCGCATTATAGACTATTCTAACCTACCGCATCCATCATTCAACACAAAAAGCATTACCATCCAATCCATTGGCATCCCATTCGTCATTCGGGCTTTTCTTCGTCGTCGTCGACTATGTTATTCCTGTGTTTTATTCGCCTGCGCCTTTCGTTCCTTTCACTGAAGGGATACGGAGCGCGAGGCTAAAAGCATTCGCATTCGCGCATTGTCCATCGTTCATCCGCTGTACCAGCATCATTTGTCGATTGCTCTCGTTACCTCTTTTTCGTCTTTCGTCTTCGCTGCTCCTATTTTTTCTTTATATTGTATATATATCTACTTCTGCTTCGTCTCATTTTTTCTCGTTTTCTTTAGCTTTCTTCTTTCACCCTTCGTGTATCCTCCTCGCCGTCCCTCCCTCCTACCCTCTTTCCTCCTACCCCCTACCCCTACCCCCCACCTCCTATCATCCACTATGCATACCGTACACCCTACACACGCACACACGCACGCCCATCCGATACCGACCACACATCACACTCATTGCCCGGCGCTCGAAGCTCGAGCGCCCTCTGGAAACAGCAGGACCTCCCAGACAATAAACCAAACCACACCACGGCATCGCAGCCGCCACGTTCATTCGCACTCGACGGTCTTCTTCGTCGCACACCACAACCTACTACACTCACTATCGTCTGGAGTCTCATTCATCATCGTCATCTGCACACTCATTACCTCGGTTTCCTCTATCGCATTTCTCGCCTGCCGCCATTCATTCAACTCAACTCAAAACAAACAAATCTGCATCACACTCATTCTCCGTCTCTTTTTTTTTGCAACTCATTCGGCTCGGTCGGTTCTGGTGTATCAATTAATCCTACTTCCCAACATCATCATCATCGGATTTCTCGTGCGTACTTTCCTGCGTGTATCAATGGTTGTTTTCTCCCTCCCTCCATCGGTGTATCATCATAATACCTTCGGCATCCTACTAATCGCTACCCTTACACTACTCGCATGCCGACGTGTTTAGCCACTCCATCCCCTTCGGCGATTATCCCAAATTCCTCTATTCGTAGGATACACACCAGCTATTTATTGTATGAATAGGAACTCGTTTTTTCTTTTTTTTCCCTCCCTTTTGTGCTCTATTTTTTTTTGTCTCTTCGAATTTGCTTCCCATAATTCGGCGCATTACACAATACTTTCGTCGAGGTCCTGTTGTCCCCCGGTTTTTTTTTTTACTGTTTTTTGTCTCGTTTAGCTTTTGTAACTAGAAGGATTAGAAGGAATTGAAAGCAGAAGAAGTTCAAAGTTCATATCGACTGGTCGTGTGATCGTGATCGTTGTGGACTCGGACTTTATGTACTTGCCTACCCGCGAGCATCGGGGGGGACTAGGACTGATGTAACTTGGCGGGATGAATTGAAGGTCGAGGGACCCTTCAAAGCTTGCAATTATACACGATTTATTCAGTTATCAATGCTCTGCTCCCGCGAGAGTGATTATAGCCTATAGGACCTCGTCCATCTATTGCCAAGGGAGTCTTCTAGAGGCTTTTGCGACGAACCTTCAGGCAGTATCACTGGGACGCCATTGATGGTGCACATGTGTGCATAGCGCGGTACTGGGTAATCATGCTGGCACTTCGAATAATATTGGTGGGCAGAGGATGGCATGTGCAAACATCTACGGTCGTCCGATCGCGTGAGTATATGGATACTCACGAGCCCAACAGTCTAAGCAGGGTTTTAGGCACCTCCCACGTCAGGAACGGCCTTCCGAAGGCCTTTCGCCGATTATGATTTTGGAGTCTAGCACCTATGGTGGAGTCTAGGCGCCGGTCGTGCGAGTAAATCGAGGTTTGCCATAGGTCCACCATGAAATATTCCTGATAGTCCATCTGTCGACCTGAATCTATCTGTAATCTAATCTATCAGAGAGGGCAGCCGGCCAGGTGAGTACCCCCAATCGGACATATGCAGGAATAACCCACCCCACGCCGCAGTCTTGGCGGAACGCCCACAAGGATACCCTAGCAGTTACCTGATATTACGGACACGACGGAAAAAGATGGGAATATCGTGGTTAATCTGCTAAGGGATAACTTACAAGACATAAGACGTAGTGGGAGAAGATAAACGCAAGACGAGCATGCGGCACCGAACGGGATTGGACGTTCATGGTGAGTGGCGCCACAGAATTTGCAGCTGGCGAAGCCGCGAATATACTTGATAAGTTGCTGAAATCGTCTCCCTTGATTGATTCCCCCTTCTGTACGAGGTCGAAAGCTGCAATGCTACCGCGGGCTCGACGGGCTCGTCTCTCCTTCTCTTTTAAATTTTTCATCACTTCCATTGCTGAGGCTGAGCTTATGTTCACCTTCCGGACATCCGCTCCTCCTGGTCCAAATATAGTCCAGCTTCTTATGGGGCGTTCAACTGTGCCCGGCGGTATCAAGACATACCATCTGACGTTGTGGCGCACGGTACCGCGTGGGTCTCGAAAGCATGTTGAGCAGCATTGGATCTCAGGCGGCGCCACACATTTGGGCTAGAGCTGGGTGGACGAAGAGCGTGAGTTCCAGTTGGGATAACATTTAAATGTATGAATTCGTAATTAAAGTTGATATCTCGACGCGGATATCACAAGAACCATCGATCCAGTGTTGTAAGCGCTCATGAACACTTGTTTTGAACCCCTGGCTGCTTCCAACTCCAAGATGTTCCCGTGCAGCGATGGTAAGCTGCTCGAAATTTCTTATCTTCTCAGATAGGAATTTATTGTGTGCTAAGTCTCTGGGTAGGAGATTGCTCGTCTAATGTCTTATCTTTCCTGACGACCGACTCTTCCCCGTCTACGAAAAATAGGGCCCTGGGTTTTCTTGATTCAATGAGCTCTTCTCAAGTACTCCTCCGGGCGCCTAACCCATCAATATTCAGGATTACCAATAGCAATACGCTGCGCTGTATGAATGATTTGTCAGATTAGCATTGCTCACTAATACGACAGTTAACGGAGAATTTCATCCGGCGGACCAGATCAACTCTCGTCTTACACTTTGTAAGCTCCCAAAGTTGGCATTCGAAGCGCAATTTTTAGCTGAAACGGTATTGATAGCATACCTTAGAAGCCACGTTCTCCTTGAAGGGGTATGCATCTCCACTTGGTCGATGATATCGCTTACCAAGACCTCGAATATCGGAGAAACGACGCGCAGTATTGTATACACCACCTGCATGAGCTGAGCAAGCATTGGTTTGTTCATGAAACCGCATCGACACTGTCGAAAAGGGAGAATAATGTTGGATTTCAGAGGCCCGAGCTCGTATAAGTACCTGCGACGTCGAGGGTTAACTATCTCATTACCTCCCTCCAACCTCATCGAAATGACTTTCTGGGTCAAACCGCCTACACCCAAGACCAAGCTAGGTCGCTACCGCCTTTTGTCGCCCACCGCGGGAGTCCATGTCTCTCCTCTCCAGCTCGGGGGCGGGAACATTGGCGACAAGTGGGCAGCACTGGGAATGGGCAGCATGGACAAGGAGTCGAGCTTCAGGCTTCTCGACGCATACTACGACAACGGAGGCAATTTTATCGACACGGCAAACCTCTAGTGGGTGTTATTTTCTTTCTCGCTATTCCGATTAATGACTGACTTTTCTTGATAGTCAGGAAGAGACGTCCGAGATGTTCATCGGTGAATGGGCTGAGAAGCGTGGCATCCGGGACCAGCTCTTCATAGCGACCAAGGTAAGTTCAGTTCTCTTCTTCACGTTCACAACCACTCACGTAGAAGATAGTACACTACCAACTATAAGAGCCGTCAACCAGTAGCCCAGCAGATGTTCTACGTCGGAAACAGCAACAAGGCATTGCATATTTCCGTCGAGGAGTCACTCAAGAAACTTCGGACGACCTACATCGACCTTCTCTACGTCCACTGGTGGGATTACGATACTAGCGTCGAGGAGGTGATGAGATCGCTTCATACCCTCATTCTGCAGCGCAAGGTTTTATATTTGGGTATTTCTGACACCCCTGCTTGGGTCGTCGCTAGAGCGAACCAGTACGCGCGCGACCACGGCTTGACTCCGTTCGTTATCTACCAAGGGGCATGGAATGTCATGGACCGTTCTTTCGAGCGCGATATCATTCCAATGGCAAGATCTGAAGGTATACTACTTAACAAATGTTTACTTCTCAGTCTGAATCCTTTTGCACAGGAATGGCCCTTGCACCGTGGAACGTACTCGCAGGTGGAAAGTTTAGGACCGACGCAGAAGAGGAGCGGCGCCGCCAAACTGGAGAGAACGGGCGCGTTATCATGGACCCAGTCTGGGAGAGGAGCGACACCGAGAAGAAAATCAGTGCGGCTCTTGAAAAAGTCGCAGGAGAGGTAGGGGCAAAGCACATTACCTCAGGTACGTGGCATACACAACCGCACTGTTACATTCACTCACTTGGAGTCCTCTTTCAGTCGCCATCGCGTACGTGATGCAGAAAACGACCTACGTCTTCCCCATCATTGGAGGTCGCAAAGTCGAACAGCTCCTCGCCAACGTCGAAGCCCTCGATATTACGCTCAGCGACGAGCAGATTAAATTCTTGGACAGCATCGTCGACTTCGATCTCGGCTTCCCGCATTCCATGATTGTGAGTCTTGCTTATCTTTAACGCGTGCGTGCGAAACTAATTGGGCGCCTAAAGGGTGATGGTTCTCAAGCCAGTACCGTCCTCCAACTCACTGCACACATCGACGAGAAGCCTGTGGCGGCACCCGTTCGACCCTCTGGTAATTAGGAGGCGATAATGCTCCGACCTCGATTGTATATAAAGCCGTGTATTACTTTGTTAGATTTCGGTATATGATAAAGCTATCCGTTATGACCCACAATCATTGCAGGCAGACCAACGGGAATAATAGACGAAGGGGTTATTCCTCTCATACTTTTCTAATAGGTGTAGGTAACGAGCGCACGTTCCAGCGCCTTCAGTGTCCGAGAAAACCGCCATGATGCCCATTTCGTAATACTTCATCCATCGGCGACTTCGCCTTCGCAATAATCGCCGCGAGAAGGAACGCACCTCGTCGGACGTAGGACTGATGGTTTCCCTCTGATCTCGGAATAAACCCAGTAGAAGTACGTACCCCTCTTGATCTCACTGTGAGCTCGAGATACGCACCTCCGGAAAGTGGGCGGCGATGAAAGAAGTCATGTATGGCGAACGAGTCGGAGGTTATTTTATTAATATTAAGGGGTCGGAAGTCTATAACGCCGCCCCACAGAAACAATCATAAGACGTTGTTGCGTCGGTGCGTGAGGGATGATAAGGAGGATTAGAGCTTGGTTGGAGAACCAAAGCGACGAAATGAGCGCCCACACGAATGCTAATTAGTAATAGCAAAGCCGTCTGAAAGAGCACAAGTTGGGAAAGTGTCATTTCTGTGTAGGGTACAGTCGAATGGAACACCATAATTGTCACTGCCATGGTCCCCGAGCGATGGTCTAGGACAAAGGTCCACAACACAAGTCCCACTGGTCCTCCGTCCGACGTCGACATAGGCTGACAAGTACAACCCCGCATCCGAGCCTGCCCAACATCGGAGTCGAGCGAGTAAGCGTCATCGCAGAAGCTAGAAGCTCTTCAGCTTAATGAAAGGCTCACAGCATTACGGATTCATGAAAGAACGACACGTATTCCACGTTGAATGATGCATACATGTGCATTTGGAGGTTCCATCCTTGTCGCAGAACCTTCTGAGTTGGAAAGATCTGCGGCCTTTTCATGAATCATAACAGCTTGGAGGCTTCCAATCTGCGGTCCCCTGTTTCCAGAAGGAAGGATGGGCAGTTGGAACTTAGCCCTTGAGCAGCGGGGATAGAAGGAGGTGGACATCGATGGTGTTCGTCAGCTTTCCGAGTATGAACGGATCTAAGCGTATGGTAGATGAGGTGTGTGCGAGTTCGAGACCCAATAGTAATACCGAAGAATACGAATATTCTGCAGGGCGAGCATATGCGAACGCGAAGACATTTGACAATTTGCAATTCGGTGCACAGGTCCACCGAATTATTGGATGGTAGTACCGGACCATGTTCCGACGAGCACATAACGTGTCCACCCCTGCCACGGAGGGACGGTCGAGCGCCAACAGAAGGCGGCTTCGGACGAAACGTGGCATCAAGTAAAATCTAGAGTGGGAGCTTTGGCGAGGCGTAATCCCCGAACGCGCCAGGATGTCACTGCCTCCGGAGAGCAATTTACGATACTGGACCAGACTTTTGAACGATGGAGGGAGACCGTCAACAGCACGAATGTAGAACGAATCTCCGTGATGTAAAGCATGTAGCTCTGATGACGCCTCGAACTGCACAGTGATGACGGAGACCAAAAGCCGTTCGATGCGCATGGGGTAAGACGAGCAGACTTCTTGGAAGTGAGGACATCTATCGCACGGCGGTGATGGCACTGCGGGTGGCGTAGAACAAGTTTATGAAAGTAACGTTTGGACCTGATGCGGAGGGCCGCTCCTGACGCGGACGCCTCGAGCTCGACATTTTGGGAGATAGACGCCTCTGCCGTACGTATGTAAGCAGCGCTGATGAAGGCCTGACATATCGCTCGAGAAAATCCAGCTGTCTGGCATAAGTGGGATAAGCGTTCTCACACAACGTCTGAGTTCGAAGTGCCCACTTAGCTATCTCTTATCACCCCCTGAACTCGGGGACGAATAGTGGGCTGAAGGTTTCCAAAGCCTTCTTGCGGTGATCCGTGGGAGGGCCAGGAGGCATGGATTCGATTCCGGTTTGTGATACGAGCGCTTCTGGCAGATCCTCCCCATCCCCCTGGCCTCAGGAGAATAAAATCCAGGCGGAATGGGAGCGGTCGTGGCTGATCCCATGGTGGTGGAAGGTGAAGAGGAGGCACGGGGCCTGAGCAAGACGACTTTGTGATTTAGGGTCGGCTTGACGTCACTTCATCCACTTCCACTTCGACTCACAGCCCTGCTTCCTGCCTCTACCCTCGGCTGCTTCTTGCCTAACTATACTCAACTGACTCTTGGCTTGTGAAGACTGGAAATGACGCTGGCGAACTCCGGGGTTATAGGAAATGAACTTGATTCTGGAAGGTGATTCATCATGCATGAGGATATAGCACAAGGACTTTGGGCCACTTGATTGAAGATCCCTCTTGATTCTCGCGTCTGAATCTCGTGAACTTGTGACGCAGAGCGCCTCAAGGCACATCAAGAGGATAGAACCACGCGGTGAGCTTAAAAGACCTTTCTTTGAGTATCTTACGGAACGGGGGAGACGATGGCACTCACACTCCAACTTCTAGATGGAATATTGTGCTAACGGGAAAGCAAAACCCTCAAATTATCTTGAAACGCCCTTCATCTCGGAGCCTAGGATTGCCCAATGGCCACAGATCCCGTCTTATCGAAGTGGAATGACCTTCCTCAGAGAGCATTCACGCGCAACTGCAATCACCACGACCCCTGCGTCCAATCCGTGTTCCGGGCATTTTTCTAGTCAAAGTTAGAAGATTCCTCCCTTCCGCCTCTCGCTGTCTCACTCTACGTGCGGATACTCTACTCCGCCGCAGCGCTCATCAGGGGTCATCTGAATCGCACGAGAATTCAGACCATCAGCGCAGCGCGAACCTGCTTTCCCAACGAAGCACGTTTTGTGTCCCCCGCGGCGAATCCCCTCCGTTTTATAACGCTTCGAACTTCGCTTTCCGAAGCCTCGTCCTACCCGAGCTTTGTTTTCTTGTTGAATGCGATTTTTTTCCGACTGGTGAACCCGAAAGAGCATCCCAACTCCCAGCGTTGAATGCGCCACCGGCTCCGTTCCTGCGGTTTTACGACACCTCAAGAAGACCAGCGAGCTTTCGGGCCCAGCAGCTTCTATACTACGCCACCTTTCCATCTCCTTCTGCTCAAAATTTCAAATATGACTATGACCATTGCCCATACACATGGACCACCTACACCCGTTTATCTCAGTGAGGTAACCCCGACGGTTTCTGCGGTCCCGAAACTTGGCCAGTGACGGAGAACGCCCGAACGGCGGGAGGTCCTTCTCCAAAGCCACACCGTTTTAATGGTGCCGTTACGGTGCGGCTTCCGCCGTCTACCGAGACAATAAGCCCTGTCAAACTCGTTCTCACAAACCTTCCCGGCCTTCATCTCACTGGCTGGACCCTCTTTCTTTACTTCTTCCCCTCGCATGATAGTTCACACATATCGCATCTCAGAGTGGCGGCCTGTTCACGCAACGCCCATGGTTCTGAACAGCATGGGCTAATTTATTCCGGAATAAAGGTAAATTTTTGCACCCCGCCGCCTCTTCCGTCACTGAAGACGCTGGAGTGACGGAATCATGAATAGGTTCTGTGCTTCTCATGCTGTTGTCCGGCGCTTGGCGTGTTGGTGCGACATGTTATTCCGCGCACCAGAATACCAGAAGAACATGCCGTCGGGCGCGACGTGTCCTTCGATGCTGTCCCTCGGTCGTTAGGGCGCTCGACGCTGAGGAGCAAACCAGAAGACGCCCAAGGCGCCTAGTACCTCGGCTTGAAGACTGCACACTGTCGGACGCCGGATGTGCGCTCCATGATACATGACCCGCTCCATGACCCGCTCTCTGACCTCACCCGTACGTGAGCATCTCGACATCGACTGACACGCGCCGACGCAGATCCTTGCTCTTCCCCTCTTCTCATTAAAGTTCTCGAGCTCGAACTCCACTGCAAAGCGATGCATCGCTGTTCTGGCTAACCCTTTGGCTAACCCTTTGCAAAGGTTGCAAAGTTCGCATGGTCCTCCTAACCAAATGAAATGGTTAGGTTATGACAACCTAATGGTAAGTATCTCGGGACCTCCCTTCCCCAACCCTTCTATCCGCAATCCCCACTCTACTCGTATCTGCTAACTCCCCTCTAAGGTTAAAGTTCAGGACATTTGTTATACACTTTTGCCGTTTTGTCGCCAGAGCGTGGGGAACATAAACCGAGACTTACACTTAGCCTGAGGACTCAACGATTCAGAGAAAGGGCATTCCCCGGCGTTCTTCCTTTCTTCGGTATTCAGCACTCAGCTCCGCGTGGGATACGTCTCCAGCTCTGGCGATATAAACCTGTCGATTTGACTCTGAGTCTGAATTCAACGATGTTAGGAAGACAGAGCGCGCGTGTGGACATCGACGCCCCTCGATACTCTGCCGCCGGTCTGGATTCTCAATTTCACCGTCGTGTATGGTGTTCCTTGTGCTATGTGTTGAGCGAGTACGGCAGACATTGCAACTGCCCACTGATGTTGAGCTGCCCCTACCCAAGATCATGGCGATAAGATGGACCCGGATTCGAAGCTTCCCACCTTGGACATTTCATGTCTTTTGACATAGGCGAGTTACAGCACTCATAAGCCGAATGTGGGAGTACGCTTCGAATCGTCATATATGGAACATTCAACTGGCTTTGAACGTGGTTGTTGTTCTCAATCTATGCCTCCTTCATCTTCATTTACTGGCCACCTATCGCTATTATGCTCGCCTTATAATTAGAGCAAATACCCGCCTTCGTCTCGGGCATTTATCTTTCTCCTCATCATCACGACATCCTTTTTTCTCAAGTAATACTTGCAAGTCGAAATGCTTATCATTTGTTTTCCTTCTGTGAACACGGAGACTCCTAAAAAGGAATAGGAAGCACGACTTCAGATCTTCCGCACCGTGAAAGAGAGAAACCCCTCGCCATTCTGACAGCCAAAAAGGCACTCAGAAGGCAAAAAGTAAATTTCTCTCTGTCTGGGAATCGAACCCAGCTTTCGCGCGTCCCATTACATAAGCAAATGACAGGCGCGTGTACTAACCGATATACTAACAGAGATATTATTGTGTGGAATTTTGATATTCAAATAAGCGGGGATTAAGACATGGCTGCCATTGGGCACCCCGATTCAGGATTCCCCATGGCATTTCATCATAGCATTGTAGCACCGAAAACCAGTGAGGACGAAATAGTCAATCCTGCAATATCGAGCATGTTATAGAATACAGAATATCTAAATCTCACCGCGCTCCTGCCCAAGCAACTGCGGATACCAACTCCTTGCGAATTAGTTGGATGGGTATGTATGCCGTTATTGAACGACGACAGTCATCAGTCCTTCAGATAAGGGGATACTGTCGATAAGTGACCCTTATTTAGGCGTTTACCTGGAGTCTTTGGTTATTTTTGTGATTCCATGACATGGAATTTAATGCCATCTTGTGGCGCATGCCGTTTCGGCCTCGAGAGGGCGATGAAAGACTTGCCTTCTCAGGTCGGCGCCACACGCTACGCATGTCAAGTCGAGATGAAGGTACTTTAGATACCTAGTCGCCACTAGCGTAGTCTCATTGTTGTCAACGGCGCAGCTCCAACTATCAAAATCCTCTAAGCGCTCACGAGCGCTTATCTTCGATGAACAGGAAGCCAGCTTCTAGTGCCCGTTTCGTCTCTTCTATAATTCGGAATTCGAGTGGCATCAGCTGGTCACACCCACGACTTGGTGATTTGCGCCGTAATACTAATACTCATCTAACCTAAGCATCTCACCTGTCCAACTTTCCTCAGTTCCATACGTCCAAAACATACGATTCTCAGAGACGCTAGAGAGAACAATGTGATCACGATAACTAATAATATCGAGGTCCGTGTCTCGTAAGAAGATTAATGAAATCTTGAGTGGGCACTCTCATGACCCTGCCCGGTTGAGCACCTTTTGGACTGCTACGCTAAGTGGAGTATGCGTATATTTCAACTGAAAGGACGGACAAGTGGCTCACAACCAAATCCCCTGAATATTAAGAGTCGGAAAGCCCGCCACCGATCCGCCGAACAGAATCGACGGACGCCCATTACATTCATCTGGTAGGAGCGCAGGGCCCAGTGATGGCTCTCTCCGACTTATGACAATGTCAATTTCCTGCAGACAAGCTCCCGTGCCTAGCGTATATTATGTTCTCAGCACATATTCTGAACGGCCCAGCGGGGACCTTGCAGGGGACCGGGGTGACTTAATTCTACCCAGAGATAGACAGCCTCAATTCAAGAGAAAACATTGATTCGGCGCGACAATTTACTGATCAATGTTCAGCGCTACACCGTTGTACATGAGTGGCACCAACCCCTGTCAAAAGCTGAGCACATTGTGCGCGTGAACTGACCCACTGGTACTGATAAAAAGATGAAATCTGCCTTGAATTCGGATACGGGGAATCGAACCCCGAGCTGCCGCGATCCATTATGAGAGGCGGCAATGTTAGCCGTTACACCATATCCGAGTTGCCATTGGACGACCGCAGTCAGACCTTTGCATTTTAGTCTATTTTAGTGCTTGGATTCATGTGCGCAGAATCATCAGAGCCAGACGAATCTCTGGCTACTACAAACCCTGAGACGAGAAACGAAAATCTATATTTTCGACTACTAGGTAAAAAGAGGGCTACAACACTAAGGGAATTTCATTCAGTTTATACAAATTTCGTTTCAAACTTGTTTCGAATTTTGGTCGTTCTTCTCAATTATATGGGATGAATTGGAGAAAAGAAAATGGTAGATGAAAGTATGGATGATGGATGGATGCAGGTAGCAGGCAGGATGGAATTCAAGTCTAGTTTGCGAGCGATGGAGGGATGAAGAAGGCGATGACGACGAGAAGAGAATGAGGGCAACAACGATGTGGGAGAGACGCAAGGGCAAGAGAGAAGGGTACAACAGATGACAACTTCCTCCTCCACACCTACTGCATCCTGCCCAAGACACGCGGCTGCGACACATCCGCCATGTTGATAAAGATGTCGTCGGCAGGGTGGCGGTACAGCGGTGCGCGCAGTCTCTTCTGGTCGAGGTGGTGTCCGATGAAGCCAATGCTGCGACCGAGGACGAACAGGCCGTTGAGCGTGCCGATCTTGATGTACTCGTCCGCCTCCTCAGGTGTGAAGGCGCCAGAGTCGCGCAGGAGGTCGACGAAGCAGACGGCGATACAGCCGTCGACGTTGAGGATGAGCTGTTGAGAAAGATGAATTAGTTCATTTGCTACGAGGAAGGGAAGAAAGGGGCGTACAGTATCCTTCTTCGCAGTTGTCACCTTCTCAACAGCAAGGGCGTAGTCGAGCAAGCTATGGCTCGGGAAGTGCTTGTGCACATACTCCTTCACGAGCTCGACACGCAGATCAGGGTTGTTCACACTCTTGATCTTGTGGCCAATACCCGAGACTATCATTGTCCCTCGTCAGCACTGACTTGCCCCTCCAAGTACAGTTAGCACTCACTAAGCTTGTTCGCCTTCCTCGAGTTGTCCACAAACTCTCTGGGTGTCAGACCCGTATCGCGGGCGTTTGAGAACATTGAGGCGGCCTCGTCAAGGGCACCACCGAATCGGCTTCCGATGGTCAGGAGACCCGAGGCGAGCGAGGAGATGAGGTCCTTGCCCGCACGCGACGCGACAATGGTGTTCATGGCACCAGAGACAGCCGGACCGTGGTCGGCGGTGAGCATGAGCACCATCTCGATGAACTTGGTTGCCCATGGTGGCAGACCTAAAGAGATCGACAATGATCAGAGCAAGAAGTAGACGAACACGAAAAAGAACGCACGTCTCTTGAACCAAAGCAGCGACACTACACCTCCAATACCAATATCCTCCTTGAACACCTCCGAGATCCTCATACCCGCATACAGAAGTTCCTGACCCCGCTCATCCGAGATCGTCGAGATGAACGCTGCCGGCTTCCTAATGAGACCCAACTCCTGTGCCCACTTGTAGTCCATAGGAATAACCGGGGGGTCCACCTCCTTCTTGGGCTTGATCGTGCCAACCTTGACGAGGCGCTCATACGTCTCCTTGAGCACATGCGGCAGCTCCTCGAACGTATCGGGGACGATGAAGCCCGCCTCACGCATCGCGCGGTTCTTCGCGTCAGCCGTCTCCATATCGCTGTTCGCCATACTGCCTGCATGCCCGAACTGCACCTCCGTCGCGAACATCTTCGCGCAGGTACCGATGGCCCAGGCGACGATGGGCTTGCGGATGATGCCTTTCTTGACGGCATCGATGACGCGGTACTCCTCGATACCACCAACCTCGCCGAGCAGGACGAGCATCTTGCACTCGGGGTCCTGCTCGTAACGCAGGAGGTGGTCAATGAAGGTCGAGCCAGGGTAGCGATCACCTCCGATAGCGATACCCTCGTAGGTGCCGTTGGTGACGAGCGAGAGGATGTTATTCAGCTCGTTGGACATGCCTCCAGACTTGGAGACATAGCCAACTGAACCAGCGCGGTAAAGCTTCGAGGCAATAATGTTGTCCATCATTCTAAAGATCCGCGTTAGCTTCAGCAATCGACGAGAAATAAACACAACGTACCCTCCAGAGTTTCCAATCCTGAAGCATCCAGGCTTGATGCCACCAACGGTAGCAGGACCAATAATCAGGACACCCTTCTCCTTAGCCTTCCACAGGATCTCACGGGCATGCCTCTCCGGAACACCCTCAGCAATCAGCGCAATCGCCTTAAGCTGGGGGAACTCCAGACACTCAAGGGTGCTCGAGTACACACTACGCGAACTGGCAAAGTTCACCACGACATCGACATCAGGGTGCTTGGCGATCGCCTCCTTGAACGTCGTGTACACAGGCAGGAGCGTCTCCTTCGTGCCCCAGTAGAACTTCTGGATGTGGTGCCCGCCGAAGGGGTAGATCATGGCGGCCACGGAGGGAGCCTGACGACCGCAGGAATAATCAAAGTCGAGCATGCCCTGGATGGCACGGGGTTGGAGACCGTACACAAATGAGCGGGTGTTGGCATCGAAGGGACGGTAGGGCGGGCGCGAGGTCGTGCCGGCCTTGGTGTCGAAGTGGACAAGGTTGTCCGAGGGCTGGGTGCGCTCGCCATCGGGGTGGATCGAGCCGACAGCATCGCTGGTCTCAGCGACGGGCGCGACCTGCGCAGGAGGCGTCTCGGGTTGCACAGACTTGAGGCCGTCAACACCCGCATTGCTCTTCCTCGTCTTGCTGATGTCGATGCCTAGAGCGAGAGGAACAATCTCGGTGATGTGAGTATCGGGACCGAAGACACGGATGGGGACGCCCAAGCTCTCTCCGAGCAGACGCATGGCCTTAAGGCCTTCCTGATAGTTGGGGCCACCACGACGAACGAAGATCTTGACTTGATGAGCGATCAACTGGTTCTTGAACTCCTTGAGGGCACGGATGATACCCTTGAAGGTAGCCGCGACGTTTGTGAAATTGGCGATACCTCCACCGATAATGAGAACCTTGCCCTTGGGGTTGGGTGTGCCACGGGTGATGAGATCGACTGTATGAACGCGTCAGAATGTAAATCATCGATCAAGATCTAAGATACACACTGATAGTCTTTGCGTACTCGTAGGTCTGACCCTCGGTAGGAGCACCCGAGTATTCACCGTAGTTGGCGAGCTCGTCAGCATATCCGTGGGCAGCAATGGCGTCGGAGTAAACGACACTAGCACCACCTCCTGCAACCATGGTCCAGATGCGACCCTCGGGGTTCAAAACGGTGAGTTTGAGGGAGGCACCGGTGGAAGCATCGAGTTTCTGGATGTAAGCCTCCTCCTTCGTCAAATCGCGACCGAATGGCGCAGGCCAGACCTATAAAACGCGCATATATTGAGCTTATCAGCCGGAAAATAAAGTAAATGCACGTACCATGGGAGGCCCACGATCGGCAGATACCTTTCCACCCTTGGAAGCAGCCGCCTTGGTTGCCGCATCCTCGTTAGACTCGTAGACCGACAGATCACGAGCGATTGCCCACTTGGGTCCGCAAATGCTCTCTGCGGTCTGATCGAGTTTCGCAGCCATATCAAGGTAGCAAACCTGGGGCTCGCCACCGTTGACTCCATCAAGAACCACGAGAGGATTAATCTCGAGGTAAGCGAAGTGGAGATCGACGTAGACGCTGTAAAGGCGGATGAGGAAGTCAACGAGGGTGTCCTTCTTCTCTGCTGGAACGTGCTTGAGAAGGGTGTCGGCGATGGCCTCGCGAGTTGGGAAGGGTTGGGTGACGGGGAGGTTAAGAACGAGAGCCTTTGCGTCGACATCGCCAATGTCCACGCCACCTTCGTGGGTGAAGAGGATGGAATCACCCTCACGGGCCGAGGTAATGCAGACGTAGTACTCGGTGTTGGATGGGTGGGGTAGGAAGGGCTCAACAATGAAGTTGTTCAGTGTGCCGGTGATCGACTCGACCTGCAATAGCGGTAAATGTCAGTCACGTGTATTAATTTTGGACGCGCGTTCGGCTCTGACAAGGCTAGGTCCTGCACGCCGCCGCGAGACGAATTCGCAGAAGGCAGATCGACATCGCATCACGATAGATGGATAGATCGCGGATAAGATGCACGTTTTGCGGGGTTGAGTGGCGTCCCATGCATTGAACACCGAATGTATGCGCCAAAGTACAGGACAGAGGACCCACCTTTTGTGGTTTGCCCGCCCGCTGGGCGATCCATGGCTTCGCCTCGTCCCAGGTCTTATTCAAGGCGAGGAGGCCGGCCTTGCCGCGGCGCTTGATAAGTTGGTCGGGCTTTGCGACGAGCTTGGTGTTGAAGACCCAGCCAGGGAGCTTAGTGTCGGGCGTGATAGAATTGGTCTCTGGGTCCCATGAGATCTGTGCGACCTTAACGGCGGGGTACTGGAATTTTGTCTTGACCTGGGCGTGGGGGGCGACGGGAGGCGCGCGTTCGAGCCAGTAAGCGAGGAGGAGCTTGGCGTCGTACTCGCGGATGGCTATGAACGCGAGGGTCAGTGCACGACGCGCGGCGGGGATGGTCAGTGCGTACCTTTGGAGGACATGGTGGAGGAGGAGGAAGGGAGAGTTGGGGCAGAGTTTGAGGAGGTGGGTTGATATAAAAGACAGACCCTGGTCCGATGCGAAAGCCCAAAAAGAGACGCGAATCTGCGCGAAAAATCTGCAAGGTCGAGCAGACCCTGCCCACCCCAAAATTCACACGCGTCCGCCTATGTATTCTCGGCCCATTATTTCCACCCAGTATGTCGTACCACACACCCGCCCGGTGCCCATCATGTATTGTTGCACGACACGGGCAGCGAGCACAAAGTCGTCCCCATCGCGCCCTAGCGTCCTGCGGGCCCGGAGCAAATACCCGATGAGCTCGCAATTCTTGGCTCTAAGTACCCTCCGAATCCCATCGGACTCCTCCCCTTAGCCCCGAGTTATTTTACATACATACAGATAATCGCCCTTACCCCCAAAATGCATCGATACATGCATTCAAAACACCCTCTCCTGCATGCACGTTTACTCCGGCTAGATTTCAGCCATGGTGTCATTTGAGCACTGAGCATCCTGAACCGGGCGTACCTGGCCCTCTCGCCTCCGATTGGCTGGGCGGCCCCAAGCCGACGCGTCCGTTGATCCGTTACTCCCTCCTTCCCACCCCCTCGTCCATCCCGCGATTGTCTTGTCCGATGCTCGAGCGCTTGGTTTTCCTGTTTAGCGGATCGAGAAGAACGCGAAGTCCTTTCTCTTGCTCTCCTGCTCACACGCAGAAATGGTTGCATCCCGACTAAGCGACACTGCGACCTGTGGACGTCGGACTCGGGTGGGGACCAGGTTAGAACCATGCTCCATCGAGTATGCTTCTCAATGTACACCGAATGATAACATTTTCGGTGTTTCACATTCACTGAATTATCAAGGTCGAACGACCATTATCACAATCAGCGCTTTTTCCATTGGCCCTGCGCGTCTACTCCGGTTATTTCGATAACTTCGGACTTCGGACCTCTCGCCCACGTTATCCAACGGAACGAAATTCGAGGACCAATAGCCTCATTTAATTTGACAGCCTATCTCAGAACCGCCTTGAGTCTAAACATGCTCTTCAATTTCCTCCGGCCTATGCATGTCCAAAGCCTCGAAGACATTGCCGCGAGCCCCACCTTCCAGCCTCAGCACCGACCGTTTCCGCCGAGTCTGGAACGACCATCGGGAGGTCAACATGTGCAGAGAAGGGAGGCGTGGGGTATTTGGGGGAGGGAAGATAGGTGGAAGGATGTCGTGGGATACGAAAGATCGTTGAGAAATGGGAGAGGGGTAGGCACCTTCCAACGTCGTCGGGGAAGATTTGTCGGGCTGGGAGCTCTGGAGAGAACCCGACAAAATGTACCAATTTCGTTTATGTCAGGAAGATGTCGCGCAGGTCCTCGACGGGTAGGTGAAATGAGGTTGACTTTGGCTTAATGGGACCTGGGATCTTCAGAGTTACTGTAACCGAGATAGAGCGAGGTGGCGAATTCGAGTTCAGGTATGTATGATTTGATTTGTGTATGATCTTTAACACAACTTGGAGGCGATCCCACCGAGTCGATGCTGTAGGTGTCGAGCAAGGAGATCTCAACTCGCTCCCTAGCCCACCGCTGAGATTGGTGTTTACCGATAAATAGCGTCTTGACACATCGTCCGCCCGCATAACTGTCGACCTTTCCATCGTCTGCTGCACGCTCATCGTCGTCCCATGAAGGTTCTGCCATCACACACCGACAGTGCACCTAAATTCCGAGGGCATCCCGACACTGGCCATCTCGAAGCATTTTGCGATCTCGAATAGCACATTGGTGAGTCCTCAAAGGGTGCCAGCGTATAAAAGGCATGCAATATGGCACCATGCATCATGATCGTAGAGACGGTCCACGATTCTCGCACTAGATGGTGCGATGGAAGAGGGGTGGTATGAAGAGTCATTGGTAACCGCCAGAGCTGTGCTCGACGTGAACATTCGGTTTGCCAACACACGTGCGGAAGAACCCGGGTGGGGTCGCAGAATGGAGTCGGAAAAACCATCATCGTTTGCTGAAGAACACCCAACGAAGGCCCTCATACAGCTCGTTGAGAACCGTATCCACCGAAGAGGGTCCCTTGATACCAATAAGCTGGGTTTTCCGCTTTTGCTGTGCGAGACGGACTGCAACTGACAACGACATATAATTAAATTCAGCGTTCGACAGGGACATACAGGTAGAAGTAGGTCCGACTAACTTCGGGCTTCCTCTGCCTCTTTCTCCTTCCTCTTCAGCTCTAGCTTCCGTTCCATCTCTTCAAACGCGCTTAGAACAGCACCCTTCGCCTGCTGTGGGCTGCGAGACGAGGATGTGCCTTTTGGACGAATCTGAGCGGGCCATTTGGATTCGGGTATGCTCAAAGAGGTGAGAGATGTCTGTAATGCAGCGACGGCTTCGTTGTATGCTTCTACAGCTTCTTCGTGGAGGTCGTAGACACACACGGCACAGCCGGACATGCAGCACTCTGGGACAGGATGTAAGTAAGAGTTCGAAGAATGAGGAAAAGTACGCACCATCGTCCGCTGGTGGTTTTGGCTCCTCCGGAACGACGAAACCGTGAAATGTGTTCGTCGTCTTCGCTAGCTTCTTGGGTTGCAGATCCGCAGGAACAGGGGGGTTGGTCTCCGCCAGGTCATCCAGCTCCTTCGAAAACATCTCCTTGCCACGCAGCGACTTTTCTAGCCGAACATATCGGTCTGAGAGATTCTGACCGTCTCTTGCTGGTCTTCTTTGGGGCCTGGACAGTTTTTCGCCGGAGGATATAGCGCCGTGGTGGTAGGATCCTGCTGCAGCAGTGGTTATGGAGCGACGTCCAATGGCGCGAAAAAGTCGGGTAGCCAGTGATACGAGCATAGAAACATGGTATTTGTAGGAAATAGGGTATGGGTATAGGTTCAGCTCAGCAGCTGTCGTCGGTCATGGAGGGCGATGAAAGCGAAGAGCAGCGGCCAGCGTTTTCGTTCGCGGTTGGGTTTCGTCATGGCTTTGTCAGCGGGTCGGCCCGGTCACTTCCGCTCCTGGTGAAAACGGAAAACGGGACAAAGAGAGAAAGAGCGGGAAAACGGACTAGATTCGGGATTCAGGTGAGTAGACCCCGTCTCGTAATAAATCGTATTCGTGGCAGTACTTTTTCCTATATATTTTCTTCATCACAATGTCTTTAGCGCCCATAGGCGAAGAGCATTTAGTGCGGGCCGGATTCGATTTGAATCAACAGTAGATTACATGGAATGGAGATAAAAGGGGATGAGAAGAGTATCCATATGAAGGAAATAAATCCGCCTGGTATCATCAAATGGTATCGTAAACGTTATACATAATTTTCTTTACTAGTCCGTGGGTTTACCGAGGTTCGAGCCTCCTAGGTGTTTGTCCAATAACCTGCATGAAGTTCTCGAAAGTGAGAAGGCCATTGCAAGTCTCGAAATCATAGTCCTCATCGTCATCACCTTCTCCGGGGATTGAAGCGAACGCCGTGCGAAAGAGTCTTCTCAACGGACGCACCCACGTCTCGTAAAGCTCGTCGCATTCGCTCTTCACCAAGTCGCTAACCTTGTCGCCATAACCGTATCGGCTGTTGATGAACTCCATCTTGCTTCTGGGTGAGGATTCCTTGGAGGACCACTCTCGCAGCACTCCGTGCGGGTCTACGGCGTCTCGGTGTTTGTCGTTCAGGTTGTAGTGGACACACGCCCAGACGAGGACGTAGAAGAATGACTCGAGGTCGTGTCGATAGTAATGCATCCTCGCCGTTCCGAAAACTTGTATGTCGAGAGCAAGCTCCGCCGCGATAAAAGTGAAGGGACCCGATCCGTGGCCGACTTCCATGGGATGCTCTGTGTCGTCCTCCTGTCGTGGTTGCGGACCTATTTCCCAATCAGTAAGGATACCCAGTGGGCGCCTGCGCCTGCCGTCTGCGTTTGTGCAATTTTTCACTTTCAGACTTCTCTCGCCAATGGCACCATGAAGGTGCTCAGCGTCTTTGTAGGCGTGGTAGTGGCCTGAATATCATATGCATCCTTTGTATGAGCCCAAATGCAGGAAAAGTAACAATGGAAGAGCTTACATTCAAGGCAATGAATAAAAACTCGTTTGAAGTCCTTGACACTGCCCGCCTCCCAGAGTGGTTGGCACTCCGGATAAACCGACACGTGAAGAGAAGGAGGATCGACATCTTCTAACTCCGGTGGTAGCCTTATATCCATCTTCGTCCATGGAAATTGCAGATCCTCAACGGAATACGCAGCCGCGAAAGTGATCTCCAACGGAACATGGGCAAGCCACTCATCTGGGAGAGGTGCCATAATGTGCCCCAGGGTAATTTGCTCGTGATCCTCATCTTGCGGCCTCCAAGTCATCTTCAGCGTCTGGCTGTCATACGAAACCTTGCCGCCTAGCACACCTGTCCGGACACTGTGTGTTGTCGTCCCAGGCGCTATAAACCGGTACGTTGCGTCCACCCAGTCGTCAATAACGAAGAACCGCCTCTGCTTTTCTCCCTTTCGGAGCGGGAAAACATAACAATTATCGTCCGCTACCTTCGCCGGATTATCTATGGGCGTCCATGCCACTCGATCCCCCGACGACAGACCGTGAAGGCGCTGGAATAACGGGTTAAACCCCGCGCCTTGCATATCACACTTAGCCATAGCAAATAAAACAAGCGCGAGGTAGCGGAGTCCGAGACGCGAGCTGAAATCAAAAGACACGGTGTGCATCGCGAGGTGGTGGTCGAAGTACCACAGCGAGCCTTTGAAACCGTCTATAAGGAGCGCGGTCACGTATGACCGGTCGGCGTAAACCGTGAAGCATTCCTTGGCGTAGAGCGCTATTCGCAGCTCGTCGTCCGTGATGTCATTGGTGGTTGACATCGTTTGGAAAGCACCAGGTTGGTCGAAGGGGTGGGCAAGTGTGACATAGTGAGGTGGGCCGAAGATGTGTTCCGGTTCTTCCAATGATTCGCCCACTTGCTGACGACGCGTAGAATCGACGGCAGTAAAATTAATGAAGGTCTTGACCGACTCCCAGTCGGGGAGGGCATCTTGCCGATCGCTCTTCCAGACGCGTACAAAATCCGGATCGCCATCGACATACGCGTTTTCGAGGCAAGGCCGTCCTCTTGAATCCAAGAATTCGTCCTCCATCTCCCTGGTTCGCATCCCGAACGCCTCATGCACGTCGTTCAAAAGTCGCGAGCAGATGACGCGAAATGAGGTGGATTGGTTTCCCCTTCCTTCTAGTGTCGCTCGATACCTGTCCAAATGATTCTGACAGACGGGCCAGTCTTGCTCCATGATGACCTGCATCTTGTCAAGTGGAAGCCTCCAGACGTGGTGGACGAAGTCCTCGACGGGGACGCCTTCGCAAAGTCTCTCCTTGACCGCCGTCCTCAGCTCCTCGTTTCGTCGTGAGCGATCGTTGCTCCAATTTTCATGTCCTTCTAAAATGCTAATCATGGAGGGTGCTATGTGGTTCAATAGTCAGCCAAATAAATGGCGAGAAAATAGTGCACTCAACAGTAGATATCCGCATAGGAAAAGTCCTGGGATGAAGATGAAGACTCAAAAATGTGGGCAGGCATAGCGGACGGTGGTGGTCAGAACCAAGAAACAAATCAAAGCAGCCACCCTCGTTTTAACGATCTGGTTTATCTAGAGGGCCACAGCCACTTTTGGACGCGGTTTGATGATCTGCGAGGTTCGTTAAGGGTCGCAAGTTCTTTGTTTCGTCTCCGCCAAAAGAGGCAATTGTGCGCTATTGCTTCCGACCCAAGCGAGGTGAACAATGGACAAGCTCTTCCCTCGTTATGCAGCAGACAGCAGACGGCAAAACGAACAATGGACCAAATGGCAGCTGCCATGAAGATGAAGAAGAGCATCCATCGACCTGCACCTGGCAACAGAACGGGTTTAGTCTGTCTCTGAAACATTCTCGATACTTGGAAGGTTGACCGTGGAGAGATTTCTGTAAGATTGGAGAAATTGTCAGAAAAGATCTTAGATAAAGTAAGCAGGAGTTAGACAAAGTGAAGACTATGCCTGAAGTGACGCCCGTGACTAAAGCCAACGAAGACTTGCCCGTGCCTATGAGGGAGTGTAGTGCTGATAAAGTTCGTTGAACGCGAAACACGGTCCAGGCTGCATGCTACTATAAGTCATCATTGAAGCGTTGACAACGTTGAAGTCCTATCTAATTTTCCAGTTCGAGAATAATTGCAGTCGGACGCACTTTCAACATGTCGCCTCCATACAACGAGATGTTTGCAGGACCCCCTGCAGACACAAATCCAGGGAAAACATGAGATACGACGGCTCTCGTCATTCCGCTCTGGAACCACTTGCATCCTGACAGATCTCACTGGGCAAAGGTAAGTCAAATCAACTCGAACGATGGCGCGGCGCATAAGCATAGCATATTTTCATGAAATCGACATGGTGCTACATCCATAGAATAGGCAATCATACCATTATGCCCCGCGTCCCGTCTCCCAATCACAAGCTTAGAAAGTAACAGGGCGGTTGGCAACGAAGGTCGAGCGTGACTTGGCGACGCGGTGGGGGAGAGGGAACTTGAGACCGGGGGTAAGGAGCTGCTTGATGTAGGGGCGGCGAACGTCCTCGGTCTTCTGAATCTCAACCACACGGAGGATCTACGAGACGGTGAGCTTGAGAGGACTGGCCCCAAGGATACAATAACGTACGTGGATGGACCGGAAGCGAGCACGATGCCTGGCAGCCATGTCTTGGTACAAGCTCTTGACGGCATCCGCACGGGTAAGGTCGCGGAACTCCTTGTACATGTTATGCGTTCCCGATCGCGAGTCGTAGCGGAGCCAGATACCAAAGTTCTTGACCTTAAGGGGCTTTTTCTCGTGGATCTAGTGGAGGGAAGAGCAGACGCGAACAAAGAATTGTATCGCAAGAGCCCTGTAGTCAGTAATCCCGCTCCGCCTGCCTCTTGAGGGCTGCAAGGGACATCAAATGATACATACGACATTGACGCCAATGATTTCACCACTGGCCTTCTTGACCTTTTTCAATTGCCTACGGGGCAATTTGTAACGGTGCTTGGTGAAAAAGAGTGCGACGTACCTCAGGAAATACCAGAAACGGGACTTTGCGACGACCTCATTAGGAGCAAAGATGCGCATGCGGTAGATTTTGGGAGTCGGATCCGACTCGGTGGGCAAGTGGCGGCCGACGACTTGGTATTCTTGGAGAGGCATTCTGGATGAAGGAAGGGACACTCGTCAGCATCTCAATCTGAGGTTTGGCAACATCCCGATCTGAGGTTTGGCAACATCCCGGGTTCCGTCATCCAATCCATCCGACATCCATCCACCTGGTTGTGAGCGGTTTTCCAGCACAAAATGTTCAGATAGTGGGCATTCGATATTGCTGGACATAGAGACGGCATTGGAGGGCACTCACGTTGTCGATGAGGGATGTCTTGAGGATGTCGACGATGATGGCAAGATTTCTGTGGACGACGGGAGCCTTGTTTGTTCGTGTTGATTCGAGATCCCGGCATATCGGCACAGCTTTCCCACACCTGCCAATTCGAACCGCGTCCTCATTGGAGAGCCACGCATTCAATGAAGCTTCATGGTATGGTACAATCTATGGTACAGTACAATCATTTACTGGAAGACCAAAAAATCAAATAGAAAGTAACTCATACTCTTTCCCGTCCTCCTTCAACAGCTTTTCGATGATCTTCATCCCCTCCATAACCTTCTCTTCTTCGAGCCTTTGCCCTACTACCTGCACTCCTACAGGTAGACCGTGCATACCTTCGGAGTCATACTGTCTGTACGCCCTCTTCTCGACGTTATTACGAGCTCTGAAGGGGGGCAAGGCGTCCAGCCCATGGTCGACATGTATTACAGGAAGTACACCTGCAGAATAGTCCAGCTAGAAGTGCGTTTCAATTTGAGTAAGAGACATGAGCGGAATGAAGAAAAAGGCTCACCACATTGAATAGAAATGTGTAGCCACACGCAGGGAACCCGTCCTTCATCCCATCATTCGGGACCGCAGGAAGAGCGTTCGGCACACAGAGGATGAAATCCAGTTCTTGGGCCTTCCACCAATCCCACCACTTCACTTTGTATGCTTCTCGCTCCGCCACGAGTGGATAGAATTCAGAGACGCTCTTTGCGCGCCACCCGTCTAGCAGGCCGGCATATATCTCGTCGCGCTTGATGTAGCGCACGTAGAGCGTATAAAGTTTACGCAGGAAGGAGGGAATGCGAAGCATGTGTACAGCCTGAGCGACACCGAGGTCATTCGATTCAAATGGTCGCATTGGCGAGATGATGGCTTCACCGCCGTCGGCGAGAATGAGGGCGGAGCCGATGCGCAGGGCCTCGTAAGGTGATGGAGGGGTACTGGGCATCATTCAGCGAAATATTTGACAGTGGTGAGAGGGAGATTTACACGTCGACAACTTCGTGTCCATTCTTGCGAAGTGTCTCGACCACTGTCTGAAGGGCGCGTTTGCATGCGGGAGAAGCCGCCACGACCCCTTTTGGAAGTATGGACCGTCAGCGCCGCACCAAGCTAAAACATTAAGCGCCCACCGTCGTCCCACATAACACCCCATCTCACATTCTTGAGCTCAATGGACCTCCAGGGAATTGGATGACACTGAGGGCATATAAATAACTGACTTGACGTAAAGCTGGCTACGCACCGTGGGATCATATTCCCAAGGTTTCATCCCCACTACCGCTTTCCAGAAGTACTCCAAGTCCCTTAACGTACGCGCCATGGGAGAATACACCGCGGGTATGCCCTCCTGACCTGGTATGCTCGTGGTGTTCCCCGTCTTAGGGAACCGTCCAGTTGATGCTTTGATGGTGTAGATACCAGAATAATGCGCTGGGATACGCACGGACCCTGCAACATCTGTCCCAATGCCGATGCGTGATCCTCCATACGCAAGAAGGGCCGCTTCACCCCCGGTAGAGCCTCCTGCAGAGTGCTTCTTATCGCTATGCGGGTTCGTAGTGCGACCGAACACGTCCGAGTACGACTCGAATGTCAGGAGGGTTATCGGAATGTTGGTCTTGACGAAGGGGACCGCACCAGCGTCGTGCAAGAGGCGGATGAGCGCAGAGTCCTTCTGCGCAGGCTTGCCAACCCACGCAGAATACCCAATGCAGGAATCCCACCCCTGGACATTGACAGTCTGAAGGCATCGTTAGCAACAGCGACCTCGTTCTTTTACTCTCACTCACGTCTTTCAAACTAATTGGCACTCCAGCGAGCGGTCCTTCTTTGTTACAATCTTTTGCCCAGTCGACCGCAGAAGATATCAGAATCTCCGTTAAACAGTTGGTTGCTTCATGGGCCTTGAGCGCTTTCTTGCTGTATGCTGTCAGAATGTCGACAGGGTCCCGTCTTCCGGTGCGTACATCCTCGACAAGGGCTCCTATTGGCTGCTCCAAAACGGCTTTATCTGTTGTATCGAGCGGTTCATGGAACGATGGCGCGAGATCCTTGATCCTTGCCCCCCGCTCTTCCTGTTTCGTCTGGCTGTGGAGAAATTGAGCGGTCGAGGACACATCGACCAGGCTGAAACTGATTTGGCATTTATAAAATAGACTCACCACGCTCGACGATGGGCAAGCCAAGCGAAGAGCATGTTGTCGTTGTCGAAGGGCTTTGGTTGTGATAGGTCCCAATCAATTGTGAAATGGGCTCGTTTGAATGGTTCACGCGACTATTCTTGGGCCGCTATTTCGACGAACCTTCTCCGACGGTCCGCCTCGGCCCAGCAGGCTATCCGACCATAAGTATCCGCCCTTATCCAAGCGCCAGTCTGCAACCGCTCTCACAACCTAGAACACCTCGAGCACACAAAAAATGGTTGAAATCCCCAAGATCAAGCTCAACAACGGCCAGGAGATCCCACAGGTCGGGTATGTGCTTCCTCGTGTCGTCTGTCGAATGAGATAAAGTTCTGATCAGATAACGATTGCACGACATAGATTCGGCCTTTGGAAGGTCACCGAGAACACTGCGGATGTCGTCTATGAGGCGATTAAGCAAGGGTATAGGTTGTTCGACGGCGCTTTTGGTGAGAAAACTACCCCTGAACTGGACTGATATCCTGACCGTAGATGCCAGATTATGGCAATGAGAAGGGAGCTGGAGAAGGTGTGAAACGCGCCATCGCCGACGGACTTGTCAAGCGCGAGGACCTTGTGATCGTCTCCAAGCTTTGGAACACCTTCCACGAGAAGGAGCGCGTCGAACCTATCGTGCGCCAACAGCTTGAGTGGTGGGGCATTGAGTGCGTTTCAGTTCCCGCTCTATTATAAACAGGCCCAACTGACCTCCTTTCGCAGCTACTTCGACGTCTTCTACATCCACTTCCCCGTAGCTCTCCAATACGTCGACCCCAAGGACAGCTACCCGTCAGGCTGGACGAACCTCGAGGGCAAGGTCGTCGAGAGCAAGGCCACCATCCAGGAGACCTGGCAGGCTCTGGAGAACCTGGTCGACATTGGGCTCGTCAAGTCCATCGGGATTTCCAACTTTCAAGGGGCTCTGATCATCGATCTCCTCCGCTACGCTCGCATACGCCCTGCCATCCTCCAAGTCGAGATCCACCCGTACCTCGTTCAAACGGCACTCATCAAGTACGCCAAATCTGAGGGCATCACTGTCACTGCCTACTCCTCGTGCGTAGCATTTCTTTCCTTTCAGCAATAGTTTCTGACGTGCCATGGCATTCATCCAGCTTCGGTCCCCAATCCTTCATCGAGCTCGACTGGGACAAGGCGAAGGACACCCCCACCCTCTTCCAACACCCCGTCGTCACTGCCATCGCTGAGAAGCACGGCAAAACCACTGGCCAGGTTCTCCTCCGCTGGGCTACCCAGCAAGGCCTTGCTGTCATCCCCAAGAGCACGGAAATCAATCGGATGGTGGAGAACTTGGAGTCGGTCACCTTCGACCTTACTGAAGAGGATATCAAGGCGATTACCGGTTTGAACAAAGACATCCGCTTCAACAACCCTCCTGACTACCTGGGCACTCTCTACATCTTCGCCTAACGGAGATGTCGTTCTGGAGGCGATCATGGAGGGTTTCTGAGAGTATTGGATGCCACAGGCATAAGTTATCAATAAATGCACCGTGTATCAATAAAATAAATATTAGCTTGTTTTGAGGAGGTCTAAATCCGCATCAATTTCTCCATACATCTTCGTAATCTCTTCGGAGAAACACCGGAGGACTGGGTGAAATATGAGCGGCTGTGGTGCATAGCTCGATCCGAATTGCGCAATATCGCCAATTAAAGATCGGACCCTTGGAACGGAGCATTCGTGCGGATAGGATCCATGAATCATCAATAAGCGCCCTGTTGCCATATTTCGTGATTTTAGTTGGTGTAGACAGTCCTATTCAGCCTTTCAGGCCGGACTAGTCTAAAATTCGCGAAGGGTGCAGTAATAGTGAGAGAAATCCAACTTGCTACGGAGAAAATGTCATTCAAGAGCATTAAGTTGACACCTGCTGACGATGAGGCTAATGGTAAGTACGAATTTAGAATTATTCGCGTTACGAGGAGCTCACATGACATGTCACATCGTGCCTGTGACACTACAGCTGGAATGTCTTTTTTTTTTTTGAAGTCTTCCACGTAGGGTGTATTTTAGACGTACTCCAAATACACAAAAAATAGGGTGTTCGATCACAGTCCCTTGGAGGTAGGCTACACCTAAACGACCCTCCTCATCATCCCATCCCTCGACCCGCCACCTTTGGTTGAAGCCCCATTGGGCGCCGAAGCTTCCAGCTGTTGAGACAGTTGGTGAGAGCTGACCAGTTTCCTTGCGGTTCGCCGAATCTAAACAATCAAGGGCTTCATGGTGTTAGTCCTTCCCAGCATTGGGCGCCGAAGCTTCCAAGCCGTCAGTCGCCTGCATGGTTGGTGTGCCGGGCCAACGCCATTGACGGGGGCAGCACATGTAGGTGCTAAGTACCCCTAACGAGATTGGATGGTTTGGAAGTGAAATGTTGAAACGAGTGACTCTGCCTTCCACTATGCCTTCCGCCCTCTGATACAACCCCACCCGCTTTCCTCCCCCATTTCCCAAACCCTAAGGCACGCATCCTGTAGCATCCCCCTACCATGCGAAGGCGGTCGAATATCTAGTGTTTCTCCCCAAGGGGTGTAGCCGGATCATAGGCAACACGGCTGATGATCGGAGACTAGCCTCCTCCCTCCATGGGTTGCCTTCCATGACTAGGTTGCGCCCCCGAAAGGTCTGCGCGAAGCAGAGCAAGACGGTACACGGGCTGCCTGTCAAGTAGGGCCATCAGTTGCGCTTTGAGGTTGTTGTAAACAAGGTCTTCGGGCCTCCAACAAAGCGATTGGGATACAACCACGCCGAAGTCGCGATCTTCTCCGATAAATAAGAAAAGGTGTTGGTTTAATGAATAGATAAGGAATCAGGCAATGAGTGGGGCCCGATGGAGGACGATGCCGATTAATGAGAGGAGTTCGGTAGTGTAGAGCGCGGCCATGGTGGGGGCGACGAATTCCCACGGCCGGATGGTGATGGTTCAAAATCAAGAAGCGTCGTACAGCTGGAATGTCAAAGAACTGGATTTTTACTTCCCAGACACGGGCCTTGGCTGGTCCTGAATGACGTTCCTGACACCCGTCTTCCATACGTTCAACTCCTTCTCCAGGTCAACCACCAGCTGCCTAACATTTCTTCCAACCTCACCCCCTTCGTTCTTCCCTCCTCCAAACCCTATCATCAGCTCGTTACGCGCCCGCACAAGCATCTCATACGCGAGCTTAAGTCTCTGCGGACCTGACGGAGGGTAGACAGGAGGCTTGATATGCATTCCCAGGGGCTGAGGCTGAGGAGGACCGGGCTCAACGTCTGCAGGAGCCGGTTCGTCGACACTGAGCAGCTTGCCCAGCTCTGCGAATGCGATGCCGCGCACTGGATGTCCCTCGACGAGCAGATGTGAAAGCCCCGTACCGGAGCGAGTCGCAGCGCGAATGGCGTCGTCGAGTGCTTGTTGGACTTCCTTTGGGGTCAGTGTCTGCGACACTCCGGGAGAGGCATCCTGGATTTCTGGTGATCGTATTTCCTCAGTACTCGGATCCATGGATGGGAGGTGTGTGATAAGCAGCGATGTGTTCAGACGGCAGAGCGCGAGCAATGGATGCGATGCAGGGACGAGCCCTGCTGATGTCAAGATCGGTATGAGCTTCGTGGTCAGTTGGATAGACTTCTGAGGATCTGAATCGGCGTAAATAAAATATGATATGTACAGGCCAGATGAAAACGCACTTGAGAATTGCAGAGCTTCCGCCTTATCTAGTGCCTCTTGCCCAACACGAATGGCATCCAGCACTGCGTCGGTATCCTTGACTGGGCTCTTGCACTTCGTACAACGCGTCAAGCTGTTCGCTAAGAACGACATCAATACAGAATCACAGATCAGCGAACATCAATTACCTTCAGTTGGTACAAGGCACATTCCACCACATTTCTTGGCACAAAACATAGCTTCGCGTAGATCAAGTGGGCATTCCGGTGGAGGAGTACACAGTTGGCAGCGACACGTGAAATGATACGTTTCACGGAGCATCTTCTGTCTGACGTCTCGAGGAAGGGTCGTGTCGACATATGCAGTGAGAATCTAGAACTAGGTGAATAGAAGGACGTCGCGTGTTCGAAGAGATTACTTGCCTCTTGATTGGGCTCAATGGGCTTCAACGCAATGACGTGCATCAAGGGCTCTTGGTCCTTGCTGGAAACCCGTGGAAAGACCACGACGGCATTGGGGTCACAAGAATGGTTGATCAAGGCAATAAGAGGGGAAACACATGCTCCAAGAGACGTCAAGGTGGGTGTTGAGATAGTGAACGTGTTGGTTGTGAACTTGCCAAATGTCAGTCATAATGCGTGCCCTATTGGTGACGACGCACCCGAGATACAAGATCCACAAGATCCGCGGCACTGTCTACCCCGTATTCTGCGAGTTCTTGAGGAGAGTTCAGTCCAATGAAGCGTACGATGGCATGCGCGAGTTGTGTGTATACCTGCGAGTCGCGTGAATTTGGGTCTTTGCTGAGCGAGGTTCGGTCTGCCGAACCATTAGACCTCATTTCATGCTACTGGTTGTAGGAGGACTTACGAGATTCCATCGCGTCAATCTCCCGTGCCTGACAGAGACGTGAGTTGAAAACAAACCGAAAAGTGGGGGATTCGTACCCATATGCTTTCACGTTCGCGTTTTTGCCTCCTCCAGAGAATCCTTCCTAGACACCGAATGGCGTCGCCAGGTATGGTGCCCAGATTGGACGATGACCATCTCTGGACCGCGGCGCATTCTTGCTTGTGCAGAGACCAGTCAGCACTTTGGCATGCCTATGCAATACATCAATATGATATCTGCGAGGCAGAATCACGACATACCGAATCGCAGTAATGCACAATTTTGCAAGCTGTGCATCGTCGCAGAGAGCCACTTCCAGGACCAAAGCAATTCGAACAATATCCTTCTAGATGGTCGTTTGACAACGCCGCAACGTGTGGTCTAATGGAAAACAGAACTTCGCCTGTTCTTACCCTCAACACATGAGGACATATCAACGAAGACAAGCTTCCAGACTCACCCGGCTTGCGATAAGAACTGGTGTGGATTCCCCGTCCGTTCCCATTTGCCTCTTTGCTGGCTCGAACGTGCAGTGACGACGGAAGAGAGGAATACAGGTCACTGTTCGGCAGAGGAAACATGCTTTTGTCTCCTCCTCCTCCAGGATTATTTGAGGTGGGTTGAACATCTGGTTCAACGCGCCGATTTGCGAGCGAGCGAGTATCTTTAGCCATCCGTTTCTGCTTTAGTTTGGAAAAATCGGACATGTCCGTCGAGATGGTCGCAGGGTACTTATTTCTTTTTTTTGAAGTCTGGAGGGTTGGCAGAGCTCTGAGATCTGAAGCTCAAGAAGTTGAAGGCTGAACGGTCAAAGGTTGAATTCAAGGAGGAACGTGACAATCCTGATGCTCCCTCGGCAATCACCGAATGTTTTCTCATCCAGCCGAGCAGCAAAATCAAATTTCGAAGAAGTCTGGTGCAAGAGTCTTGAAGGAGTTATAGGTCGATTGGTAAAACTCAGATCCGGATCTGAGATGATCGTTGCCTTATTCAGCGTTCGGCTCGCCAGAGACGGGTGAACACAGGGAGACCCAGGTCACCTCTGACTCTGTAAATGTAGCTATTTCATGGCCGTTTAATGGCCTCATCATGGCTACCGCCTTTTGAACTACTAACTGTAACCCTGTATATCAGTATCTTATCTTATCTTAAAACTTTACCTGGCAACTCTGCGATGCAGAGTTTTGCCGGAATGTCATAAATCTGTGCCGTTTTCCCTTCAAAGACATGGCCCCGCTGGTGAACTGGTGACAACATGGTCCTACTGAGGACTAGATTGTAGGTGTAGACTTTAATTAGACGTAGATTAGATTATTGCTACTCGAGAATTCGGAATGTATCTGTTGTGTTTCTCCTGCCGCTCTAGAGTATTATCATCCGAAAACATGAGAGTCTGTTCAACATCGGGGAGCAAAGCCAGCAAATACCGACGATTGTCTCCTTGACTCTGGTGTGTTTCTAATTTTTTGAGTGTGGAATCAAAACAGACAGATAGAAAACAGGATGCACAAACGAGGCTCGAGGGCAGCTTAAACCACCTCATACAAAGCCTTTCAGGTTCTTGAAAGATGTTGGATGCAGCTCTCCCAGACTGCCATCTTGAAAGAAACGTCCGAGCATCCATAGAAACCTGCTCATTGATATATTGAACTGTTATACTTAAGTACATTTATGTAAATAGGGAATGGGAAATGGAGCCTGGCTACATCGCAAAAGCGAGGGAAGAGCGAGCCTGTCACCCTCACGAAATTCTGTGAACTGTACCGATGTCATCCGTGTGCCATACTTACTCGCATCTTCGAGACGAGGTCTCAGACCACCGTGGCTCATCCGTTAGCCTTCGTGATTGCTGAAGTCGAGGCACCGGCGTCCTCGCCAAGCTTCGTCCATCTCTCCAACATCCCCCATTCGCCTTAGTGCTAGACCCGAGGCGTTGTAGCACAACAGCAGTGGGCAACGTCTACCACAATGGCCACGAGAGGTCAGCACAGTCATCTTTGATGACTCAAGGAGTGCACGAGAGCCTTACCGTGTGCACCGACACCCCACCAGCGTATGTCGTCTCCTGGGGCAACAACGACTGCGAGAACGAGGATCTCCCCTAGACGCCGCCAACGCGATTGCGAGCGTGGAGGCGAAAGCACGAACATGGGCAGGTGCTGCTCTTTGTCATCCTGGACCAGTTTACGGTCAGGCTCCGTGGCAAGGAGGAGAGAGACAATACGTACCGCCCTTGTTCATGTTCGCCTTCTAGGTGAAGAGACGGAAGGATTTGGGTAAGTACCTGGATTCATATAGCATTCGAAAGTGAATGCTTACTGCGTCTCCAGATGGTATGGCCTCTGCGTCTTGTGATTGCTACTGACGGCGCCGTGATATCAGCGATGGAGCACGAACACGGATAGGACGTCCTGCGTCCCCTCCTCGAGCTCGGCGAGGGCGTCGCGGTCTCCAAGGACCTCCGTTTGCGCAAATTCAGTCGTGTCATGGCCTTCAGTGTGCCGAGAGACACAGGAGGGCCAGTACCCTTCATCCACACCCTTGTAGATGGGAGCGGTGCTAGACGTTGTTCTTGTGGACGGCTGAACCGTGTCAGGGATCGGAGCTTGGAGCTGAGAGGGTCGCGCTGTATGCCACGGAGTCTGAGAGGGTTGGATTCGGTCCGGGGAGTCCATAGGCTGTAAGAAAACAGTTAAACATGCTAGAAGACGCCGGCAGCTGGGGCAGCTGGATTGAATGTAAGGGTGGGTATGGTGACAGCTTTCCAGCTGCAGAGGCCCCTCAGCGAGTCTCTGGAGTCGGTGAGTGTAGCCCTGACATTGTGAGGAGACGACTTACATGCGGTTGGCCCAGCTCCAGCTATGCCCACATACGCCTACATCACTGCTGGTTTGTATGGCACACCGCATACGAGGGCATTCATGAGTCAGTCGCGTACAAGAACAATAGAGCACCGGCTATCCGTTCAGCTGAACGCGTAGCTTAGTTGTCCTGTGGTGCACTGGTGCTTGTACACGGACACGAGATGTTGAGTTACGCGACGTCAAGAGCAGGAGTGGCTTGGGTCCTGGGTGTGAGAATGTGCGCGGAATCAGCCGTGATCTCAGATCCCGAATCTGAGTTTTACCAATCGACGCATCACTGGTCTTGAAGATGATCTTCATTCAGTTACCCTTCTCTCAACCCGCCTCCGATTCGACCTTAACGGGTGCAGCAGGGTACAGTGCCTACCTACTTTTGGCGTACGTCATTATCGATGCAGCACATGTACTTTAGGAGGTTGGTCTCCTTCCCAACTGACGATCACCTCCTTCGAATTCTCCTCGACTTTACGCGACATTCTCCAGCCTTCGTCTTTGTTCCACCATGAGCGTGAGTTCACATATACTCTGATTTGACGTGGATGACTGAAACTATCCTGAAGGGCCAAATGCGGCGGGGTCAACTCTAAAGTTGTGCTTGAACTATGTCGATCCTCAAATTCATTCGTTGGTAGTGTGGACCCTGTCGATCATCTGGAGCGCTTACAGATCATGTATTCGGGTGCTCAGAGACGGCTGTTTCTGTTTGGCAGTCAAGGGTTCTGGGGCCCGAGGAGCGCCATAGCGACATTGCACAGCTTCCGCCCCCAAGTCTCGGGAATTCTCGAGAAGCACAGAGAACGGCCGTGAAACGACTCGCCACAATGCGAACATCAACAACAGGCACGCTATTGTTAAGGTCAAGTCATCTTATTCAGCTCATCCCCTGGCGCAGAACGTATTTAAAGAGGGCCGTTGGGTTCTCCACCTCATACCATACAATGCCTTTCGTCGCCGGAATCTCCCTTCCCAGCCTTTCCTCGGACTCGCTCATTTCTACCCAACTCCTTTCACATGACGACCCGGCCTACTCACGCACCTTTGAGACGAAGATCGGCGACGACCTTCAAAGCGCTTTCGCAGAGCTCGCAGCTGCTCTGCCCGAAAAACCCGTCGAGTTAACCCTATCTCTCCCTTCCAATCTCAGAGAAGACGAGAAGAACTGGGCCATTTCCAAGGCTAAAGCCGCTGGGCTCAAAGTGTCTCGGACGTTCGACAACATCCACACAGCACAGAGTGGCCTCGTGAGGGAGGCCCATGCGCCAAGGAACGAATTGATTCTAGAGCTCGGCCTATCGTTCGCTACTGCGCGCCTAGTATCGACTGAGGTCGAAGATGATGTCCGGATGTCGGACACGGCAAAGGAAATCCACCTTCAAGCAGCTGCCGAAGACCATATCTCCCAACTTGTCGACCCCATCCTCGCCCATCTCAAAGAAATCCCCACCGACTCAGGCTCAGAACTCTCCCGCATCGTTGTCATCGGCGCCTCCCTTCCCCAACTCACATCAAAATACCCCTCGGTTGAGGTCATTCACGTCGACACTCCTCTCGCGCGCTCGGCGGCTGAGCGGTCGCTCTACTACTACCGTGACTCGATTGCCGACAAGCTCATCTTCAACGTCGCGCCCCTCCGTGTCGGCATCGCCAAGGCAGACGGCTTCGTCCTCACGCTCATTCCTCGCTCCAACACTCTCCCTCAACACAAGTCCGTCCTCCTCACGACCTCGAAAGATGATCAGACGAAGGTCGTCGTGAAGGTCGTCGTTGGCATCTCACCACGCGTCGCGGATAACACGACAATCGCCGAGCTCGTCCTTGACGGTCTTGTGTCCCGACCAAAGGGCGTTGCACGCGTCAAGGTCGTCATTGACGTGGAGCAGGAGGGCAAGACGCGGATCGTCGCCGAGGAGCTTGACGGTACTGCGTCGACTACGGCTGAGTTGAAGGATATTATTGGTAACACTCTCACTTGGGAAGGTGTCGAGAGTATCCTTACTGGACTTCCGAAGCTGGGGAGGGATGACGAGGCTCAGCAGGCTGAGGATGAGTGGGTAGGAGAAGAGGCTCAAGGTGCTTTACCTGAGTAAAAGCACATATTGTCGTTCAATGCAAATGCGACCAAAGTACTCGATAAAAATGTATCGTAGATGAACTGTAGAATTCGCACGTTCGAAACTAGTTGTCGAGCTTTCGATTGGTGGTCTGGCCAACTGGCCAAAAGGAGCATAAAAAGGCTTGGCAAACCTAACCTAAGCGCTCGCCTACTCCAGCACCGGCTATTACCGTCAATCTCCCAGTAGTGAATCGATGAGCCCAGTCCCCAACAGTGTAATATACTCAAGTCACCGCCTTAATTGAATGACAAGGTCACTGTTCAACGATACTAGCAGCTTGTCAGACTCATTTTGGTCGGGAAGTGTGAAGTGGGTCCAATCATGATGGAAAGCCCCTTTCACAAAGGCCCACTGTTGCGATGCATCCGGCCTTCGTATTTTCTTCTGTGGGTTGGCAGCGGGCGCTGATTGCGCGCGGGAAGCTGGATACAGGTATAAAAGCCTGGTAGCGTAAAGGTCACCAACGAGTTTCAATTTGGACATTTCGAGTTCGCTGGTCGACTCGCTGGGTTCTTGAATCAGACAGACTACACTATGTACGACGCACTTTTCTCTTATATCACTTAAGCTTACTGACGAACTCTTACAGATCACCTTTCAACAATTTCCAAACCAATGGCATTCAAATCGTTGACAATTTCTTTCCTTTGCTATCTCTGTTTCTCTCGAGGTCTGCATATGTCTAAAATTAAGTACGGCGAACTCTGATGACGCATCCCCTCTTTTTAGCCGTGCTAGCACTTCGCGTCATTGGTCCTGCGCAGGGCTCTTTCGCAAAGAAGCAAATTATCAAAGACGCAACCGCGCTCGGTCCGAATCAATCTACTCATCCTTTTTTAGCTGTAGCTGATCACTTTCTTTAGCCGATGCTCGTCTTTCTGCCATGGAATATGCGCTGAACCACGCTTCTGAGGCCTGTTGGAGAGCACATATGGAAAATGCCTTCGGAAGATACGCAAATCTGAACGGCATCCGAACCGTTATTCAACAGTTCAGAAACGGGCGATACCGCATGGAAGAGCCTGAATCCAAAGGACTAGGAATGGGCCACTATGACACGGCGCAAGATGTGGTGGAATTCGGACACTCCTTTTTCACTTCGGGAGTAGAGATCCGTGCAGGTGCAGTTATGCATGAGGCATCCCATGCAATTGCGCGGACAGTCGACCATTTCACTCCCCAAGGACAGCCGGTTCCTCAGGGACAAACACCACCACCGGGCAGTGTCTTGGGATGTGAGCTATCTGTTATGTTAATGACTGTTACTTGTCTCACTAAATTGCTAGACGTCGATAGTAAACTCGATGTGCTCAAGGCAAATCCCCTCTTCGGGCCGACTATCCACCTGAACGCTGATTCCTATCGGTTGTTGGCACATACGCTCGCCACAAGTCTCAGTGCACCTCTTGTTCGAAGAGGACTGGAAGGCGAAACCTGAACGAGGTGATTTATTACTTTGCTCTTTGAGCGACCTTCTTTTAGCTCTATTCACGAGCCCGGGCCATGGTTTGTCCTCGGCCGCCGGTCAACAACCTGAAGAAGGTCGGAGTCAACAAGCCGTCTCCGTCATCGAAAAAAGTGCCCACAAAGAAGAAATCGGTCTCTTTTGCGGCATATAAAAATGCTACACAGGGGGGAAAGAATGTAAAAGCAGTAAAACGACAGAGGAAATTTGGTAGAGGTTGAGGTAATTGATCATGGGCGCTGAGATCTGTCTAAATATAACAGATTGCCTCCGGTCCTCGCTAGTAGTGTGGCTGTTTCAAAGGAGAACGCCATTTAAATAATCAGCGCTCTATCGAGTCGAAACGATTTTCCCGATACGCCCACAATGAATTACATATCCATCAGCGCCGAACTGACGAAGTACCCGATGTCCAGCATGCCATGGCGTGAGGCACACACAACCTTGCCTAGAACAAAAACAGAGCAATCAACCTCGATCGGTCTGTACTCATGCCTCCATCAAGAATGCCTTTCTGTGCAGGCATCGTTCTGTCCGGCCTCGATGAAGGATCCTCCATCTCGATCGTGGTCCTCTCATACGAAGATGAAAAGTATATCAAGACGTTCAGCATGAAAATGGGACCTGGCTTGGACACCACTTTTCAGGATCTCATCGCCTTATTTCCAGAAAACCCCCTCTATGCGACACTTTCCTTACCGTCCTTCCTGAGCAACGAAGAGAAGAAGATGGTCGTGTCTTCGGCAAGGTCCGCGGGACTCCAGATATCGCCCAGAGACTACCAGAGGGATAATATTCACACCGTGCTAGCAAGATTGGTAGAACGTGGACCATACGACCCAAGGAACGACTTATTAGTGGAAATTGGACCCTCAGCCTTGGGGGCACGACTGGTTTGCACAACCGTCGAAGAGGGTATTCTCGACTTCGTGGAAGAGGAGAAAGATATCTTTACTCAGGAAGCCCACACTTCACCGACGGAGGTCATTTCACTCCTCGTCGATCCCCTGCTTTCAAATCTACGAGAACATCCCACTAGCGCAGGTCGCGACATCAAGGGTATCATCATAATCGAACCATCTCCAACTGCCCTCATCGACCTTCTGGCGGATCACCTGAAGACCAAATTCGCCAACCAACCGATCGAAATCATTAAATCTCCACCCAACTCCCTAGCTCGTTACGCAGCCGAAATTTCACTCAAGCAGCACCGCTCCAAAATCAATGCAAGACAATATGGGTGTATCTTCAATGTTGCTGCCCTCCGTGTAGGAATAGCTAAGAGCGACGGGTTCGTCGTCTCCATAATTCCTCGCAACCATACCCTTCCAGCAATCGCTAAAACCGCACATTTTACAACGTCAGAGGACGATCAAACCACTGCGACCGTTAAGATTGTTTTCGGCGCTTCACCGAAGGCCCAAGACAATCTTACCATCGCGCAACTCCAGCTCAAGGGGCTCCCACCCCGCCCAAAGGGTGTCCCGCGCATCAAAGTAACAGTCGATGTTGAGCATATGGGAAAAACGCGTATCGTTGTTGAAGATGTTACTGAACAAGATGCCGCCACCAATTCAGTATCTACTGAGCTGGAAGACATCAATGCAGCAGTGGACTCGATCACGGACGAATATACAGGTGAAACCGAACCCAAGTATCTTGAAGCCGAAACCAGTGGTATCGATGGTTTCACAGAAGCGGAAAACCGCTGGGTAGGCCAAGGGGTTCAAGGTGATTTGCCACCGTAGATATTAGAGGCTTTGCGCAAAGCCAGCTGGAGCCAGTGGTGGCTCAAATGCGTTGCGCTGAGACCTTTAGCCAGCAGAACCTGAATATCAGCCCGATGAATGCCATATATTAATATTACTTACATCTCTCTATAACCTCGTATTTCCTGGAGAGCTCCACGCGATATCAGTCTGTGGGGGTGGTTGATCAACGGTTGATCACGGTTGATATTTTCTGCTGGCTCAGTTTCCATATATAGGTTAGTTTCTGGAGATTGTCGTAGCTGCACGGATGAATACAATGAAATACTTGCATTGTCATTGAACTCCCCTGGCATCCAGACATACATGGTACTACATAAGACTAAGTTAAAAGCATAGTCACTAATTGGCCGCTACTGGCTACACGACACAGCGCAACGTTTTTGAGCCAGCACTGGCTCCAGCTGGCTTTGCGCAAAGCCTCTATTAATTGTCTCTTGGGCATCTATGCCTCCGAATAATTGGATCGGTTTGCTCTTTACCAGGTCTTCAGTAGAACGTAAATTTTTTCAAGGATCGTCGCATGTTGGTCCTCAGTAGCCTTCCTCCTAATATTCCCTTTCTCCTGCAAACGCAACGATCAAGACTTGGAAGTAGAAGTCGTCTACCTGCTTACCATCGTACGGGGAAGGGTACCTCTCGGTACAACGACGATTTGGAAAGCATGCTTGATCCTCTCGTGGTCGAAAAGTCTATTATTGAAAGACACATGACGTTCGAGAATCCTGGCTTTGAGCCCCGACACTGCGCTCTCATCGGCCAGGTCGACTATGGTTGGCTCTACGAGGAGTACAACGCCGGGCTTGTAGTGGCCTACGACGACACAGTTCTGGACAAGGTCGGCGCAAACGACGAGGATGTTGTCCTCGATGGACCTGGCACAAGGAGTCTGTGGATGATTTCATTGAAGAGATCTTGGCGACGCACTTGGTGTCACAGAAAGAGTGAGTTTTGCCTGTTCGGATCCAGTCATCATTCCTTCCACCTAGAAATTTCATCAGCGCCGGCTATGCCTTGTATTCTATTGCTGGACCCACGGAATGCATAAAGACCAGGTGTGGTCTCCTCGAAAATATCCCCAGTGATGTGCCCATCAGGCCGGTTGCGGATCGACGGGTGAGGACAATTATCCGCGTCCGCCGGAATGAAGCAGTCGTACAGCTGCCCTCCGCGGGCTCGCTTCTCCGAGTCACCGTCAAGCTCGACCTTGTTTACGCCACTAGTGGGCAAGAGTTTGCACTTGATGCCCTCGATAATGTGCATTGACGGCAGGGTCTTGACGTCTGAGATATCGGATACGAGGCATCCACCTGCCTCAGTGGTGGCATAGATGGTGGTGGCAGGAATGCCGTTCTCGACCAGCCATTGCTCATCCTCCAGGTTCAGCGCAGCTCCGGTGTACGTGACCTGTCGCATGCCGCGGAGTGCGTCGTAGACCTTCTTGTCTGTGCGGGCAACGTTGATGAGTTTCGATAACCACGGAGCATAGAGCATAACAAAGTTCAAGCCGTCGGAGACCATCGCCAGGAACTCGTGTGCGTCGATATCGGGTTTCGAAGTTTGGACGAGGCAGTGGCCTGACCATCCGAGGTAGCTGATTGCTGCGGTAAATTACATAGGTCAGAGGTACACTTCCAACGAAAGGATGAGATTTCGTACTCGTCGCAGAGCCGACGTTCGCAAATGAACCTAGGTTGTTAACGACAGCTTGTTCGCTGCCTCCTTGCCAGATCGCTGCCCATTGAATCTGGGCTTGACACCGTAGCCATTTGTGTGTCTCGGGGACAGGCTTGGGTTTTCCAGACGTAGTCCCGCTCGTATGGAAGATGATGCCGATCTCGTCATCAGTGGAATTGGGAATATCTGGCAGCCTTCGCGAAAGAGGGTCAACTGAGGAGAGGTCCGTTATAAGGGGCATGGAAATGGCGATGTCGTTCACGAAGTCGGCGAAAAAAGGGTCGTAGAGAATAGCTTTTCCTTGTGTTGCCGTTAGCATGTCCTTGATGACAGGGTGGCCTTGAACAGCCATCGACTTGTTCAGCATTTGCGGAATGTAGCCCAACCTAGCGAGGGCATAAAGGTGCACAAGGTCGGTATACTTTCCACCCGTAATCCTGATGGTTGAGCAACAGTCGAGCATGTGGCCTTGAAAAATATTCGGCGGACTCACCATACGCCAACGACATCCTTTTGCTTCAACCCAACCTCTCCAAGGCGCTCGATCCAAAACCCGGCTAATCTTTCAGTATCGTCCAGGAATTGCTGATAAGTAATTGCTTTCCAGGAAGGTGCATCTTGAGTGCCCGTGAACAGCTTTATCAGCGTTCTGTCAGAATACCTCTTGAGGGCTGGAAGAACGTAGTCGAGAAAATGAGGCATTTGGATATTTTGCAGGATTCAAGGTTGCTCAACCGTTAAGTATCGGCCGCAGCTTCATAATCCGATAATTCCCTCATCAGAATCCATTTGAGAATTCGAACTATCCCGGGTTGGTAAGTCAAGATGTAAAAATAGGTTGTTCATTACGCACATGAGCTTTACACAGCAGATTTAGTAGCAGTCATACGAAATTTCGATGCATTGCGGCAGGAAATACGAGAATATAGAAGAAAGCCTACGGGAGCCGGGGATTGCAGACACGTCAGGATTGAGGATGTCTTGAACTTCAAGCTTCAAAATACTCTGCGTGTCACGTCACGGGCCCTGTCAACAGTTGGCCCTCTGCACGTGATACCAAGACATTACAGAACACATCAAATTCGCGAACCAGTTCATCTCACACTGTGGCCTGGCTGGACTTGGAGAAATTTTGCGAAGTCAAAAATTCCAAACACAAATAGTACTGATATTCATGATTTTCACTGCAATGTTGAAGGGCAAGTATAGTAAGAAAACCTGATATTGTGAAGTATACTCTATTTAAGCAGTACACAGAGGTATATATGTCGCGCGAGCACTAGGACTCCACGATGACAGCTGCCACAAGTGCCACAGTGCTGCCATTACCACGCTACAAACTGCCATAACCCCTACAGCTACAAAAGCTGGTCATCTCCTCTTTCTTCAATTCTGACATCCCACCATATCAGCTAAGGGGTGCCCGATGGCACGAGCACGGCGTACGATGAAGGCGACGACGCGAGACGACACGCGCGGTGGAAGCAGGCAGCGGTGGCGGGCAGTGGGACCTCATCGTCGTTGGCAGGAGAAGGGCGATGCGAGAGCTACAAGATGGGCGTAATGAGGGAGAGCGGCCGCGGCGTGGTCACTGTTCGCGATGGGGACGACGATGCGAAGATGGTGGTAGGAGGGAAAGGGAGATTGATTTGTTGATGCCAACGCGTGAGAGGCAAATGGTTCGCGAACCACCAACGGTTATGTAATGAACCATATCACGTGCAGAGGGCTAAAAGTCAAAAGCTCCTGTCAACCATCACAAGCTCTCACGCTCAGTGGGCGCTTAATTCCAATAATTGCAACGGGCCCAGGCCTCTTCGTATTCCTTCACAAACGTTAGTAAATTGAAGGAACTTTTCGACCGCGCTTCTAGCCTCACTTCAGGAGATTCTGAATCCTCTGACGGGAAAACTCAAATTTACCTCGTACCGTCTGATTTAGTATCAGACGGCTCTTTATGCATCAACAATTAAATTTTCTTGAAGCCGATGTACATGGCACGCCTATTCTTATCGTCGACCTCTCCTCACCGCCTTATCTTCCCCGAGTTAACTACAGGCTAGACCTGTGGATATAACTTTCCACCAAAGCAGCGTCTGGTCGCTGCCCACAACTACTCCCATCGACGCCATGGCCGACCCTTTCCCTATTACTGAGGCACAATTGACGGGCCTATTCGTCGAGTCGATACTATTCGGAGTTCATATGGTCAGCCTCGGCTATTGCTTGCAAGCGCTCATGTCGACGAAGACACGGTGGCGAAGATCTAGTGAAATTAACTGGCCTATGGTAGCCATTTCGTGCGCTCTGTTCGCGAATGCGGCATTCGATGTCTCACTGGGGTTTTACCACAACATGAAAGCCTTCGTGTTCTACACTGGCCCTGGCGGAGCCGCTGCAAAGTTCACGGACATCTCAAACTGGGTGAATGTCTTGAAGGTGTGTGGGTGTCCTCGTCTTACATTCCTGTCTTGCTGAACTGAGCATCAAGTCTCTGACGGTCGTCGTTCAAACCATGATTGGCGACGCAATGCTGGTGCGTCAATTGCCGTTTGAGTCGCGAAGTCTATTAATGGCCCCAGATATACCGGTGCTGGGTGGTCTACCACCAATCCTTCCTCGTCGTGTCATGCTCGATTGTGCTTTGGCTCGGCTGTTTAGCCACGACTATATGGGTTATCTACCTCGAAGCCACCCTTCATTCCCGTGTACTCGTGAGCGCTAGTCAACTCCAACCAGCGGGCACGTCATTCTGGGCGCTAACTATCGTCCTTAACATCATTACAACCGGTATGCTTGCTGATATGGGTCGAGGAGTACCAAAGCTAAGTGCTTCCATAGGACTGTTGCTATGGAGGATCCATTCCGTCGAATCTTCCAATCGGAAATACCGAATCCACAGCATTACAGACCCGGACCGTCGCCGGAGCACACTGCAGAGAGTCATGCTAAGCATCATCGAGTCGGGAATTTTGTACAGCATTGCCTCGCTGACGACCTTTATCACTTTCGTCATCGGAAGCAACGCTGTATACGTGACAACTGACGCAGTAAGCCAACTCCTTCCTTCCGAGACCGCGACTCAGAGCAAAATAGGAAATCCAAATTGTGGGCATCGCGTTCAACCTCATCATCATCCGTGCATCAAACATCGCGGGGTTTGGGGACGGCTCGACGATGGTGTCAGCGCAGACAAGTGCGACACAAAGCGCCCCACTGCAGATCATCCACGGCTCGCAAATGACAAGAGATCAGAAGACGGAAGTGCACGTCTTGGTAACCCAGGACTCGAAACAGGATTATGAGAATATGAAGGATAGTTGAAGCGCAGCACGCTCCGATCATATGAACCTAGTATTTTAGAGTGCTTTTCTCTTTTGAATTCTTGGACTTTTGGAGCTTTGCATATGCGAGTACACCTTGCGAGTTAGCCATACAAAACGCTCCCCTATACCATTTGTATAATTATCTTATATCATACTTCTATAGTCTATAATTGCGCGAGTAGTGAAATGTGACAGCGGAGAGAAAGAATAGATGGCGAGCACACGACCAGCGCCCGCCAGAGCACGTGTGGCCTAGGTTAAGTTGAGAAAACCTATGTTTTAGCCTCCTGGGCTGTGCGATAGCATTTATAACTCTTGGTATGAAACCTACGCGGCCGACATGTTCCTTCACTTGTTTGTTCACCGTGATATGCATCTGCGTTTCCCCTAGAATAACTTGGCTTCCTTTCCGACGAATGTAGTGGTGATATGACAAGGTAGAGTAAAAATACATTGTCCTCTTTCTGGTTTACCTCGTGCTTCTAAACCGTAAACGTCTAATCGGCCAAGTAGAACATTCACGAAGAGGCAAACCCGTACAATCACGACGACACGGACATGCCAAACTCCGCCTTCGACGAAGATTCTGTTTTGCGTTCGCGATCAATCCCCCACTTCCCATCGACGTTCTTCTTCAGCGGATAGTTTTTCATCACGAAGAACGTCGTCATCCCCACACCGCCACATATCTCGAACGCGATCCATACGTGCCTCAGGCTCTGTAGGAAAGCGTTTTGGACCTGATGTTTCAAGGGTTGGGGCATCGTCGGGATAAGTGGGATGATGGCGTAGGCCAGTTGGTCAGCGCTGGAGAGGTGGTCATCTACGATGATGGAAGAAGGAATGCGGGTTTTGAGGGCGTTTTGAAGGATAGTGCCTCCGATGGCGACGCCCCATGTCTGCGAGAATTGTCAGAAGAATGCGAGGAATGCGACGGCAGGCCCGTTGACGCACAACGGAAGAGGGGCGAGCACGGCGAACTGCATCAATTAGCGAATATTCAGCGAGTCTATTCGAGCTCACTCACTGTCATAGAATATAGCAGCCCAAATCCAACTCCCATGAATAACTGGTAGAGGACGATCAAACCAATCGACGTATGCGCATTCAACGTGATTAAGAGCCCGGTCCCGAGGAGTAGCAAGACCCAGCCAACGAAATTCTGTTTGAACCACGTGAGACGAACGATTTCGATGAACACGGATTAAATTGGAACAAGGCATACCACAGTCCGATACAACCCAGTTCTAGCGATGATAATACCTTGTACGATGGTAGACGGCGAGATAGAAGCTGAGAGTGGGAGCAGGTAAAGCCCCGAAAGAATCGGGCTTGCGCCTTTTACAGACTGAAACCACGTAGGTCTAGACGGTTCGAGTGTATAGAAATGCATTTCAAGGGGCTAAAAGTGTACGAACAGGTAGACTGAGGATTGGTTAGCCAATTAGGCGGTTTCAAAGGGTTTCGAATACGCACATCCTATTGCAAGCGTCATCATTCCTTGGACGAAAGTAGCAATATATCTGACAAGTTTCTCAATGAGCCAATGAATCGTGGATGGTACCGGTATATCATCACCCGGAGACCGTCGTGCGATTCGATAGGACCACAAAGGGAATCTGTTCTCATCCTTGTGAATGGGACTTCGACCGCAGGTTTGAAGGCCAATTACTGACCATAGGATCCACTGCCCAAAGTGCTTCATAGACCAGAGTAGCACCCAGCCCGAATATTCCTGCTATTAGAGGACCCAAATTTTTCCCTGAAGACCACGGGAAGCGTATGCCTCCCCAGGTTAAGGCGAGGATGCACGAGCAGGTTGACGTGATTATCAGAACGTTGCCACTGTACCTGGCCGTCAGGCTAAGGATGAAGCAACAGTAAAGGTCACTGACATCCAGTCGATTTTGGATAGCTTCTCTCGGATCTTGCCCTCCGGCTTTTTGAGACGTAGGAATATAGCGACGATGAAAAAGGCAAGACCAGATAAGGGAAGGTTAAGGTCTATTTCGGGTCAGACGGGCAAAAAAAAGAAAGAATTCGCGAATGCACACGTACAAAATAACCACCTCCACGTCGCCTTCTGAGCCAGACCATCAGCGATGAAAGGTCCCGCCGCTGCTCCCGTTGTCCAGAGCCTTCGAAGCTGGGTCTCAGTCAGACACAAAATCGCATACGCAGCCCACTTACATTCCCGTGATACCAGCATAGACACCGCGCTCCCTTAGCGGGACGAGGTCGGTGATAATGATAGAGCTCAGGGCTTGGATCGCTCCAGCACCGACTCCTTGAATGGCTGAGAAACGTGTATCATAAGGAGATTTGTGTCAGTCGTGATAGTATTTCCAAACGCGAAGGAGGATGCTGAAACACACCGCGACCCGCAACCAATACGGCGAAAAATCGAGCAGACCCGCACACAGCAGAGCCCACCGCGAAGAAAACTATGCCTCCCATTATGACCGGCCTACGCCCGAACAATTGCGCCAGGTTCCCGCTCATTGGAATGTATGCAGAGGATGACAGTGCGTAGGCTGCTGCCACCCATGCGAAATCGCCCCCATGCAGTGCGTGTACGATAGTTGGTGCAGCAGTGCCAATACCGCCCTGTCAAAAAGAGCCGTATCGAGTCAGATTATTGGTCGACTTGGACGAACATACCAGGTCCAAAGCAGACAACAAAGTGCAAGAGCACAGAGATACAAAAATCATCCAGAAGCGAAAACCTTCGACTTTCTCTTGCATTCCAGCTTCACGGTTGTTCGTTGCGGAACGTTTTGTTGTCGACTCTTTAGCGCTGGGCGGTGGGTTCAAAGTGGTTGGTTAATGGACGAGTCACGCGAAACGAGATTCCCCGCAGGTGTGGATCGTGTGGCAAGATAAGCTCGGATAATCAGCCCCAGTCGTATTCAGGCTTCTGATTCTTTCGCCCTAGTAAGTAAGGCAGAGCTAGCGCCTTGTTCCAATTTTAGCTTCAGATGCGAAGTATGTAGACGACTCCAAACACTCACCTTGCAAGTATGGACCACTCGCACACGCAGGTTTCATTCAAGTTCCGCATCCAAGTTTCTCGAACGGAAACCGAGGGAAACCAGAGACCGAGTCATTGTTTCCACAGCCTTCTACTAGCAGTCACCCAAAAGAAAGAGCAATTGCAATGTAGGACAGTCGTAGCTGGCAGGAGCATAACACGTAGATAACCACTGTGCGACCAAAGGAGGATTAAATGTGCAAGCTAGAGGTCCAAATACACTGAGGAGTGGAGGAAATAGCACGGGAGAAGGACCGCGCAGTAGATAGACACGACATGGCCAGAAATAGATCGCGGGGAGTCAGGGTCCAAACTCAAGTTCGCCCGCGTCTAAGGCTATGGATTGCAATCCACGAAGGGAATTCAAAATCCATATAAAACTGAGCGCCGCTGTTGGAAGGAGGAGCATGGATTCTCTCAACCTCTTGCCAACACGCTCTGTCCTCACCGCTAAATTTTTCCACGCCGCATGCTATAGGATGAGTGTGGCGTGGGAGCGACTTATTGATCACATACCCCAAGCTCTTCATCCTGTCACTCTGCAATTTCAACAGCAACGTCGACAAGTGAGCATCCCGAACTTTCGGTTTATCGCTTAATTTAACGCCTTTTTTAACAGGTTTTTGAAGAGACTCAACAAGACTTCTGGTACACGGCGACGTCGCCTATCCTGTCTCGTTTCCTGAGCTATTCAGGATGTACGCAGCAGCAACAAGAAGAATTTCTATCGTTCTACTATGCAAGCATCACGCCACTTCTAGGACTTTCCCCCCAACAATTCTCTCAGCGGGGAATGAAGCCTCTGTCGTTCCTGTCCGATGACCATACACCCGTAGAATTCATCTGGGTCATCGAGGGAGATGGAACATCTTCGATTCGTTTTGCAATGGACACCCTGGCACATGATGGCACCCCTCTACCCGCTAAACATTGTCAGCAGATGCTCCAAAGTCTACGGAAAGTCGGCTGTGTCAAGTCGTTTGACTCGACATGGACCGACGTGTGCCATGAGACTCTCCTGTGCTCAAGCTCAACAGCAAGTACATCGCAATTCTTCTTTGGTAAGATCCCTCCTTGTTTTGAAGAAACTGCGTATTGAATATCTTACAGGTGGTGATTTTGCTCCCACAGGGATGGTGGGGAAAGTGTACTACCTCCCTCATGCGCGAGCTCAGATCACTGGGGAGTCAGAGGACCAGCTCGTCACCGAATGCATGGCTCGGCTCGGCCTCAGCGTTGGCTGGAACGCCGTTCTCTCATACATGAGCTCTCTCCCTGCTGAAACGCGTCCGTCAACGGAGATGGTATCAGTGGACTGCCTCGAGTCGTCCCGAAACCGTCTCAAAGTCTATTTCCGGGCGCGCGACCGCACTCTAAGCGGCATCGAACAGCATATGACCCTCGGCGGCGCGCTCGACGGCGAAGCCGTACAGAACACGCTTCGAGTGGTACGAAACCTCTGGGGTTTCCTATTTCCTGGGGTTGGACGCGACCAACCTCTGTCCCCGAGGGCGGACAAGGCATTCTTGCCCGGTTTTCTGATCTATTATGAGATGAAATTGGGAAATCCGACGCCATTCCCTAAGGTCTACATCCCGGTGCGGCAGTATTGCGAAAGTGATTCGCAAATCATCGATGGTGTTTCTAGATATCTAGCAAGCTTGAATATCAGTGTTAGGAGAGACTACGCGTCAGAAGTCAAAAGGCTCTTGTAAGTTCCGTGTTTTTAAATTTAAGATATAAAAGCTAACGACTCCATCCAGCTCGCACAGGAACCTCGAATCGCGCACCGGGGTTCACACATATATTGCTTGTTGCTGGAGGCCAACCGGCCCACAGCTCTCTCTTTATTTCAGTCCTGAGGCATTTGCATCAGAACTCGATAAGCATGGCATCAGTTAAGGGCGGGTATCATACGAATAAGTAGGAAGATGGACTTACTGGACTATGTAGAGTATGGAGACCATTCAAACCTTGTAGCGATAGATTCTCGAGTTTATGAGTAGCAGTAACTTTATGACGTACCCACTATTGCAGATTTCACACGAATACGGACTATTTCCTCCTTTTTGGCCGGGAGATCTTTTGCATGTCTTTCGAAACAGAATTGTTCAGAGCATCGAGCGAACACAAACTTCTGCGAATCCAAGGTCAGCATCTAAAATAGATCATACCGGCCCGCTACTGCCGGGTTTGCCGTTCGCCAGACTGCCAAGCCGCGTCGTCGTTGAACTTCTCCCATCACGTCCCCACTAAGCGGTGACTCGACCTGCTGTCCCGTGTCAGTAGATCGCCTCAAATTTGCGCTGGATGTGGCGTCTATACTGCTAAGTCTAGCTTGAGACTCAAACCCCCAGACACTATAGGATCCACTTGAATAAGTCTATAACCTAGGATTCTTGTTGACGGAGAGCGCATCGGCAATGCAACTCACCCATTGTTTCTTAGCACCTGTTCTTTCCCAGACAATGTACCTTTTATATGGAACGTACGACCCTATAAACAATGGCTCTCGAACGGATACTCAACGGACTGCGTGTGTCACCCACCAACGGCATTCAAACATCTCTTTGCACCCCAAATGTAACCCCCTACATGGCCCCGCATCGACGTGTTTGGTGCGGTCACTAAACGGATGGCCCTTAACTCTACCTCACATGAAACCCAAACGGGTTCCCGTCAAATTGCTATCAAACCCTCAAACTTTGAACTTACGGAGTCCTGCCCAATCGGTTTCAATGCTATTTGGCTTGGCTGGGCACGTAGGAATCATCTGACACTCATAAAGTTGTCTATTTTCTAGCGCCAAAGGGACTATCTCCATATTATTATTCACGGAAGGATGCCATCCTGTCGAGCTTTTGTTTATATTCTGTGCCTATTCCAAGGTAACCAGTTGCATTGGACGATGATTAATTCGCTGATCCTCGATACGCTCTTCGTCAGCCTTACCTTGTTCTTACTGTACCGCCTCTACGAGAGGAAATCAAGACTTCACGGACGCCTCCCGCTGCCGCCGGGACCCAAAGGTCTTCCCATTGTTGGCAACATATGGGACATACCCGCAGAATATGAGTGGAAGACGTATCATAAATGGTGCAAAGAGCTTGGTAAGTGTGTTCAAGTTCCACCTTCATGCAGATGCTCACTAAAATATGCGGTGTGTAGACACGGATCTCCTTCACCTGAACCTCGCTGGAACATCTATGATCATCATCGATACATTCGACGCTGCCACTGAGCTGCTTGACCGGCGGTCGTCTCTGTATTCCGGGAGGTACGGCTCATTTTAACCACCTGTGTTCGAATATTCAAGGTCAGCCAGACCCAGGATGCCAATGATCAACGAGGTCATTGGATGGGATTTCAATTTTGCGTTTATGGATTACGGTAGGCCAACCCCTATAGTCTATGGAGACGAGCGCTTAAGAGTTCTCAGGCGATCGATGGTTCGTCCCGGGTTATCCAGTATCTTAGTGCATTGCTACTATGTTTTCTATATAGGAGGCAACATCGGAAATTAATGCATCAATCCTTTCACCCAACGGCGGTGGAGCATTTCCATCCCCAACAGCTGCGATCAGCCAGAAACCTCATCCAGAAGCTTGCTACAAAGGACGATATCCTCTCCGAGCTTCGGCAGTAAGTTAGCCTTGCGCATCTTACCTCTCCTCCGCTTCTCAATCCATTCCTAGAATGGCTGGAGAAACGATAATGTCCATCACATACGGCCTCGACGTCCAGCCAGAGAACGACCCGTACATCGAGATCGCAGAGAAGGGCGTCCAAATTCTCATGCAGGCGGGCGTGCCAGGGGCGTTCCTAGTGGACGGGATCCCTCTCCTCAAGTACGTGCCGTCATGGTTCCCTGGCGCCTCGTTCAAGCGCAAGGCAAAGAAGTGGAGGGCGCTCTCGCAAGAGGTGCTGAATCGCCCATTTCATGCTATGGTCCAGGAGATGGTTTGTCCTGCTTTCTCTGACTTTCGACCGCATCTCAGCTTAGTGTTTAACTTAGGAACGCGGTTCACAGTGTAAAGTGTCTTTTGCCAGTGATGGACTCCGAAAAATGAAGTCAGGTCTGGGTGTCATTTACACGGAGGATAACGTTAAGTCTGTCGCTAGCGCGATATACCAAGGTGAGTTCCTTTCAGAAAACTTCTTCCCCGTGCTGACGGATCTTACCGCTTCGTAGCTGGGGCTGATACGGTACGTTATACTCTCAGCGTCCGTCCTTCCCACATTATTCCAACTCTTTCTCTAGACTGTCGCCACGTTGGGATTCTGCATCCTCTCTCTCCTCGCTCACCCAGCACTAATGAAGAAGGCGCAAGAGGAAATCGATTCAATCACCGACGGAATGCGACTTCCTGACTTCAGTGACGAGGGCTCTCTGCCTTATATTTCTGCCCTGATCAAGGAAACACTAAGATATTGGACCCTTGCTCCTATCAGTATGTGTCGTCCATGACTCGTCGAATCATCATATTTGACAAGGACTATTGGAATAGCTGTTCCTCGTTTGTTGCACGTCGAAGATGAGTACAAAGGCTGCCGACTGCCTGCCGGTTCTATTATCATGCCCAACGCTTGGTACATGCATTCTCATGCACTCGGCCTACCAAGTTGATGCATTTTTTTGTAGGGCCATGCTTCACAACGAGGACATTTATCTCGATCCTTTCACCTTTAATCCAGAGCGTTTCCTGACTGGAAACAAAACCGTGGAGCACAATTTCAGTGCTTCATGGGGATTTGGAAGGCGGTGGGCGGTTTCCAGAGAGAACAGTTTCCTCAGATGATCCTCATGCCCTGTTACAGGATCTGTCCTGGGCGGTTCATGGCCTTTTCTTCTGTTTGGATCACTCTGGCATCGATTCTCGCCGTTTACGACATTGAGAAGACCATTGGACCTGATGGCAAACCTATCGAACCTTCATACCATTGCCCCTCTTCCCTTCTTTCGTATGTGGTCATCCAGCTCTCTTGCGTCGAGTATTTCTATCTGATCGATTCACGACTCTCTCCAGGCTCCCGGAGCATTTTCAGTGCAGATTTATTCCTCGATCTAGCGTAACAGAACAATTGTTGCTCCTCTCGAAGGATGTACAATGAATAACAACAAGGATAACTTTCCTATTTCTATTTAGTGTAAGATATCCTCGCCCACCAATGCTGTTATCGTGTTGAGCGATCCTTCGCTCGATTGTCCAAGTTCAGGAAAAGCTATGGAATCCGGCCCGGATCCTTGATCCGTTCTCACGGTTGTTCGATGACAAGGACCTTTGCCTTCCGTCTCTTCCCATTCGCCCGAGCTGCTATTCTCATGAAGCTTTTTTTTTTTCTTTGCACGGCACACGAAAATTTCTACTTGTCCCGCAGAAGTTCACGGTACAGACTTTTGACCGACTGGAACTGCAGCTTCCCCTGCCTGACTCTAGCTCTTTTTCGGTCGCCGAATCGTTCTTCCTCTACGCCCAGTCAACGGTAGTATTGGCTGGTTGAGCTGAGAGTACGCGTATGTTCTCGGACTACTTCCACTTCCGCTTCGACACCTAGTCATTTCAAGACAGAATTGTCAATGGCAGCTCGGGTCGCAGATAAGGACCCCTCTTAACATTCCCGGCTCAGTATTTTTCGTGTCGGTATGTTATTCCGTCTCCCTGGTCACCCAACCCTTCGACGATTGAATCGATACCACAGACAGGTGCGTACAAGCCGCATCATATTGCTGTCAATTGCCAGGAGCCTTGCGAACGCCGATTCTCTGCAGATCTCTGTTCTCGATACAAAATCGTCATCTGACAACACAGATCCGTTATGCAATTCTGTAATTGTGGGAGAAGTTCTCACTGGGTCTCCAATGATATAAAGGGCCCCATGGGCGGTAGGAGCTCCTCACTTCTCCCAACATGAGCAACATACCAATCCTAGATGGCCTTTTCGTTGGTTTTGCCTTGTTCTTGGTGTATCGCCTCTACCAGAAGAGATCGAACAGTCAGGGTCACCTTCCGCTACCACCTGGACCAAAAGGTGTCCCACTTGCCGGAAATCTATGGGACATGCCGGTAGGATATGAATGGGAAACGTACCACAAGTGGTGCAAAGAGTTCGGTACGTCTACCCTCGGTTTCAAACATATCCCAATGCAACTCAAGGACTACCATCTAGACACTGATGTCCTGTATCTTAACCTCGCCGGGTCATCTATCATCGTCATCGACACGTATGAGGCCGCCATTGAGCTTCTTGACAGACGTTCGTCTGCGTACTCAGGAAGGTACAAATGTCTGTATTTCTATGACTTTCCAACTGCTGAAGGCTGAGTAGACCGAGAATGACCATGGTGAACGAGCTCATGGGATGGGAGTTTGATTTCGCTTTCATGGACTATGGTAAGCCACATGCGCAGAGTTAGAGGATCGTTTGCTGAACAAGCTATTTAGGAGACCGATGGTTGGTGGGGTCACTGTCTAGTCGCAGCATTTTGGTGACATACCGTACCGCCCTTCTAGGAGGCAGCACCGCAAGCTCATGCATCAAGCGTTCCATCCTACCGCTTCAGAGAACTATCACCCCCAGCAATTAAGAGCCGCCAGGAGGCTCATCCAGAGGCTCCCAACAGCAGATGACTTCATTGCGGAGCTCCGACAGTAAGCCGTCCTCTATTATTAGCAGCCTTCATTCTTTCTGAGATACGCCTACCAAGAATGGCGGGCGAAACAATTATATCGATCGCTTACGGGCTCGACACTCAACCCAAGAACGATCCGTACGTAGAAACCGCTGAAAAGGGTGTCCACCCTCTCCTGGAGGCCGGCGTACCAGGAGCGTTCTTGGTTGATTCTCTTCCTGTCCTGAAGTATGTGCCAGAATGGTTCCCTGGCGCCTCATTCAAACGCAAGGCCAAAGAGTGGAGGCTACTGGCTCTGGACATGTTTAATCGCCCGTTCGAGGCCATGCTCCGCGAAGTTGTGAGTTGAGCCTTCAGCTTCATCATTGACGCTTTCATGCGAGGTTCGACGATTCACTGCTAATTCAGGAAAGGGGGACTGCCAAAGGATCATTCGCTAGCGATGGCCTCCAGAAAATGAAGTCTGGTCTAGGCGGTGTCTATACAGAAGAAAACATCAAGTCTGTCGCGAGCACGATGTACCAAGGTATGTAACTAACACCTGCAGTTCAAATTCAACTTCCTTACCACACTTGTCAATTTCCAGCTGGGTCAGATACGGTATGGGCCTGCACTATCCACTCTCCCGTCAAGATACTGACCCCTTCTTTCCGTCATTGCAGACTGTGGCCACCTTGGGATTCTGCGTCATCTCTCTCCTCGCCAATCCATCTCTTATCAAGCGAGCACAGGACGAAATTGATTCAGTCACAGACGGAGCACGACTACCTGACTTCGGCGACGAAGAATCTTTCCCCTTCATCTCTGCCCTAGTCAAAGAGACGCTGAGGTATTGGTCTCTCGCACCGATTGGTGAGTATCGTCGACAACTCTGCCGAATCTCCATCGCTGACGCTGTTCTGACGTAGCCGTTCCGCATTTGTTGAACATCGAAGACGAGTATAAAGGGTACCGACTCCCTGCCGGCTCCGTTATCGTGCCGAACGCATGGTGGATACCTCCTTTCTGTTCTGTTCCGCCAATTTGACACGGCCTGCAGGGCTATGCTCCACAACGAAGTCGTCTACTCCGATCCTTTCACATTCAATCCGGACAGATTTTTAGACAGCGATAAAACCATGGAGAACCACTTCAACGCTGCCTGGGGATTTGGGAGACGGTGAGTGTCGTCGTTCTCAGAAGGTTTTCTTTATTTAATTGATGGATACTTACTGGTAATGTAACTGAAGGATCTGCCCGGGACGCTTCATGGGATTTGCGTCAGTCTGGATCACCCTGGCGTCGATTCTTGCCGTCTATGACATCGAGAAGGACATTGGCCCCGATGGGAAACCCATCGAACCTTCGCACGAGTACCGTTCCTCGATTCTCGCGTACGTGCCTTCTTCACTACCTTCGGCTATGATCTGACGCTCGATTCCTCTCTACGTAGCTTCCCCCAGCGATATCCATGCAAATTCATCCCTCGCTCCAATACAGCAAAGCAGCTCTTGCTCCTGTCACATGATGCAGAATGAACAGCAAGTTTCCGCCCTGATTCACAGACTGATATTGTCGGCGAGATTCAAGGCCGTTCGTCTCGCCATCCAACCATTCTTGATCAAGTGACTAGGGTCAACTTTTTATAGCAGTTCCCCTTCCCAAGCATGTTGTTAGATGGTCCAGTAGTTGCTCGAATCCTACCTCTTCTTTAGTACCTTGCAGTTTGAATGCTGAGTCGGCGATAGATAGCATCGCATCTTCACGTTCCGAGCAAATCTATTGGAAGTTGCGTCAGTCAAGGGACTGGTTAATAACCGTGATGGTCAGATGCATTGCTGTTACGAAAGGTGCGATTCCCGTTACAAAAGTTTCGTGACTGAACCCCATCCGGGCCGGGGCATTGTAGTGTCAGTGGTTAGATCATCGCGCGGTGATGGGTTGGGTGTACAGGGTACGTAGAAAAGAAGTACGTGCTTTTGGTGTATGTACTTAGACGCACTTTTCGGTACACCTGGGCCGGCTGTTTCTTTATAGGGACCGCGCGCCGGCTAATACACTTCCTTCCTTCCTTCCTTCCTTCCATCCAGATTCGGCGACCGGGAGATGGCCAAAGCGTGTGTATAAGAAGGCTACAAAGGCTCTCGTTCACAGAACACGCCCCCGAGTTCTACATAATGTCTACAACGTTGCTGGTAATCGACTACGCTTTGGGCTTAGTGGCGGTCTATCTTGCCTACCGGCTTCTTGCCAAGCTTAAGGAGATTAGCACAGGCGCTCGTCTTCGTCTTCCTCCTGGACCATGTGGAATTCCGTTGCTAGGAAATATCTGGGACTTACCCCACAACAATCCCTGGGAAGTGTATCATAAATGGTGTCAAGACTACCGCAAGTATCTTCTTTTTCTGTTTCACTCCGCTAATAACTCTAGGGCATAGAAAGTGATATTATATACCTTAATCTCGCCGGACAGTCTTTGGTCATCCTCGATACTTATGAAGATGTTATCGAGTTGCTCGAGAAGAGATCATCTCTTTATTCTGGAAGGTATATCATAGCGCTTTATCACTTCTCAGTATTCTTCCTCTCGCATTTCAAATTCCAGGCCAAGAATGGCGATGCTCAACGATTTGATGGGATGGAATTTCGCCTTCGCATTTATGGACTACGGTGAGTGACCCTCACTGGGCCTCTTACCGTATGTACATGCTCCTGATGGATGTGCTAGGGGACACATGGTAAATTAAATTTCCCCTTTCTTCTCTTACGTGATTCGTGAACCGAATCTTCGCAGGAGGCAACACCGGAAGTTGATGCACCAGGCGTTCCACCCAGCTGCTGCTGAAGGATATCGGCCTCAACAACTGAGAACAGCACGGAGTCTTGCCCACAGGCTTCTCACGACAAGTGACTTCCATGCCGATATTCGCTAGTATGTCTAGCCGTCTCTTACACTCTCCGCCAAACTCTAAAATATATGAACCAGCTGGGCAGGCCAAACCATATTGTCGATCTCTTACGGCATAGATACCCAACCGAGGAACGACCCTTACATCGAGATCGCAGAGAAGGGCGTCTACCCCATCCTCGAGGCCGCCGTTCCGGGCGCCTATCTCGTGGACTCGTTTTCTATTTTGAAATACATACCAGATTGGATGCCAGGGGCCTCGTTCAAGAAGAAGGCCAAGGAGTGGAAGGCTTGTGCAGACGAGATGCGTGCTCGTCCTTTCGAGGCCACCCTACAAAATATAGTAAGGGTCTCAATATTTATTGACCTACTACTTTCCGTCCTCCCTTAACACCCTCTCACAGAAAGACAAATCCGCGAAACCTTCGTTCACCCTCGACGGTCTAGAAAAGGTAGCTCAGAACTTTGGAAGTGCCTACACCGAAGAGAATGTCAAATCGGTGGCGGCGGGTATGTATCAAGGTGTGTCACGATGGAAGGTCTTGCCTATTTTACATCTGCATGCTTATGCTCCCTCATTGCGTCCCAGCTGGATCAGACACAGTGAGCACAAATTCTCCCTTTCCTTGTAAGAATACAATCAGATGATTTGGTCACAGACAGTAGCAGGCTTATCAGTGCTCATCCTCGCATTGCTGGACCACCCACATGTTATCAAAAAGGTGCAGGAGGAGCTCGACTTGGTCACGGAACAGACACGATTCCCGGACTTTGGAGATGAAGGGTGTCTCCCATATCTGACTGCAGTTGTGAAAGAAACTATGAGGTGGTGGACTCTTGGTCCTACTGGTATGCAAGCTAGACATCTATTTGGACATTGGCTTGAATAATATTTATCAGGGTATCCCTCACCTACTTTGCAAGGAAGATGAATATAAGGGATATAGGATACCGGCAGGCACTCTGGTGTTGGGAAATGTCTGGTACGTCCCTCGAACGTGATTCCGCAAGTCGATGAATTGAACGGACTCGCTCGCACAGGGCGATTCTGCACGACGAAAAGATCTTTCCTGATCCCTTCGTATACAATCCCGACCGCTTTCTAGACGAGACCAAGACGATGAAGAATTATCTCACCGCCGCCTGGGGTTTCGGACGACGGTAGGCAACAAATTTTCCTCACGATTCTCCTGCGCTCATATTCGAGTAATTATCTGCGTAGTGTATGTCCAGGACGCTTCATGGCCAGCTCCCAACTTTGGATACCTCGCGACTATCCTTTCCGTCTACGACATAGCCAAAGCCGTAGATAAGAACGGATGCATCATCGAGCCTTCTCACAAGTTTGGCAAATCTCTGCTAATGTGCGTACCCGAGCGCATTTCGAAGGGAGCAATAATAATGGTTGTCGCTTTTACTGTGGATATCCGGAGCCTTTTCAATGTTCGTTTACACCCCGTTCAGAGGCAGCCAGGCGCTTGTTGGAGTCATTGGCCGGGTAACGTTACTAGGCTGTGTACCAAATAACATTCGGGCTTATAACTTGTAAAACTAGCACCTTCCGATTCGAGAATAAAAGTTTGTTGCAGTATTATTACAAACGCGAGGGAAAGCAGTATTCTCGGAGGGTGGATGCAGCAGGTTCCAGGATTTGAGGAGACGCGACCAGAGAGCAACTAGTAGCACAGCACAGGTTCAGCATAAGATTAAAGTCAGACTTGAGCTTGAGGCCAGGTCACGATCGCCATTTCCTGTTTTTCTTCGCATTTCATATCGCGGGCATCTTTATAGACGACGCCACAGCTCTCGAGCTCAAGTCCGGCTCGGAAGTCAGCCAACGCACGTCTGCGCTACTAGGGATAGTTATAAGAAGTGAGCAAGACGAAAACGAGCAGAGACAGCTTTCAAAGAGGGACGAAACCTTCTGTAACTGGGCTTTCGTCTGACCGTATTTATCTCGCACGATTCGAAGGTCCAGTTGAATGCGGATATCGCCTTCATCAGGAGGTATGATAGGGTCTGACGTCGGAGGCGAGGGTGGGTGATATGTCCTTTCTTTTAATTTGACAGACAGAGCGGCAGTGGCACCTTCAACGCCATACTCCTTCTTTTGAGAGATAGGCCGCCTCGCACTTCCGGGAGATGGATACGCAGCCGCTTCAAGATTGGCCATCTCAACGTGGCCTTCGTCCTTTACAGGAGACAGAGGAGCTATTTTTCGCCTTGCAGCCTCTCGAGGTGGCGTCATTGGGAGCTCGATATCCCATTTATCGCCTTCCTGGATGGGAGGTTCGTCGCTCTTTCGAGGTCGAGTGGCTGAGAGAGCTGCCGGAGGCGGAGGCGGTAGGTATGTCGTCACTCGCCTGCCAGAGGCCTTGTTAACGGCGCTTTCCGTCCCAGCTGAGACCGACGGAGCGAGCAAGCCTGGCAATCGGAAGGAGTTTGTAAGAGTCGGGAAAGCAACGGGTTCGCTAGCGGGAAAGAATGTTCAGTGTAGAACATGAAATAAAATAAAACGATGGACTTCGGTTTTTTCTTCTTTCGCGAGGGCAGGGTGCTCCAAACTTCGTCGGGGTCGTTGGCGGCAAAGCTATATGCGTCCCGTGAAGGTATTGCTGTAATAACACGCCTCTTCGTAACTCCTTCGGATGAAATCCCGTTATTCAAACCGTTGCTTTCTCTTTGATAAGCCCAAAGATTCTTGTTGGCGACATTTGTTGGCTGATGAGACCGACTGGGTTGAAACTTGGCTTCTTCGCTTGCAGTTGGGGGAAATTGTGCAAAAGCAGAAAAGTCGTAAGCGGATTCTTCTTTCTTGAGGGGTTTACGAGGTCGAAGTGCAGAGGTTGCTCCGTGTATTGGGAGAGTATCAGACACTTCTTCGCGCTTGATTGAAGCATGGGAAGAGAGGATGCAGGATCCTGCAAAAGGGCGATACGGTCACAGATATTGATACATTGGGGGGTGACTGTACCTTGTTGAGGGATCTTCGGCGGAACGACAACCTGTGAGAGCCGTGGAACTGGGGTTCGTGCTAGAGAACGATTCGGTAATCGATGACCAGGTGGGCTTGGCGTGAAAGGCCGTGTATTGTGATGATTTCGCAGTACAGGAGCCTTCAGGGGCGACGAATGGAAGAGGGGCCGATCTGGCCGCGAGATACGGGGCGTAAATATAGCAGACCGTTTCATGGGGACCGGCGACGGCTCTCTGGCAGATCGTGGCTTGTGTATCGAACGCGCAGTTGGGTTGTCCGAGGGGATGCTCATCGTCGAAGGGACCTCCTTGCGATGATCGACTTCTGCACGACGTTCGAGACAAGCGACAGCCGCAGTGCTTGGGGTGGATATATGCGCACCGTTCGTCGCGAAGGAGGTAGACGTGTCTACAAGAACGTCGCAGGAGATCTTATAGAGACCGACGGCGTCTGAATTTTGGAAGTTCTCAGGTTTCTGGCTTGACATGCGAGGGTCGGAAAGGAGCAAGTCGTTTTGCGGGCATGATGAACTCAGCTCGTGGGGTTCATGGGATTGAAGCAAGCGCGCTGCAGGTGGCTGACGTTCCGGTGCTTTATCCCTCTTCGAAACCGAAGGTGCCCGGGAAGCTTGGACCTTGAAACCGTGCATGATGCTTCCGGGTACGGGGCTTCTGCTGGTAGCCTTTCCCGCAAGGTCGCGCGGAGCGGCTGGTCGATATTGTGCACCTTTTCGATATGCGGCGTTGATTTTGGCAATACTGAATGGATTCGGCTTATAAACGGCCGCCTCTTCTCGTCTGGAAAGATCTATTTCTTGCAGAAACTTTGCTTCAGAGGGCACTTTCGAAGCTTGAGTGGCTGGCGGTTCGTCGCAATCATCGGAGTCGGAGTCGTAAGAGCCATAGTTTGATCTGAAATTGAAAGACCAGTCGCAGTCGCGTTTAGAAGGCCGGATTTGAGCGTCCATCTGGAGAGGAAGGGAAAGGAAGAGGAAGAGTGTCGAAAACGATACTGCCGCTGTGGATAGATATTTCGGCATCTTCCGAGTTACTTGATCAGCAACGGCCGGGCCGGTTTACTAGCCGTCGCCGCGGCTACATTAGGCGCCCAACCAAGTTTACTCCTGCGGACCCTCATGACTCCAGAGCGCCATAGGGCAGGGTTTAATTGAAATGAATAAAACTGAATTACTGAAAACAACTTAACTCCAGTGAGGTCCAGGCCGATATTGCGAGACTTGGCTCTGAGTCATAAATTGGTACCCAGTATGTTTATTCGGCATCAAGATACCTCACGCAGCGCAACACTCGTCGTTTAGATTCGCACTTTCGAGGATACCTCAATACACACAGGCGATCCACTAGATGCCAGCGATCGCAGAAAACGGACTATTGTTCACGCTCCGACTCAGATGACAGTTGGTTGTGACATTAGGTCGATGGGGTCGACTGACGGGAAACACTCTAGAGGCTGCTAGCACAGAAATCAAAATAGTACCATCAAGGAAAAGGCTCGAATCTGCTGGTAAAACGACGCAGTCATGCATCAACCCCACGAATAAGCGCCTCCGCCTTGTCATGGCGCGGCGTAATGGCACACTTGAAAGGCAGCGGCTGGCTAAAATAAAAATGTAGATAAGTCGGGGGTGTCAAGGAGAAACAAGCTCTCGGCTTACAAAGTGATACCTGACTGATACTCTCCACCAGGTTCGATGCGAACACCTTTTTCGTCGACAGGTGTCGCAATATTGAATGTAGACAAGACGGATGCGATAATTATGTACATCGTAGAACGCGCGATGTGTTCCCCAGGGCATACCCTAGATTATTTTTAACCCCGTAATTCAGGACTGGACCGAAACCACTCACCGACGACCGAAGCCGAAAATCACATCAGCTGGATCACGAACAGATGTATCTAGACATCCGTCTTTCAAGAAGCGCTCGGGCTGAAATGTCTCTGGGTCTGGATAGTCATTATCATTGTGGAGAATGGCCCTCAACGCAGCATTAATAATTGACTGGTGGTACAGTAATCATCAAGGTGGACGTACCACATATTGCTCAGAACGACTGATTGTGCCGGGATGAAATATCCATTGTATACATCATCTTTTTCGAGGACGTGCGGTAGTCCTACGAGGGATGTAAGAATTTGATTTGAACAAGGTTCTTGAACACACACCCAGTGGACCGACAGCCCGCCAACTAGAGCAGCGGATAAGGATTCGACTAGCTGACAAGGATGGGAAGACGTGTGCGTACCGAATGACTTCTTTAATCAATGCACTGAGATACGGTAAAGAGGGCTCGTCATCGAAGTTCGGAAGTCGGGCTTGTCCAACGACTCGGTCAAGCTCTTCCTGCGCTTTGGCTTGGGAGCCCGGGAAGAGTGTCATGGCAAGGAAGAAGGTGTGTAGGGCTGAACCCATTGTTCCAGAGCCACCTTTCCACAGAGTATGAGACGTCAGGAAATACGCTTTAGAGATTGAATTCGAACCGAGGAAAATAATACCCGCGACATCTTTGATGATTTTATGCTGCTGTTCATTGTTTTCACTCACAGGCAGTTGGTCCAGCGCAGCGGAGACAAACGAGGGAGAAGCTGAACCTTCCATCTGAGCCAAAAGTAAGAGAAATCAGTTTTGTTCCTTACCTATATCGAGAGCTTTGCGTGTAAGAGAGCTCACCCTCGAATTTTCCGCATCGCGGAAGGGAACATCCCGAAATCTGGAAACGAGAGCTTCCCATTCTTGCTCTGATTTCTTGAAGCGCGGTCCGACGAGCACCGGCGAGAGAATGCGGGCGAGAGAAGGAATGACATCGAGGAGCATTGTTCCGGGGACTACTCCATCTGACAAACATCGGCCGACTTCTTCGGCGAGCCTGAGGTGATGTTGTCCTGGCTGTCTCGCGCTATCTCCATAAGTCATTGAAAGCAGACAACCGCCGACGGCGCTAAACAGGAAATAGGATAAAGACGCTGAAAGAGTATTTTGGGAAGGGACTTACTGGTTTAGGTGTTGTAGGTAATGTTCTGGATCTTCCAGGAGGAGTAGAAGAAGTTTTCTGGCATATTCGATCTCGACGGGCTTATGGAGTTTGTCATTTGAAGGATGGAAGTAGCGGGAAAGTAGACGCCGCCGTTCCTTCCATGACGGCCCATATGGCATAAAAGGGAGAAGCCAGGAGAATCCCATGCTGACGAAGCAGGGTCAACCTAGTGCGTCGAAACCGTTTTCGTTACATACACTTTACTAATCACAGTGAACTTGGGTCTGTGTTGTATTCAGAAAAATAAAAAGTGACGGCCATGTAAGAGGACAAAGCTTACCGACTTGAATAAATGGATGATCGCTTGTCGAGGAGGTCGGTGGTAGCTTTCAACGAGTCGAGGATAATGAGGGATGTGCCAGGAACACTGACATGAATTATGTCTGAATCTGGACGAGGATTGAGGTCATATTCATGAGTGGTTGAAGGGGCGCGAAAACTGACTATACTGCTTGCTCCAGCGATGGAACACTTCCCATTCGAAACTCGATGGCATGTTGAAGAGATTACCGACCACAGGCAGCTTTGCCGGTCCTGGTGGGAGAGGATACCCAGACAACCGTATGAACCGAATTCGGAGAAGATAGAGAACAAGTAAAATCCCAGAAGCATAGCACAGGTGTGTGTAGGCGAGAGGCAAGCCCTGGTCGTACATGTTTGATTGGCAAAGAACGGCGGCAAAAGAAGCTCTCGAAAGACGCAGGCTTTATAGTTTCCAGAGCAGCTGTATCCTTCGCTTCAAAGGCCTCCCACGTTTGGGTTCCGAAGGCGAAGCTCTGCTGAAAAGAAGCCTGTGCGCAAGAACCTGCATTAGGATTAGTGAAACGGAAAACCCGACGTGAGCGTCCATAACGCCTTCAGCTCTGATGTCCACTGCCAGTACCAAATCAGTATCAGGTAAATATAGCTTATCTTTCCATTCTAAGCCTTTATTTTCTTCGGCCTTCAAGCATCGGACGCAGATTGCTCGTAGGCGCTGTTGAGACGCCGAGCCTAAGAATAAAAATAGAGAGCTTTGAAAGCAGCGATATGGGATCGTGGTAAGCTGAAGTCCCATGGTGTACAAGCTTCCGAGAGGGACTTCAGAGAGTATTTGGGCCTTAATAGTGGTCATTGGCTGCACACTCGTGGAGGCGAGAAGAACAAAACGCGGCATGGGTCCACGAGCCGGAAATGATATTCAGTTTATTTGCTCCAATGCCGTTTGCCAAACAGACGCGAGTATCACCACACCTTTGCTTCTTGTTTCCTACGCGCCAATCCTTCTCCACAATGTCGGGCAGCAATATCGCGCTCGGGTCCTTCTCTCTGATGAACAATATCACCGAAATCTCTCCACAAGATGAGATCTACCGATTCGACGCAGAGGCGGACAAGAAAATCAATAGAGAGGCGCCATGGGCAAAAGAGTGCGCATGTTGTCTTGAGAACATCGCTTTCGGGTCATTTATCACGTCTATGTAGTCCTCATTATTTCAAATCATGCAAAATCTCAGCAATTGCCCTGATCAAGATGGTGCGGCTATCTTCAAAGAAAGACTTGCCACTCCTGACTTACCCGCATCGTGTTTTCAGGTGATCCATGCACGGTCAGGAGTGCCTTACGAGATTATGGGTCTAATGCAAGGGAAGGTGGTGGGGAACTCGTTGGTCATCATGGATTCTTTCGCACTACCAGTGCAGGGAACGGAGACGCGTGTTAATGCTGCGAATGAGGCGAACGAGTACATGGTGGAGTACATCAGCAAGAGCGAGAAAGTAAGTCGCTGTGGCTCCAGGGAAGAATCCTGATCTGAATGCCTTCGATCCATAGGCTGGCAGGCTGGAGAACGCGATCGGATGGTATCACTCGCACCCTGGTTATGGATGTTGGCTATCGGGTATCGACGTAAACACGCAAATCAACAACCAAAAGTTCCAAGATCCATTTGTCGCGGTTGTCGTGCGTTCAGGTCACCTCCTTCCATCCTCGCTGCTCCTCATCTTCCCACTAGATTGACCCCAATCGCACCATCTCTGCTGGCAAGGTCGACATTGGCGCCTTCCGGACGTATCCTGAAAACTACACTCCTCCAAACGTTTCTCAGTCGGAGTACCAGTCAATACCGCTGAACAAGATCGAAGATTTTGGTGTGCACGCGAATCAGTACTACCAGCTGGATGTAGAGATTTTCAAATCCAGCCTAGACAACGACCTCCTCGCGATGCTATGGAACAAATATTGGGTGAATACGTTGAGTCAAAGCCCTCTCGTTTCGGTACGTTCCTCCTTTTCGCCCCATAATAAACTTGCTAATCGTGCGCAGAATCGAGCATATGCAGTCTCACAGCTGTCAGACTTACACCAGAAACTGTCAAAGGCTCAAAGCTCTGTTGCGCAAACGAGAGCGTCTGCACCAACATTGAAGGAAAAGGAGGGCGCCGCTGGCAAGGTACTTCGCATTATTGTAACCTTGTTTTCTCCATCCTAACTATGCTTGCAGCAAAAAGAAAAGGAAGAGAAGAAGAAAGAGGACAACCAGCTGACGAAAAGCGTGAAAGACAGGTGAGTGATTGGCCCTAGTCTGCCGAAACGTTGCTCAATCCGCCCCATCGTCTAGCACGAAGATCGCGGTAGAAGCACAACATGGCCTCATTGCTCAAGTCATCAAAGACGTTATTTTCTCGATGCGTCTGAACACGGCCGAATCTGCAGCGGCGCAAGTAGAAGAGGTCACGGACATGGCTATTGGCTGATCGGGCCATTTCTTTGTACTTTACTGTATCTTTCTAGCTCTTTTTCACGCTTTGTGTTGCTAACATGTAATATAATCCCTTTGCAAGCATCATTTTCGCCAGTCTGGTCCTTATCTTATCTTACGTATCTCATTATCTCCGGAAGAACTCGGCACGAACTCATCCTCTCCTCGTCAACAACGAAAATGGGACAGCGAGACGAGTCAAGACAACACTCCAGCAAGGGGCAGCCTAGGCTCTACTTACGTTTTGCCTTTCTCTGGCCTAAACTGTCGAGGGGAAGGGATCCAAATTCGATCTCTATCAGCGGAGCCTAGGCTGTGCGTCTAGTGAGCATGGTTCAAATTGAGCGCCTGGCTTCCACTCAGTCCCGCCACGCCACATCCTAGCACCGTTCGCTATCAGCTCTGCGCCGCCGTCAGCCAGATTAACGTACTACAGCTGTGAGCTGCGAACTTGCCTATTCGCGAGCTTCATCCGCAGCCGAGACTCTGACTGCGCAGCACATCATCCACATATAAACATCCCATCGAGCATCCCCTCTCAATTGTCCACCATGATCCTCGTACCAGAGAACGAATTACCCAAGAAATTAGAGGCGGAGAGCTCGACAGATGTTGTCGCCTCGACGTCGGCGCCAGAGAATTCTACAGTACGCCTTCGCCCTTCACATTCCTCACAACCATTATTCATCTCACGACGTGAAAGCATGATCCGCCACCCACATACACGCCCTTCGATTCTTCCGGGTCGTCACAATCTGGGGCCCGATTCCCGCTTCCTCGAGATGTGAAGCCGAGCAACTTCACGAGCCTCTCGATTGGCAACGCTGCGATCAAAGGGACGTGGGTTGTCGACCCGACGTTGGTCATCCCCAAGGAATTTCTGGCGCCGCTGGCGAAAGACGAGACAGAGGAGAACCGGAAGAACCTCCTGCTCGAGTCGAAGAACGGCTCCGTCGATGCGAACATCTTCGTCATGCCGATGAGAGCAGACGCCCTTGCTGTGATAAAGGAACGAAAACGAGTCATCATACGCTGCGCATCGCGTAATGGGAGTGTCACGGCCAGGATTGTGAGTCTACCTTACTCCATACTCGACGAGCTGTTCTCAACGACAACGACTGTAGCACGACGTCCAATTGCCTTCGCATCCCAACGACCTACGTCCACCTCTACAGGTGTCCCTCCACTCCCTGAACGGCGCTATCAACCTCCACCTGCCGCGTTCCTATCGCGGTCCGCTGCGCATCCGGACATTTAACGGCAGCGTCCGGTTCTCCGACGCAGTCCAATCCTCCCTGACGCAGTTCTCCGAAGTAGACCGCGTGAAGCGCAACTTCCTTGGCCACTTTGACCCGTCCGAGTTTGACGCGAGCGTCCAATGGGCCGGAGACGAGCTCGATGCGGAGACGATGAATGGCGCTGTCAGGGTTTACTTTGATGATGAAGGGAGTCCACCTGGAGCGCAGAAGCCTAAGTCTCCGGGGTTCTTGGAGAGGCTGTTTCGATTTTGACCGCTAGGTTTGAATGTCATATCTTTCCCTTTTTCTTTCGGTTTCTCCGTGCAAGTGTATCTTACCATGCCACATATATTCCGTCACATGTTCACACCTCATCCAATTATTTTCTGTCTCCGAAGCAACAACTTTCTTGTGGTGGTGGTTTGCATTCCTTACTATGTCGAGAATGCATGCGTAGCAGCTTTTTTATCGACAACTCGTAACTTCCTTCACAGCTCACCCTCTCCGTGTTCTCCTTCAGGCCAAACTTGAACGGCCTGCTATGAACGGCCACTGCCGAGCTATTCAGAGACGACCCGTACCCCGGATCGACGGTATATATGGACACCTAATCCCACCCAATCCCACGCGATTTATTCTTCGTCTTCTCCGAATTCGCACGTCCGACGCTCACGCTCCTCTCACATGGCCAAATCACCACTGGTGGTTTAGTCAACCGTCGTATTGATATGCCTGTTGTTTCACTCTTCCTTCCACCATCGTCAAAGACTTCACTGCAATGGAATCAATCGTCCAAGCCGCAGAGAAAGCGAAGGAGCATGGGATTGACTTATCGAAGCTGCCGCAGAACATGAATATGACGGCGGAGTCGATCACGGAGAATGTTCTTGCTATGAACGCGAACTGTGAGCAGCTTTACCGGTCTTCGAAAGAGCATCGCTGAAAGGATGAGTAGGCCCGGATGAACGCATGAAATTTATCTTCCAGAGCCTTGTGAATTCCCTTCAATAGTGTCCTTGCGCGACGTTGAATCGCTTACGCTCGCCAGGTCACCCACCTCCACGATTTTGTCCGGGAGACGTCTCTCACAACGGAGGAATGGATGTACGAAGTTGGTCCATGATCCCAATGACTAGGCTTACATTGAGGCACAGGACGGCCATTAACTTCCTGACGGAGACCGGCAAGATGTGCACAGACATTCGTCAAGGTGTGTACTAGCCCCTAATCACGCTCCTCACTACACCTTCTGACATTTGGACTCGTAGAGTTCATACTCTTATCGGACACTCTCGGCGTGTCGACGCTTGTCGATTCTATCAACAACGCGAAGCCTCCTGGAGCAACTGAGCCCAGCGTCCTAGGCCCTTTCTTCACTGAAGATGCTCACGACGGTGAGGCTACTTTGAACCGTCTAGCCTTTCCAGCCTCTCTCATCTTCTGAAATTGTTTAGTTCCGAATGGCGAGTCGATTGCATCAGAAGGGAAAGGCGATTACATGTATGTCGAAGGTCGCGTCTTGAATATGGAAGGCCAGCCCATCGCGAACGCGGTCCTGGATACTTGGGAGACGGATGGGCATGGGCATTATGATACTCAAGTGAGCTTGTCTATAATTCTTGATACACCTTAGAAGATGACAGGACCTTCTGGCATGGACAGTACGATAACCGCACAGAACCTGACTGTCGAGGACGGCTTCGAACAGCTGGGGATGGCTCTTTCGCGTATAGGGCTGTCGTGCCAGTTTCGTACCCGATTCCTAGCGATGGTACGGTCGGGAAAATGGTCACAAAGCTAGGACGACATGTCTTCCGTCCTGCTCACTTGCACATTCAGGTTCAGGTGCGCAGTTTATGCTCCGATTGCCATACTCCTTTGCTCAACCCTTTTCTGTTGTTGCCCTCTGTAGGCGCCAGGTTACGAGAAATTGACTACGTCGCTCTACTTCAAAGGGGACCCGTATCTCACCTCGGACGCCGTATTTGGTGTCAAGACGTCGTTAATCATGGTGCATTTCCTTCTGTTGTGGCATATGCCAGTTCATCTGATCACTGGTTGGGTACAGGATCCCGAAATTGTCACCGACGTCTCGCTCTCCCAAGCTCGCGGATTCAAAGAAGCGAAACCTCACGCGTATCTGAAGAGAGACTTCATTCTTATAACCCCAGAGCAAGGGGCAGAGGCGCGACTCATTCTAGCGAATCGTGCTCGTGCCGCCGTCGTCTAACCACCTGCAGGGATCAAACAATTGTTTCAAGCATGGAGCGCCCATCTTTTGTTATGAATTAGTGTACAATATGATACAACACCAGGCTCTCCCTGGACGAAACCCCAATTATGAGTGCAGAAAATATTGCAGGAAAATGAATGGATGCTTCGCGTAGAATCCACGGTCGAATTTGACCCGGGATCTACGACGGAACTTCAAGATATTTGAAGACGGCCTGAGCCTCCACGTCCCGATGGTCAGCTATGAATCAACCAATGATCTTCGGGGCCGCCGTGCCGTTGTCTCGACGTCCGAATAAGCGCTCAGATGAGTAGCGTGCAACCCTGTCGTATCGTAGTTCGCTGTGTAGTCGACGTTCGTGTCGGTCGCGTGTGTCGAGAATATGCCATCCTCGGCGGTTTCGTGGAGATTGAGCATCAGCCGCATTATCATTGTCACGGAAGTACTGATAGAGCGAAGGTGGATAAGGGACATAGGACGATTCAGAGACGTGTTTCGCTCACCAGCTCGCGAATGTCGAAAGGCTACCTCGGAGAAATGGCTGGAGAGGTTGTCATTAGATCGTGAGCGCTATTATTGGAGATTGGGACGTACGCCCCAGAACTAGAGAGGATGAAAGTGAGAACAGGACCGTCAAGGAGGAGAGAACGGCTCACGTAGAAGGTGAGGATATTGGCGAAATTACAGAGGGCCATCACACTACGATCCCCTCTATCAGATGTGTACAACCGACAAAACGAGCAGAAGCGCACGCAAAATAAATGGCACCTGGTTGGTTGTTTGTGAATCGTGCGCAACACCCACGGAACTTTCACAACATACCGTCTCTGAGGATAAGGGAGATTAGGGGAATACTGATGCCGGTAATTGCATGATCTCGTCTAGCTTTCCATGTCTTGTAAAGGGTGAGTCCGAAAATGATGGAATCATAGACGAAGAGCGCCTCCCATGCCCCAGATAGCCCTGGAAAGAGAAGGGGATTTGAACAAGGGCCAAGAGACAAGAAATCGAGACCGTACTGATTGCACTACACGCGCCGGAGGGTCCACCGGAGTGTCAGTCCCAAACTAAAAAAAAATGCGGCAACTGCAACGGGGAGGCTTTACATACGTTACTTTCGCGAGGCCAATATGACAACCGCTTGCTTTCTCTGACGGTGCGCTTTTCTGACCAAATAATGCCCACTATTTGGACGCGAATTCATGGTCAGTGAGGGAGTGGGAAGAGGGCAGGGCGTGACGCACACATGAAATTCCGGCCAAGACCATTCCACTTCCGATCATGTAGGCCAATATTCGACGCGAACAGCCATACAACGCGTATATTCGTAGCGTCAAGAGAACTGGGGTTGTGTGAGTAATTATCGACGTGAACGATGGCAGGACGCGTACTGCAAACCAAGACTTGGTTCACAATGAGCATGAGTTGGCGAAATACGTTGTATCGTCGACAGCTTGGAGGGTGGTTTTATCAGCTTTCATACTTCGAAAAGGTGGGTTGGGGAGAATCGTCAAGTACCTCTGCAAATCAAGGCTCAGCATTCCCTCAGAAAATGCCACAATTCAAGGATATGCTTGCCTGCATCGTCAGATTCGAGAACCCCAGTATCGTCACTGCTATGTTCCCGAAGAACGTGAAATACCGGCAGATGAAGAACCAGTATGAGCTATGTTTCTTCGACCTCTTCCACAGGTAATCGATCTCTTGTCCTACCGAGTCCGCGTGTATCAACAGACAGAAGTTTAAGCAACTGGATGATGGACGCACTCGAAGTAATGAGGTGGTCATAATAAAGAAAAGCTGTAGTTCGAAGAGCATTCGTTAGAGCTATTTCAACTCCCATTCACTTGCAAAGCCGCCTCACTGACAGATCGCGAACACATGAAGATAGTTGTGCACCAGTCTGGGTGATAGTCGATCAGTGAAAGAAGGCCATCAGACCGCTCAAGAGAGGACCCACATATCTCGTGCTGTGTCGGGACTGTCGTGGTCGAAGGCCGTCATCGTGGGCGGAAGCAAGGAGCGGCGGCTCGGGTGGGCGTAGGCCGTGGTCGACTCGGCCACCGCAAGAATTTGGTGATATAAAGGTATAAATTAAGCATGTTCCTGACGACAAGTGGGGGTTCGTCGGACCCAGTCAGAAAACAAGGAGCAATCATTTGTCAAGCCCCATCAAGTTTTCCTGGAAATTGGCGGGTTGGTGACAGGCTTGAAGGTGAGCTTCGATTCACAAAGAAAATCTGTCCAGAGAGATAATTTAAGACGACGAGGACAAGAAACCGTCGGATCAGTCATGAAAATTGAAAGGATCTTGACTTCCTACCATGTAGGAACGGGTATATTATTGAGACCGGAACTGGCTTGGTGTTTCCTGCCAAGGTTAACGGGAAAACATCCGCTCAAAGCCCGTTAAGGAAAGCGGCCAGACATTCTAGCTTGCTGAGGCACGTGGTAGTAGAAAGAGCAAATTCGAGTTTAAGCCTTAAGGACTCCGAAGCAACCCCGAAGTTCAAAGACATTAGTGGCTCTATGATAAACAATCTAGATGCACGCCAACGTAGCTGTAGTCGTGGTAGCAGCAGAATCCCTAAACATAATCGCAAGCTCGTGCTCCTCTTGTGTAACGGCAGTGAGTGTTTCTGCATAGACTTTCCGGATATTGATCATCATTCGTCCAGCCATGACGCACGGAACCGCAATGGCTAACCCAGTTGTGGCGTCCAGAGAATCAGCCTATGAGGTCAATTGAATTGGCGCATTGGAAGAGAAGTGCGATTCACTGACGAGATTCTGCAGCCAATTCACGAGACAATATGTGTAAATTGCGGCGCTCCTGGATATTAGTTTGTGAATCCCGTCGCGACATCAGCAAACTATAAGCTCACAGAAGGGAATAGAGCAACGAGTCTCTGAGAAGAACGTAGCGCAAACGTTCCCGACGAACACATGAAGTATGTAAATAATGTCCGATGGCTTTAACCAGGGTTAAACTGCATAAAATTGCTTCGAGGCTAGAGGGATCTAGGTGAAATGATGTCACGCGTAAACAGGTTCTGCTCACCATAGCAAGGAAATCCAGAAGCCGGTCATGAAATTTGGGATAGTCGTGATCTTGCAACGCCTCAGAAATCCCACTCGTTCAACCTCCACTAAAATGTAAAATGAATGAGCGAGATCACCCAGAGATGGATTCAAAACCCACCGCGAGAATCTCTCGCACCAAGTCCACAAAACACTGATACCACTGTAACTTGGACCAGAGAGCAACTAATAAGGAAGATTCCGATTATACGTGAATGGTTATAAAGTGCCCAAATCCGTAGCTGTAGGATGACTACGAACAGATGAGGAGCCAAATTTCTGGATGTAAAATGGAGATTGCTTACAGGAGATGGACCAGAGAATGCTAAGAACAAACCAACCCTCCACGACGAGCCAGACGTAACCTGTGAGTTCTGCGTTGAGGAACAGCTGGAAATCGGTCGTCAACGAGATGATCATTCACATCTATTTTCAGGACGACAGTTAGAAGAACGGCCTCCACACGAAAATCAGGCGGGAAAAACGAACAGCTGCAAGCATGGCAAGCAATGAGTAAATTCTAGAGCGAACACATGGCTGAATGTGCCCACCTTGTCAGTCATGTCCGGCATCGACGTCGCTAAAAATAGGCGTTAATTGCCTTATGTCTTCGACATGAGGGACACAGGTGGCCGCACCAATGTAACCAAAACTGCACGTCAATGACAGGATGAGAACGGAAAGAAGCCTCGAGGAACGTGAATATGGCTCACGTGTTTAGAAACATTGGGCTATAGCGACTCTAGACGCAATTACAAAGTTATCGCGATAGAATGTCCAGAGTCGAGAAATAAGAATACCCAGAAGAAAAGGTATGTTGGCCATGTGTGTCGGTTCTTCTAGTCCACTTGTTAGATCCGCTCAATAAACGATGAGGGGTTCGTTGCATACCCAAAAGAACTTTCTCTGGAATATCATGGCAGTCAGAGATCACATAGGACATCCAAATGTCAGTACCTCTTCTTCATGTGTGAGGACTGGATTGGTGATCGAGGTGGTCGAAGACGATTCAGGTGATCAGGCGAATGGAAAGACGAACTATCAGAAACGTACACGTGTCCCAAACGACCAGCGTAAGTCCAGCGACTGGAGGGACAGGTCAGCCTGTTGAACGAAACCAGCGGACTCTCCACATACCACGATTATATTGCCCAGAAGTGGCGATACGCCAGCTGTCAATCAGTGCTTCGTCCATTCCATCCTCTCCAGTATACACACAAAACGGGTCGTCTCAAGAGGCGAAAGGCAGCACTGCGGTGCGAGTCGGAGGGGCAATGATGGGGAGAGTAACTAGTAAGTCTGGCGTCTGGGACGGCGACAGCTTTATGAAACTGGTCGCAACCAGCAACGTCACGGAAAGAAAAACTCTCTTGAAACCCCGGGCACGACGAACGTCATCCAACACCCGAAAGGGTCACTTGAAGAAGCGACGGGGCTTATTCTGGTTAAGCGTCTGTAAGGTTGAGGCATCCCTGACAAATACCTCTTGGCTGAGGAGCATTAAGCGTTTACGCGTCCTCGGGGCCAGCCCTCTCAAGGTTCATTCTTCCGAGCTGGCCGGGGTCGAAAGCTGACGAGTAGTTCCCGTCCGCCTTAGAGGGACTAGAGTTGAGGGCCTTTATCCTGGGGCTGTACCCCGAGTCGAAGCATTCGCCTTCCAGGTAGCCGTATATTAACCCAATGCCGGCAGGGCGATGGCATCAGTCGAGCAATTCTAGGCCCACCGTCTGGCACGGAGTGTTGATTGGAAAGGGCTTTACTAGACACTAAAGGGCTGGCTTGGATTTACGGAGGCACCAGGTAAGTGATCAATATTGGCCTGAGCGAGGTACATGCTGAAAGAATGATGAACATACCTAATGCTAAAAGAGTTCGTAGAAGAGGCTGGCCCGGTCCTCAGGTTTGAGCTTCTGATAGTCACTTTCGCCTACGCCTGGAGGTTACCCAGTTACGACATTGGAGCTGTGCGCGCTTATCGAATGTATTGCTGTTGGGTGTCTTGCGGCGGCCGAATATTAGACATCCAGCAGGAAATCCAACAGAAACACTCGGATATCCATTGCACTGGGTGAGCTCCTATCGCACAGGCACCTTTCGGAAAGCATATCTCGAGACTCCATCGCCCTGAAGAACCCATTCGCGCTCCAGCGTGTATCCACCCCGTCGTGGACGCCATATGGTCCATATGTACCAGTAAGCCACCCCGAACATCGAAACGGCGAAGCCCCCGACCGAGTGCGACTGAGTGTCGGATATCAGCGCTTAAATCAGTTCGAAGAGAGACAGGTGTGGGCTGACCCAGTACGGTAATTTGTCGTAGGTCCTCGACCCAGGTTGCGGTGGGAAGAAAGGAACAATCAGGAGGAACGTGTTCGAAAGGAAGAAAATCAAAATAATGGACTTGGGTGCACGGAACGGGGGAATCCACTCCCAGACACGGTAGGATGGAGAGTACAGGAGGAGTAGGCCGAAGGAAACGACAGTGTTGACCAGTGTGAGCGAGTAGGACGACACTGAGGAATCAAGGTGGGTCGAGACACAGCACGCATTGTTAGGAAACCTGACGTACAGCTGATCATGAATAAGTAGGCGTCTCCCGGCGGCACGGCGAAGAGGAAGGTACACGAGACGAGATATTGTGTAAATAGACCGGCAAGAGGCGCATTGAAAGGCTTGTTGCTCGCGAAGATCGGCGAGTATGGTAAGATGCCCTCGCGTCCTAGTTCCTGGATAACTGGATCATGCGTCAATGAGTCGATCAACGAAGAGCAACCCAAAAAGCATGGTACCTCGGCCTTGAGAGAATTGACCGGCTAGGAGGTTCCCTAGGGTTGATAACGCTATGAAAGAGCTCAGGGCCTGCGGCATCGCGCGATCAGCGAGCTGATATTTTTGACAGATAAAAACTAGCCTTTTCTGTCACTGAGCCAAAGAGATTCCTGAAGTACAACGCCCTGGAAGCCAGACATTGAACTAACGGATAGAAAGAGGGTTCTTCAGAAACTTACGCAACAATTCTACGACTTCCCAGAATGTCAGTCTTCGAGACCACAGCGAAATATGCGACGTTGATGAAGAGGTACAACGCAGTGACGGACAACATTGCCAGAGGTGCAGCGCGTTTGATGGTGCGGACTGGGTCACGAATCTCCGAGAGAGCATAGTTTGCATTGGAGTAACCGATAAAGGACCTAACCCAGAATGACGCTCAAGTCGCATCCGATGATAACCGCTTACATACCAGATGACGTTGTAAAGCCCGTTCACAAAAGCATTGGCTCCAGTCCCACTTCCGTCCCAGAGCCTTTCCCACCTCAGATTGTCCGGTTTTTCATACTCTTTGCGGACCTGGAAACCCGGGACCCCTGCGAGGGAGAGGAGGCCTGAGAAAGCAACGAGACCAAGAACAACAAGCTTGAAGAGCCCCAGGGTGTTCTGCAGACGCAGACCCAATTTCAGGAGGGTGCCGTGTATAAGGCAAATAAATGTTAGGCAGGACAAAGCGACCAGACGTGTGTGGAACCATGTTGGCTCAATCGAGAGGGCGTGCAGAAGGTCTGTTCGATTCTATCTGGGAAAGATAGACAAAAAGTTTGGCATGTTCTTACATTCGCTGAACACTACGCTGTTGGCTGTAGCGGTCCCCTTGGAGAAGAAATACGTTAGAAAAGCAGATGTCAGAGTGATAAGGACGGACGCACCATTATGAGCGTATAAATTGTGAAAGCACACGTCACCATGAACTTTGGTCTTCTATAGATGAATTCTAGGTAGTTTTTCTCCCCGCCGCTGCGTGGAAGACCCTCGAAGGACGGAAATTAGGATCGCGATATATACAATATGCGTTCAAGGGCTCACCGTTCCAAGTTCTACGTACACTGCCGTCCCACAAGCAGCAATAAGGGCTCCGACGAGCCACATCAGCAGAGCTACTCCGACGCTGCCTGAAGACCGAAGAATGTTGCTTGGGGTGGCATAAATCCTGGAGCATTTTGACCGTATATGAGCGAAATTTTTGTCCTTCTTGAGATTCTACTGACCCAGTCCCGATAACACGGTTGAATATGAGGAAGGCGGCGCTGAAAAGCCCTTGATAAGGGCGAGATTGGCTTCGACTCAAGCCAAAGGGACCTAGTCGCACCTAGCTGCCTCTTCGCCTTCGGAACATTATCGTATGCCTCCCCATCGAGATCTACCATCTCGAAGACATCCGAATCATGGAACAACCTCCTACACGGCTAGGGATACCCACCAGAAGTCCCTCCTCGTACCGCGACATCATTTCCGAGCCCTGTCACTGCACTATGGTCGTGCGTTGTACTGCCGTGAGACAAGAGCGGAGTCTGCTCGTCGTCTTTTGGCGCTGGCATCTCCATACGGCTACAAGTTCGCTGTGGGGCCGGTCTAGGGTTTCAGTTGAAGAGTGTCTTGTCAAGAGATGGGACATCCAGAGACATCCAGTCACCTTCGGCGTCGTCAATCATGATGACCGGGGGATTCGGCCCGGGTCACCCTAGACGAGTCACCCTCCCGAAGATTGCATCCGTACTCAATCTTGACCTCACCAAACCGCCACGCTCCGGCTCTTGCGTCGCAAAATCGTTTTGAAAGGCCCAATTGTGCACTCAGTGCAAGTGTGGCCGTCAGGTATATCTTACATGAAAGAGGTTAGCATTCAAGAAAGCAGGATTTCTCCATATCACAGTCTCTTGGAGGTCGAAAGCTGGGTCATCGAGTAGGTATTTGTGCGACCACGACTCATGATACAATCCCCGAAAGGTTGCTGTTCTCTCTTCGGCTTACTCATTTACCACCACCGAGCCACTAGATTTAGCTTCCAAGCCCCTCCATGGCCTCCCGAGTACGCACCACCACACCCTCATTTCGGGCTACGAAGCACGCAGTCTGTCGAATCTCGGCTGATATATGGGAGGAAAGACTCCTCATCCTCAAGCACATTACGTTCGTCTGGTCAACATGGAGATATTGCTGTGGCACAAACGCGGCTTTGGCACAGACTCGACATCGACCTCCGACGCCCCCGCCCAACCCAGACGAGCTCTGATAGAACTGATGCTTAAACGGGCTGGCTCCCATCCTCTCGACATCACCCTCGCTGGGGAAAGTGCGATGCCCACGCCAAAAGGGCGCAGCGTGGTTCGTCTTCTCCTGGAAAATGTTCATCGAGCACAGACCTTTAGCATCCATAGAAATCCGGTGGCAGAAGACGACCTTGCCCGCCTCTGCACTAATGGACCTCGCTTTCGGCTGGTCAACCTGGACTATTGAGCAATCTGCCCAAATTACACCTTGTTTACGAATCTCACAATGTCCCCAGCACTGGCCTTTTTCTGGAGGCATTCCCGTCGACTGCGTGTGCTGGCCCTCTGGATGTCGCCCTAGCCATCAAGACAGGACTTCCTTTCCCCATATTCTTACGAACCCGGAGTTGCACGGAAGGATAACCGTGCGTCACCTGTACACCGTTCTGTCGTATGCGACGTCACTTCACCGCTGTGTGGTCAGCACCCTAGTAGTCGAAACGGAAATATACGACAATATCTCCACAGGGTTGCTCCTTCTTTTCGATCACAAGATATTGAGTGTGGGTGACACTGAGAGAAAACTACGCTTGTTGAAACCATGCAAGATATTGGACTACCTCGTCTTACCAGCGCTTACCGTGCTTCAAATCAGGCGCGGCTACAACAACGTTAGCAAACGCAAGCGCTCGATTCGCCTATTGGTTACTCGAGCTTGTTGCCCACTCCGCCATTTGTACTTCCAATAAGTTTATTTATCCCGAATGCGTGTGCTGAATTTGCTGCTTTATTTCCTGGTGTAGAATTTACAACGGAATACTCTATTTTGTTTTCGACGATCTGGCTTTCCTCAAGAACCCTGCTCCTTTATTGGGCTGCAATCGCCTTATTTGAAAGATGACACGCACTCTGTCTTCCTTTCACTTTCACGTTCCCCGGTGACACAACGAAGACTTTACAAATCTCTGGTGGCTTCGGAGAAGCGTTGGCAGCCTTTCTGATGCTACTGTGTGGGGTGGATTGGCGATGGGTGGAAGGAGCCTCAGGCCGCTTCAAAGCATCGTTTCTGGTATAAAATAGCTCCGTCATGAGAATTAATTGGAGATGGAAACTTAAACGAGAAAGATGCAAGCCAGAGATCTAGAGCGGGCAAGAGACGATCCTCGTATGGTATGCAAGAAAGTAGGGGCCACTCCTAAACACGCGTCATGAACACGTGATCGATACAGGGTTGGTGGTTTCCTTCCAATTCACACTTCTCTCGCATACCACTTGATACCGAAGCACCATATTCTCCAACTTATATATGATCTGTCACTGAGTCGCAGGTTTATGAGAGGTCATCGTTGAACATGGCGCATATACGCACCAAAGAGAGATCTGTTTGAGATTGGTACGATTCTAGATCATCCTCTATGTATTTTGAGATGCTAACAAAAATTAAAACAGGCTCTTTGACGCGGTGCATCGCGTCCCGAACAGTTTCAAACCGACGAGCGCGCATAGAGATGTAGCCCTGTGCAACGGAGCTACTGACAGATGCGCCCATCCCAGCGTCATTTCATGGCCCAATGCATGAACGCGAACAGCTCATTACTTTCACGACCACGTTCCGGCTTAATTTCATCGGAACGTATTGAGTCCCGAGATCCAGGACAGAGGCGCACAGAATGTGAAGAAGACGGCTTTCAGATTTGGGAAGTCTTCCTCTTCACGGTCTCACAGACGTCTTGGGCTCGGAACTTATATTCCAATAATCGCGTCGGACATCCTTAGTGGACGCCTCTGATATTTCAAACCCCCGACCTTCGTGCGTGCCTCTTTCGATGATTGTCAAGGTTCGTCTTCATCTCTCATATGTATGCTAATCGGGGCTTACAAAAGATGTGGATTAACCAATGCGATGCTGAGACCGGAAACTGCCGACCTAGATTTCATGGGTATATAAAGGCCGTCTGTTGATGACATCTTTCTCTTCCACCATCGCCTCTTGATCCCGCTCTTTATCACGATCTACCATGTCTAACGTCTACGTGAGTGTTTTCTGAGCCCCTCGTGTCCAGAGATCGCGTATCGACGACGCGATCCGAGTCGGCCCTGCGCGATCTCGGAATCATGCCATAAACCTATGAAACAATGGGCTAACGAATCTCCTATTGTAGTTCGACATTACCATCAACGGGCAGTCTGCGGGTCGCATCGTCTTCAAGCTCTTCGACGATGTCGTCCCCAAGACCGCCCGCAACTTCCGCGAGCTCTGCACCGGCCAAAACGGCTTCGGCTACGCCGGCTCCTCCTTCCACCGCGTCATCCCTCAATTCATGCTTCAGGGAGGCGACTTCACTCGCGGTAACGGCACTGGCGGAAAATCCATCTACGGCGAGAAGTTCGCTGGTGAGTAGTCCGATCTGCTGAGTTACGAAGATCGGATCTGATATCGCCACAGACGAGAACTTCCAGCTGAAGCATACCAAGCCCGGTCTCCTTTCCATGGCCAACGCAGGCAAGAACACCAACGGCTCCCAGTTCTTCATCACCACTGTCGTTACTTCGTGGCTGGACGGCGCCCACGTCGTTTTCGGTAGGTTTCTCCTTTCTTCTTGCCCTGTTGGATCCGACTCAAATGTTACTTGTAGGCGAGGTTGTCGAGGGCATGAACATCGTGAAGGAGATCGAGAAGCTCGGCTCTTCGTCCGGAAAGCTTTCCAAGACCGTCACCATCGCCGCCTCTGGCACTGTTTAAAAATAATTTACCAGAAGAGACGAATAGCGTTGTCAGAATCTTGTACACAAACGGACTGCGAAAGGACATTCGAATTCTGTGATCAGTCTCGATCAGATGAGATAAGGAGTCGGCGGTCCGAAACGGATCAAATCTTGTGTGGCGTCATGCTCGCACGGACCAACCTTCGGTTCGCAGATGAGAAACGCAAATCCGATAGCAGGTTCTTCACACCTCCACTATGTTTATATGTGGGAGTTACGCACTCAGCTCTGACGCTTACTCCCCGTCCTAGATGATCCTGACAGATGATAAACAGTTGGAGGCCTTGGCGGCGAGAAGAGTAGCTGAGGAGCAGGAGCAGGTGAGCACAAGTGGCCCAATTTGGATTGTAAGATAATGTCCGCACTGCGCAGGAGCCGCCTCCAACATATGCATCTTTGCAAGCGTCATCGAGCGCGGTGCCTGTTGCCAAGGCGGTCAACTACGTCGCGATCAGCCGCCAGCACAGCTCGGTGAGAGAGACGCTCGTGATCGATGCGTCTCTGTTCATCCCTCTGTTCCTTCGGCCGTCTCTTCCCCCAGGAGAGAAAGCGGAGACACAGAAGAACGTGAAGCTGGAGTCGACGCACGGGCATGTATACGCGGACATCACGCTGGTGGGGAACAGGAAGAACACACGTGCGGTGATGCAGATGAAGTCGACGCACGGCGGGATCACTGCAAAGATCGTATGTCCGAATCATGACATTATCGATGGCTTGCACTTATCATATCACCCAGCACGGACCTCCGACCCGCAGTGCCTTTGTGCTTCATGCACAGGCGCTGAACGGTGAGGTGCGCTTGCACATCCCCCGCAATTTCCACGGGCCGGTCGTCATCTCGCACCGACACGGCTCCGTGCGTTTCTCCGACGACATCAGTTGTGAGCTCATGACCTTTGGCGAAGTTGACTCTACCCGGCGATGCTTCTTGGGGGACTTCTCTCGGTGGTCGGACAACAGTGGAGGCTGGACGGGGGACGAGTTGGTTGTAGAGGTGAAGCATGGGGACGTGAAGATACATTATGACGACGATGTGCTTGGAGCGCCTGTCAAGACCCGCCCTAGCGCGCTCTTAAACAGGATCTTCGGGTTCTGAGCGTGTGCGATTATCTGATGATGTTGGCCTCTTCCCGGGCGAGCGTTTTGTTCCCGAGTAAAGTTTATAATTGTTTCCGCGTTCACGAATTTTTCAAAGCAAAGGATGAGATCTTTTCAGCACTTTGTAGTGCGAAACGTCGTTGTGATCTTACGTCGTTATAATCTCAGCCTTATGGTAAGCGCTATTATAGATGCTACCCTCCTCCATCGCCTTCCTTCTAGTACGATAAAACATTGTAGAAGAGAAATTGGGCGAAGGTGAACGCTGCCACTTCATCAGGCCTTGAGCACAAACTAATTCACTGCTAAAATATCTCCAGATGCACTGTAGAGCGGTCTCAAAGGGGCAAGGTTCCAAAACAAAAAGACAGTGCACGATGGTTGGACCAAGGTGAAGAACGTTTTGTGGAAGATGTCGAGAACCCCTCACCTGAGGGGTGTGTCTTCTTAGCATGAAGGATAGAAACACGCATAAATTACTATATCTTGTCAATTTATAACAACTTTGAGTACAATTGCTCCAGACGCCCCTAAGTGACGGCCGGGCCGGGATGCCGTTCCAAGCTTGTCTGCAGTTTATTCCCACGGTTTGTTTTCGCCTCTTCGATTAAGTTCCTTGCTATGGTCTACTACGCTCAGCACCGTCGTGAAAGTGATCGAGGCCCAAGGGATGCTCGAGCTGTGGAAAGGGGCCCGCAAGGCGCGTTTCCTCTGCTTTATGTTTTCTTTTTCAATCTCACTAGTACTACGGAGACCTCGCTCGTAGACTGGTTGGTCGTTCACTCAGATTACAATGTCCTCATTTCCGTGCTACGGCACTTGTCCGTCGCTGAAAGACAACATTTGGATCCTGGTTGCTGTAACGGCCAACCATCAACCGAGGGGTCATTCCTCCTTGTCAACTGTTTGCACCCGCCCACTTGATATCCCTCTCCTCCTTTTTTCTGCGTTATTTCTGCTATCATGGCACCATTTTAAAGCCATCTCGCGCTGCCTCGGAGACAAGCCACCTACCTCTTCCTCGATCCTCCGTCCCGCTGGTCACTATGTACATGGCCATGCTGCGCCACCGCCGCTGTACGCGAGCCTGCTTGCTTGTTTGGGCTCATGCTGTCTTCACGAACCGCATATATGCGCTTGAATCGTCGGAAACAGTCCTCCGAACCCAACTCTGACGTAGGATATTGAATGCTCACATCGATATCAACACGGATGCTAATTTTTGGCTGGCAGGTGGCACGTATTTTTACACATACCTGCAGCCTGGCTGCTTGTCTTTGAGGACCTTTATGGGTTGAATGAGTTAATTGGTCCTCCTACAGCGTGGGGAGAGGTCTAGACGGCTGGCCGCTCCGCTAGTGTAAGTTTCTTGCTTGGTATACGCGTGGTGAACTTAGAAGGTTGATGGTGTCGAATAAGAAATAAGATATGGACTCGGCTACACGCGTCTCCGAGGTCGGAGAAGTGGGATGCATGGGCGATGCTATTGGCGCAAGACCAGGTCTCGGAGCCTTGGCGGTCTCGGATTTCATTATGATTAGAAGGCCGGTCTCGAGACTGTCACAAGGGGATAGAAAATATATCGGAGCCCGGCATCCAACGGTAGAATTGAAATTATGTCCGTCTCCGTGCTCTTGGCTTTCTGTGTGCGGTACGTGCATCATCGACGGAGAATAACGAGGCTAACGCGACGAAGTGTAGTAATGGTAAATGAGGGGGTTTTGCTCCTCGGGTTCTAGGTGGCAAGTGGTGGTGATAGGACCAGCTTCAGCCTACGGCTTTTGGAGAGAAAAGCTTGCACCCCGCGGCGCTTACTATTGGCGTAGTCGGGGTATGAATTTTGTGTATTCACTAAATTGGTGCGATCGTTGACTATGTCTACACAGGTGATCAATGAACGAACTGTAAAATGGAGAAAGTGATGAAGTCCAGGTCCCAGCAAGGCCTGCTTTCGGTGTTTGACCGGCGCCCCATTTATGGGAAGAACGATGATCGCGGCTTGGTTTACGTCGCATCGAGAGCCAATACAACGACAAGAAGTGTAGGCTTTGACAGGTTAACGTTGGTACGTTAGCGTTCAGCCGTTCAAGAACTATTTATGGTTCTGATTTATGGGTTCAGTTAGCGGACTGCGATTGATGGCGCTGCATCAAGCATTTTGAGAAGTGGGCGTATTTCAATTTCCAATTTGTTTGCTAATAATCTGTGGGTGGTATGGAGTCGGAGCTTGCTTTGTCCTCTTCGATACTTACAGCTCTTTTTCGGCCGCAGGAAATGGAGGGCTTGCTTGCCTGGTGTAGTGGATGAATGCACGCGGACCCGCGACGGCCCAAGAAGCAGTAGGCGTACGAGGCTATCAAGATCGGGTGGAGTGCTAATTGAGTAAGCGAAGCGGAAGAAGAGCTCGAAGGTCCTCTTTTCAGCGTTTTTGGATGAAAGAAGCACGGAGCAAGTTGTCGAGGAGGCGCTTCGTTTCCTGAATTGTGCATATGGACGTCCAATCGAATCGTGGGCGGTCGGAGTAGGCGATTACTCCGCGCGGGTATGGATGAGGTGAGGAGGATCTTGTCTCGTTCGACTCTTCGCCTCTTCTCGTCACAATCCACCCCCCCCTCTGCATCCCCCTGCCGCTCTCTGCGTTTGGCGTTCATTCGCATCGCTCTCTCCGTCATTCTATCTGCACATCTCACTCGTAACACAAGGTCTTCAGTATTCCGGGCGCCTGTTCGGTCGACATCTTCGACAGAGCCGACAACGACGAGGCCCGTCAACAAACCAGCAATTTTCAAACACTCTACACCTTGCTATAGCTACAGCAACTACTTATCATCCCTCTGCCTATCAGCTCCGTAACTCTGCTATTTCCAACCTTGCTCGAGTACGGCATCCAGCATCTCGTCTTCGATTGCCCAAAAAACTAAGCTCCAAGCCGCACCCACATATCTTGCCTTGGCGCTTCATTTCTAGTCTTTCTTCCAATCTACAATATCAATTCGCATCCGTCGAAGGAAGTAGCTTCTATTCGTCCCCGTACAGCAACCCCCACTTGCACTTTCTCTTGCGCATTTAACCAAGAACATATTACAGATTATTCGTCTCCTCGCAACGTTCCCGACTCCTCCAAATTTGTTCATCTGAATCAATTTCACTTATTGTTCACCTCCACAACATCGTCTTGCACTAAATTCTTTGTTCGTCTCCTACATTCTTTGTCCCTCTTGTCTGCGTTTTCCTGCGCCATATTCTGCCTTCCTCGCACATACCGCTTTCTGCTAATTTTTCTCCGATGGCCTTCTCTCGCAACTTGCCTATGCATCCTACTGCTACTGCGCAGAATCACACAAATCACACTCGCACGCCTATTACTGCTAATCACCTCGCCAGCCAGGTCCAAGCGCACTCTCTCATTAACACCCACACCACCCACACCATCCACGCTAGTAACAACGTTAACAACATCAGTACTAGGCGCGATATGCCACCACTTCCTCCTACACCTCCTGCTGATATCGCCCCACGCGCCGACGTCGGCGAGGACACTAAGAGCGGTGTCGGCGGGGAAGAGTCGCCCCGCTCTGGCCCATCCGCGGCGAGACTCGGTGCCCAGTCTTTCGCGTCCGTCGTCTCTTCACCGCCTGGGGCGCTTAGCCCGAAATCGCCTTCGGCGGGCAAGTATCAGCAACCGGAGCGCGCTTCTCGTCCTACGGGATCGCCTAACGCCACTACTACTCTCCCTCTCTCGCCGCCTGCTTCGGGGAAAGCTGGGCCGACGGCGGGCTCTCCCACCAGCGGCGAGCTGGACAACAACAATTCTATCATTTCTTCTAGCACTTCAAGCGATACCGACGACGCGCTCATAGAGCAAGATGGCGACCACGACCACGACCAGGAGTACGCGAGCAACTCCTCGTCGGACGTCGAGATCTACTTGAACGCGCACACCCTCGGGTTGCACGATTCCGCTGCCCGCATGCATATGCACGTGCCCATCAACACAGGCGCCACAGCCCCGCCTACTAGCGCCGGATCCGCATCTGCGTCGGGTAAGTGCCATCTTAAATTCCTAGTTGCGTTGTTGCGTTGCTTTGTTTGATTTATTGGGCGTCGGAGTGGACCTTTTTTTTTTCTTGCTTTCTTGTCTTGTCTTTTGAAATTTCATTACGATGCTGTGCGTGCGTTACATTCATGCGCGCACTGGCACTGGCGGGAATGTTTGAGTTCCCCTTTCTTGTTCGCGCGAGGGCTCTTGAAGCTCGGATGGCTCTCTCCTTCGTCTTTCGTTCTTTCACTCCGTCCGTTCAGTCATTCGATTGCCTCAACGCGTATTTTTCCGTCTGTTCCGCATCTTTCGTGTCGGTCTCGGAACTTGATCACCCTCTCTCTTCGCGCATATATCCCTGGAGCGCGTTTGCTTGACCTCCTTGCCCTCCGCATCGCGTTTTGACGCGCATATATTCATGGCTTCACGCTCACCTCCATCCTTTCTCCACATAGGATCCGCTTCCAATTCGACAAGTTCCAATACCTCGAATTCTGGAGGTAATCCGGCGGCTTCGATGACACTCCGCCCCTCGTCGAATTCACCACCATTGAATCCGCCGTCGACTCGATCTCAGGGGGTAGCCCAGGGCGCGGCAAGGTCCACTATCATTTCTGGTCTTGCCGCGTCACAGCACGCACCGTCCAACACCAATTCCAATTCGTTCGGTCTCGGAGTCACTACTCACAACAATAACGCCAGCAGTGCAGAGTCAAACGCACCCAAGGCGCTCTCTCCTCTTCCCTTCCCACCACCACAGTCCACATCGCCTTCTTCTCAGTACCAGCAGCAATCCAATGCGTCCACGAACATGCAAGCCCCATCGACGCACCGCCAGAAACCCGCCCCCGGCGCGCCAATGCACGGCACGATCCCGCTCCCGGACGTCGATGAGTGCGAGCACCACCTCCAACAGCTCCAGCTTCACCAACACCAACAGAATCAGCACCAGCAGCAGATGCACGTACTCAGCACCATCTCCACCAACGCCACCAACAGCGGGCACGCACAGGGGCCTGTCTCCAGCGTTCATGCCGCACCGACGATCGACCTGGCTGGGCTGGCGATCACTAGCGGAGGCGTGGGAAGCGGAGGTTTCGGATTGGCAAATTCCGGCTTGTATGCTCCTGGCGGTCTGCCTGCGTCACAATCCCAGCCTCTGCCGTCGCTGAGGTCGCCGTACGATAACTCGGGCGCAGGAGCTGGGTTCCCTACGTCGGTATCTGAGAGCGCGTTATGCTCTGGAGGACAGGGACAGCAGAAGACGCCGAATGTGTACATCAATGGCTTGCCGCCGCACTTCCCAGAGGATGAGCTGTTTGAGCTCGCGAGCAAGTTTGGGATGGTCAGGAGTGTGAGGACGTTCACGAGGCATGTGAGGGACAGTGAAAGTGGTTACGGGTTCGTTTTGTGAGTCCTTTTTGTCTTTCCTTCTCTGCTTCGCTGTGCGTTGGGTTGCGTATCCGGGCGCGTTTTGGCCTCCAGACACGCCTATCTGTGTTCTCTTCATGTCCGTGTGCTGACAATTACTTCTTTCCTCCAGGTTTGACCGAATCGAAGACGCCGAGAGGTGCATCAACGAGCTCAGGAAAGATCGTGATTTGCATCCTACGTTCTCGAAGGTATACCTCATGCTCCTCTTTCCCTTCATTCCCAAGCCTGACGCGTCAATATTACCGTAGCAGGTCCACAAGATCCCTGGCACGATCTATGGGCAAGCTCATGCCTCTACCACTGGGTCATGGGAGAGCGGCCATGCTTCCAGCAGGAGCTCGTCGGTTGGGGACGTTCTCGACTCGAATGGCTCGTTCAAAGCCAAGATGGAGAGCTTGCAGGATCCGACGAGCACTAACTTGTACATGGAGGGGTGAGTTTATTCTGCTTCCTATGAAGCGACGTATACTCACGATCTTTGGTCGGACAAGTCTTCCTCTAAGCATCGACGAGCCCACTCTTGCCGCATTGGTATCCCCCCATCGGATTATCAGCAGTCGTTTCTTCCAGACGAGGTTGAGTAACCCACCAAGGATTATCGCGTTCGTTCGGTATGTTCGATGGACTTCCCTCTCTTCCTGTTCGTAGATGGTTAAACTGACCACTCGAACACGATTCAGGTTGGACACGCGTGCCGGAGCGGAAGAGATAATCGAGAAGTTGCACGGTCGGATGGTTCGTGGATGGAACGACACGGGGAGCAGGATCTCAGTCAGATTCGCGGACACGAGCGAGCAACGCGAGTTGAGGGTACGTCCTTTCATAATCTTTCTTGCGGTCCAGTATGCTGATGCGTGCGATCAGAGAAATGAACGTTCCGCGCAAGAAGGCGATGGCTCCCCGGCTCGTTTAACCATCGCTCAAGCCGCCCTCCTCAATCTCCGCGGACAAGATATCAGACCTAAGGCTAACTCGGTTCTCCACGCTCATGGAGGTCTCCCTGCCTCAACGACAAGAGGAGGCTTCAGCACGTCGGTCTCTGCTCCAGACTTTTCGTCGAACGCCCACGTATCCTCCTTACCGCCGGTGATCGGCATGACGTCGAACGCACTGGAGGTCGATTATTCTCTTGCACCAGGTCGAGCAGTGTCGAGGTCCAGATCCCCTTACCATGGCCATCAGCAGGACTTGGGTCACTATTCTCAACTCCCTTCGTCCGCGTCGGCCAATATGGACCCCGCTATGGCTGCTCTGCTCGACTCCCTTCGCGCCAATGGAGTTCCGTACAACGGGTCTGCCACTGGTGGCTACTCTGACCTTCGTGGAGAAGCTGACTACTCCCAGGGCGGTTTTGGAGGACGTCAGCAAGTAGGCCATGGACAACACTACCACGGACACCAGCAGCTACCGACTAGCCAGAGCTTGGGAGATCTCCAGCAGTACTCCCGACCAGCGCCGGCCTATACACGCTCTGGGTACACGGCGACGGAGGAGTACATCATGCGCGCTCATGCGGAGACGGCTGCTTTCGCTCAGGCTCAGGCCCAGCAGCAGCACCAACACCAGCAGATCAACGCTGCTGCTGCGGCAGAAAGGAGAAGGCCTGCTCCTTTGGACTTGCGAAGGAGGAGGATTGGTGAAGAAGTTCAGGACGAGTCACTTGCTGCGGCGAACATCAGTGTTGGTGTTCGTGGTTATCGCGCACAGGCATCGATTGGACGTGTTGGGCAAGGGTTGGTGTCACCACCCATGTCGTCCTCCTCGATGGGCTCGATCGCCTCTATGGCTTCGTCGCCGATGATGGGCATGGGTACGATGAGCGCGTCGATGAGCGAAGACGATTTCCATTCCTCTGCCGCTGATCGCACTGTTGGCAGTGCTGGAGGGAGAAGCATGTCCGGAATGCTCAACACGCGCCTCTCTAGGGAGCAACCTGGTTCAGCTCCAGCTTCGACGACCATGTACCACTCTCAGCAGCTGCCACGTCCGATGCCGATCTCTCCCCTCCTTCCGTCGACTTCCAACCAAGAGATGTCACCTAACCCCAACGACACAATGGTCGCGTACCAGCAGTCGGCGGCGCAGATGCACATGCGATCGACAACACTCCCTCAGCAACGGACGTCCTCGATTCGAAACCAGCAGCAGCAGGGAGGCATGGTGAAGGGCCACTACCAGCATAACAGCCTTAGCATGCCCGCTCAGCCGTTAAGGACCCCACAACACGCGAGCGTGGCCAAGATGGCTGGAAGCGGTGTCGATGGCGCCACGCAAGGTGTCATTTACGAGGGCGAAGGTCAAGAAGAGCAGACGCAGCGCGAGGAAGGTGGTACTGGGACGAATCCCTCCAACGCCAACATGAACGCCCAACCCTCCCAGGCGAAGACGCACTACTCGTCCGCGATGTTCAGTGAGGGTGACCGCCACGCCTCCCCTATCTCTCCTTCGCCTTCACTCATCTCCCCAACTTTGACGTATTCGAGCCAAACACCCTCGACTCTGAGCCCTGCTACGCCATTCTTTGGTTCATTCTCCAACACTCAGGCAACAGGCGAAGGGTTTGAGGTGAACGCGAATTCGAAGGGTGAGCAGCAGCCTCAGCAGAGGAAGGCATCCGTTGGTGTCGCCAGTGGGTTGAGGACAGGAAGTGTGTGATCACCGTGTCGTGGCTATGTCTCGACCTTCCGCTAGTCAGGTGGATTTTCTTTTCGGTATTACTGCCTGAGTTGGGACTGACCTGTAATTTAGCCCGGCTTCCGCTTTACGAATTTTGCATGGCTCTCTCTTGTTTTGATCGTTCGCTATACGCCTGCTTTCTATTTTCTATTCTATTATTGACCAAACTTTTGTCCTCTAAGCTTTTCATATTCATCTCTGCCACCGCGCTACACACTCCACTTTCCACAGCACTTGTTCATGCATTTTGTTCTTTCGACACGCTCTTTCTATCTCGTTTGCGTTCGCTCCGTGCGCATTATTGAAGCCTTTTCTCCATCATACAATTCCCGTTCTGCATCCGTTGATTCAACCTTCACGTTGGTATCATGCATTCTATTCCTACGATATCGCTTCTACGCTTTAACTCCCACCCTCGTTCTAGTAAATAAGTTAGCTTTAGACTACATTAGTTGTATGTACATCTGTAGATACGCCCAGGAAACCTGCCGAGTGTATGTTGTTCATGTACACTTTCGTGCTAGGAAGAAATATACTGTTTCGCGTTTGGTGCGCCATTCAGTCTCAGGAAGCGCTGATGATATTGGCAATAAGCGCCCGATAGACAGGCATGTTTCAAGAGATACAACCTTCAAGAATAAACTTCAAGGCTTTTGTGTCCCTCTTTCTTGTTTGCAATGTGAAATCTAATGGGAATTGCTTCTGTTAACGGGCCATCATGCTGAGAGAAGCTGTTTAATTTATAGGTTATAATTAACATCAAGTAGCTAAGGAGTGACTCAGGGATAATTAAGTCCAGCTTTCAGTAAGTAAGGAGTCCTAATATTAAGCTATTGCATTACTGTAGGTGTCACGGTTTCACAGACGGCACCGTAGTTCGCTGTCCCACTCATCGGAAGCAACTCCACGAGGGACAACAAAAAGAGATTGGGGATCGTACTTCGCTTTGATTGATCTAAGTTTGGGGTAATGAGAGCCGAAGAAAGATTTCTTGAAGTCTTTCTCGTATAGTGAAGCCTGCATGAACGATGTCATCAGAAGGGGTGCAACGGCCATGCAAAAAAGGTACTCACCTCGTTGAGGTAGGCAGCCGAATCGGTGGTTATGCGATCCAAAATTTGAGTCTTCTTCTTGAGGACTTCGATCTGCTGCTGAACAACAGCCCCAGATGACCCCTCTGGCCATACAACACTTGCCATCACGTTGGTTACGGCTTTACGCATGCTGGGGTGCAGCGCCATCGCATCTGGATCAGGTTTGGAAGATGCTCCACCGGCGACAGAGCTAGTTGGAGCGTTAGTGATTCGTGTTGAACAATCATGTAGCTCTGATACTCACAAAGCTCCAACGGTGTCGTTGATGGCCAAGATAGCCTGTGCAACCTTTGCCGGATTGCGTTCTGCCATCGAGCGAGAGAGGAGGCGAGCCGTGAGCTCAGTTGGGAAGCCGACTTGGGGAGGACTTCCAGTGAAGACCACGTTGAAATAATCGGGGAAGTTGGCGAAGGATGTGTAACCGACTTGGGCTGCGCCCTGTGTAGCATTCAGGACGAAGTCGGCGAAAGGGGAAAATGTGGCGTTGGCCTTAGCGACGTCGATGTTGGGCGCTACGTAGTTTATCTGGATACCGGCAGGTGTGATGAAGGTAAAGCCGCCCCAGCCGAGGTCTGCGAGCTTGGGTTGGAGCTTGACGAACTCTGTGAGAACGCTTTGGGCGATGCTTGGTGTTGCGAACGCGGCCGTCAATGCAGACTGTGCAAATGGGAAAATGGGGTGCGTTTGGTACGTGACGGACGTAAGGACGCCAAAGGTTCCTCCACCGCCGCCGCGCATAGCCCAAAAGAGGTCGGTGTTCTGGTACGCGTTGACGGTGACGAATTTCCCATCAGCGAGGACGGCTTTGAACTCGAGGACGTTGTCGACACCTTGATTAGTAGCGAGCGGGGTTAGCCCAAGTGAGGTCCAAATTAGGGCATGCACTTACCAAATCCGAAGGTCGAAGAGAAGGTGCTATGACCACCGCCAAGAATCCATCCGCCTGCCGCGCCGACGGTGCCATCCAGAGAGAGACCACCGAGAATGAATCTCCCTTGCTGGTTGACGTAGTCATATGCTTCACCCCATTGAACGCCAGAACCCAAGTGACCGCTGGATTTTATGAACAAGATAAGACAGGGGCTAGATTGATGGGCAAGCAACTCACCTTGATAGGTCTTCCTTTGACTTCGAGGTGCACCCTGAGGAATGAAACGAGCGTTGAACGACCTCTCTTTGAGGTGGTGAGTCCATAACATGAATCCTCCCCGGCCAGCACTTCGACCGAGGTAGTCGTGCCCAGAGTTCTTGATCACAAGCCGAAGGTTGTTCTTCCTCGCAAACACGACTGCAGCCTGAACGTCTCCGACCGTTCGGGCATCGACGCCGACGGGCGGCACATTACCTTGAAGACACGGCAGCCCCAAGGTAGTGTTGGAGTAGCAGCCTTCGATCGTGCCGTTGCGGAGCGTGTACGTCTCGAATGCAGGGCTCTGCATCGCACCCGGCTGGTCAGCTCGCCAAAGCCCGTCTTGGAAATTTGTGAGAACTGCAGCGCAGTCCCCTGAAGGCGAAGAGGCCGGGTAGCATGCAGATGCCGGTGGTACAGGATTAATGAGCGGTTGGGAGATTTGTCTGCTCAAAGCAGCGAAGGCAGATTGGTTAGGCCAACACGACTGGCCGTAGAGACATCGACATTGTTTCGGTGCCGCCTCCCCGATGCCGAATAGCGAGAAAGTGAGGAAGAAAAGAGCGACGGTACGGCGGTGAGAGTACATTGACCGGCGGGTGACGATGCTGAGGAGTCACCACCGTACATTTGACGTATTTTATATGTTGCGCAGATGCTATGCACCCTCAGACATGACTTGTGTACGACCCTTTGCGCTCGATACGGAGGTCACGGTTGCGTGTCGAAACATTCAGGTTTCCGGATCAGGGAGGCAGGCTCAGATTCGGATTCATATCACTCTGTGTACATCCCCGTGTCAGAATGTCAAATTAGTTGTTTCGAGATTGGGTGAGCGCGACGTGTGCCTACTTGCGTAAAGCGATGATTTAGGAGCGGGGAGTCAAGTTGTGTCTAACATTGACACTTGCCAAGACTATTGCTTACCGCGCTGATCCAAAAATAACATCAAAGAGGGAATGGATTGCTTTCCCTCGATTGCATATGGTGGTCGTTACGATAGTGTTCACAGCGCTCGTGCCACAAGACATGCAGAGGCCGATTTATGAGGCCAAGTATGGACCGGGGTATTTTTCGTACCTGAGAAGCGACCCTTAATGTCCAGAAATTGGTCTTAGTGACTCTTGGTGAGATTCCTATTCTTCCCCAAGAGACAATAGTCGAAAAAGACAACACCTTTGAATTCGAGTAACACCCAACACTTCCTGCTGCCTGCTCACAGACCGCGGTCATTGTCCAGACGATTCCAATCACGACGCAAGAGGAGCATTTCCCATCACTTCAGTTCATTGAACTTATTCCGAATCTTTGATGCGTATCTCTCCTGCTGTCCCAGTGCGGGATTCCAGATCACGATCGTCCTGTACACCTTCCTCCGAATGAGCCGTCGATTGATAGGAATTGATGCTGAACTACGGGGGAACGTGGGTAGCGATGTCATTATGAAGAGTTATGAGGCAGGGCCAGGCAGTGCGAGAGAATCATACCCCACCGCCAACGACTCGTGGAGGGGGAGAGTTTATTTACCTAACGGTATTGGGTGCCTCGTGTTCATTAAATTAACTTCGACCGCTCGAAGTCGGCATAGCCACTGACCACGGATTTCGGAATCATGAGCTTCTCGACTTTACTTAAGGTACTTAGGGCCATTTGGGAGAAAGTGATGGTGGACGTCATCGGCTCGCGTACTGATCATGTTCCTGTCTGGAGAAGGAACCAATGTGCTGCCTGCGAAGGATTGTCGTTTTGTGCACATAGAAGCAGCACGTAACAATAAGTCGACAGGACTTACAGAAACCCAACGGATTCTGTCCCCGTTGTCCGCACAATCTTTCCGTCATGTCATACACGTTGACACTGATTTTTTGTGTTCCGTCGTTCGAGCAGCAAAGAACGATAATTGGAAAAAGCCTTACGGGGCAGGACTTGTTATGCAGTCGGATACACCTTGAAAAAGGCGCATCAAGACCGAGGTTGTCGCACTTGAAACCCGGACGCGAACCCGGGTCCCAGGGATACGTGTTAGAGACTTGAACAGCTCTTTAGATTTCTTGGGTCGCTGAGCGTGGCCCAGACGCCATGAGCATAAGGGATGCGTGGTGAGACTCTTTTTTAGAGGTGAAAAGCATTTCTGACGAAGAGCAGATCTCCTTACGGGATTGGCGGTCGATCCCCGACGTCCCGAATACTCAAACTTGAGCGTCTAATAGAGTTTTGGTACTCAGTCGGTTTGGTCTATTCTGTGCTCTTGACCCCCTCCAAAAGCGACCTGCAAGACCAGAACATCCCGGAACCTCCACTATCCCCATAACCCTGATAGATACGACACAGTAGACGATACCCTGGTCCGAAGTCGCCCTAACACTTCATACACAGGCGCATCATATATGATCGGATGCAATGCCACTTCAAGTCGGCAAGGTTGCTTCCCGGCGCTTGAATCCTGTGCTCGAAAGGAGCGCCCATTGCCAAGTCCGGTCCGTTCACGGATCACCCTGTCCGAGTCCTCCCACCCAACTGTCGAGGTGTGCGGTCACCGCGGCGTGTAGCGTGCGGTGTTTTTATACTGGAAGCCCCTGGCCGCATCACCGACAATGTGAGTTGGCGTCGCGCCGATGTCATAGCTTGTCTGAACTTCCGAAAATTTCTAGTCGGTTTCCTGGGCTCGAACAGTTGGGAAAGCTCCATTGGGTCGAGTTCGTGAAAGGTACGAATGACGACACTGATAATGGTATTGACGAATGATTTCTCAGGTCATGGGCTTCGCCGAAGGGGTCCTCCACCCAACTTTAGGAGATTGGAACCCATTGATGATAAGCCATGTAAACTGACATGGATCAACGCCTCTGGCAAGGATTCTATCATGAAAGTCTTCTGGATCGTTGAGATACTTGACGTGTTGCAGTATCATATATGTCAATCTGTCTTCAGTTGTGGGGTTGATACTGTCGCCTTTCTCTTCTGGCCGTCAAGGCATTCCGTCATAAGTATCATCAACTTAAGAACCCTCTCGACGCTATGGCGCATAGCATCTTTGAGTTCCAAACAATGGTTAATCTTTGGGGCGATACTGAACGCACGCGCTCCCGAGATGTCAGGAAGGGGGTATAGACAGTACTCAGTGGGTAAAGAAGTCGAGCGCAGGATTCACCAAGGCTATGTCGCGAACAGCGCCACCATGACATCTACAGCAAGGACCTGACAAACTCTTCCCCTGAGGTCAGTCGGCCTTTCGATCTGGTCCCAGAGATGCTGCATACGCACCCAATACAATGCGTCCCATTCAGCGCAGTTAGAACTCACGGCCAGGGCATATGTTCTGATAGCGGACTTTTGCCACTAGCATCAATGTCAACAGCCTGGAGTCCCGTAATCTCAGTAAGCGTCAACGAGCGACGCGGTTCCGTCCGTGCAGTTTTCTTCACTTCAGGACCAAAGTACGCATTCAGACAGGGCGAAATCTTCAGGTGCTTGATGTCTTGATGAATTATGGAATGACAGAACAGGTCGAGGTCGAGATCGTTCTAAGTTAAGTGAAAGAGCGGGTACATTAGGAAGGGAGGGGCGAGAATAGATGGACGGGAGGGAAATTTTGAAAACGTACATCATCGTAACCGAACGGTTGCTCGATTTCTTCTCCCGCGGCCAGGAAGCCGAGGTAGATGAATGCTGCGATCGCGACGCCGGGTATGGTGTAGTAACCGAACTGGCTTACTAGCTGGAATGGCAAGAAAAACAGATACACCCAGACGGTGCTGGGGCGGGTTAGAGTCTAGGTAGAATATGCCAAAATGGGACTACGATACTCACTGTCTTTACATAAAATGCGGGTCAACATCGTGCATGATGGGCATGATATGATGAGAACAAAAGTTTGGACAAACCTGATGTGCACGGAATAAACGCTAACGTAAAGCGGATGAGATCGACGTTCTGCGAAATGAGAAAGGAACTCACAAGGGAAGAGGAGTAGTCAAAATACGTTCCAGAGCTGAATGTTGAACGTTGAACACCCATGAGCAAATACTATACTTTAACCGTCTCACCGGTCAGCGAGTCCTCGAAAGCAGAGATTGTCCCGAGCATAGGACCAAGACTTGTTCCTAACACACAAATCAATTACTATGTCCATTCCAAACCAGAATACTTCGCATACCAGGCACAGTTCCACGGTCCTCAAGCACGCTACACCACTCGCTGAGGCAGCGTAGAATTTCCAACGGGAGGTTCTCTCCTCCTCCAGCCACCCTTGGGCGATGCTTGGTGTGCAAACCTGGGTGAACAGGCCCTTGCCACTTCCGCTCGCCGCGGGTCGGGGCGTTCTGATCAATCTGTTCCTCCTACGAGAATGATAAACACGACCGTTATCACAAGGCCACAAGGAAAAATATACAGGAAGCACGCACCATCACGCCAGTCGGGAGAATCTGCACCGTTCTCGGACTGAACTGTCTCTTAAGCATGGAGATGATACCAGCGAAGGGGATGAGATCGCTGGACACTTTATCCATCACGTTGTCCTCTGGCGGGGGTTGGGATGATGGGAGAAGGGGCTGGTGTTGGCTCGTGCTAGATGCGTTCGAGAGGTGCGAGCCTTGCGATGGCGAGCGTCTCAGGCTATGATGGGAGGGAGATGTCAGTCTGCTCGGGTCGAACGTGCCGTAGGCGTTGATGGGTGGGATGATAGGGTTCACGTCAGACGAGGATGATGATGAACGCGGTGGGCGTGATTGTTCAGTCCTGATGACGGTCTGAGTGGTTATTCTTTGTGCTTTGCGGGGTTCAGGTAGAGCGGAAGAGATCGCTTCTTGCGTGTGTTTGTTGTCAGCGGTGTGGTCGTGCTGGGATTGTTGAGTTGGGACGCGTCTGGCAGTATAACTCGGACATACCTCGTGCATTGGCCGGACGAGATGGTACAGGTCCTGGTAATAGATTCCCAACTCTCCTCGAATGTGGTGCTTGAGTGCGACGGCGAACCTACAGGGGCGTTAAGAAGGACTGCAGAGAGACAGGTGGTATACACACACCCTTCAATCAGATCCAGCGCCATCCGTTTCTCCGCCATCACCTTGCTCAACTCCTCATGAGAACGTTGAAGCTGTCCGGACTGAATTTCTTCTGGAGTCTTCGCAGACAGGCGAGGTGGAACATGGAACCAGAAAAGACGGCCCAAGCTCCGGGCATTCCGCATAACGTCCGACCAGCAAGTCCTCCCCATCCAGTACCGCTCGTATCTGCCAAATAGACACTCTTCAGCTCAATCTATGGGCGCTCGAGCTCGGGAGAGTCGTACCCGCTAATTGCTCGATATGATATAACGAAACCGATAACAACACCTAAATGAGTTGTAATTAGAGCTCAGCGATATTAAGAGAGGGGTAAGAGACAAACCCAGCACCGTCAGCATGACATTGGGAATTTCCAGATCGACAATGCCTCGCATAGACAAGGTAACGATCCCTAAATATAGAGGTCATAAAATTAACGAGCTTAGAGTACGAAATGAAGCACTGACCGGCGGCAAACACGGTATGAAGCAGCACGGCTGGCCAGATCCTCCAAACCTACAACACGCGACACGTCAACGCGACACTCCCAGCTCATCCCTCCGGCTGACGCACCACGGAACCTCTCCCAAATGTCCATGTTATCAAAGTGTACGTTGGTACACGTGGGATAGGCTCGTAGGTCGACCCAGGTCGCGAGGCTGGTAGAAGGGGGTGGTTCCCGGTCATTGACCGAGGAGTCGTTTTGAGGGTTTGCGACATGCAGTGACGACGCAAACGAGCAGTGGCTCATGCAGCGACGTTTAAACGTCAGATGGTGGGGAAAGAACGACTAGAACGAGGAAGGGGACGGAGGGGATACGAATGAGATGGTGGCAGTTAGAATGGAGATGCCTCCTGTTCTCCTGTTGGAATTTGATTTCATCATTTCGGCAATTCGACATTCTGGCATATCATTTCTCACGTTTCCGAAATCCTTGACCTGAAGCCGACTTGTGACTAGGAAAGGGGTGGAGGGTTGGCGAAGAACGGGTTTACTTGTGAATGTAATCAACAGAAACGTGTGGTTTTAAAAATTAAATGAACCGGTCGGGTCGAGTGGTCTAAGGGTTTATCAGATGGTGATACTTAGCGGGGTCCATATTGGAAGGGACAGCTTACACTAGCACGTTAGAGCTCGAGCGATCCAGGATGTGTCTGTTTCCAAGAGGCGAGCGCTTATAAGGTAGCCAGTCTTGCCTTTTGCAGGCGGGAGCCCGGAGCACGGGCGCTTAAGGATTGGTAGGTCGACCGGGCCGGAGAGCACTTTGGCAGTGGCAATCACTACCGCCCAAGTCACCGCCGCAATTGTGTACATTTTTCACCTCATTGCCGTAGCTTATCACAAAATCTATAATATATTCGCTGAGGGAAATAGCGAATAGGCCTCCTTTTTTTTGTACCCGACCCTGCCAACGCACTCTGATACCACTTCCGGTTCGTCGAGCGCTTCCTTCAGCTTGCCCTCTTCAAAGTAGACTGCTTCTAATTATGTCAACATATAGGTCCACAGGTACTCCACAAAGTCCATCGATGAATGAAGGATTCCACAACGTGAGAAGGACACGAATAAATTCAGCGACTGTAGACAGTCAAGTACAACGTTACAGTGATCTGAATCCTCCCAGTCCACACTGGCATGTCCGCTCAGATCCTTCCTGGATTGTGTCGTGTCGCTCCAGGTCGACATTTTGACGCCTGTGGCAGCTGTGATGTCCAGAACATGCTGGACGATATCATCTGGAGCCGGCGTCGCGGCGTGTTGACCTGAACAGTCGACTCGAACGACTGTGAGGACGAACGGAGCCCCGCTGAAGGATCTTGGGCGGCCATGAGCATGTTGGCAACGCAGTTCCACTCGAACGAGAGAGGACATCGGATCTGAAGAGAGCAAAAGGCCGGCCGAAACTCTGCACCCTTCCCTGAAGCCATCGCTCGTACCTCGCGCGCTATTGGTGTCGAGATTCTCTTTTATCAGCCACCAACCTCATCATGCGTTCCAACTACACTATAACCCGATTCACCATCCGCAATACATTACCTATACCAAGGACATTTCCTCATGAGCTCCCCGTCAACCACATTCTTGAGCACCTCCGGCCACTCGAGGCCGCTCAATGAATCAGTCAGTGTACGATACCTCTTCCGCCAATTTTCTTGTTCTTATTGATTGAACAAACCAATGGCCGCATTGGCGTCGACGTGCTCATGCAAGCGTATGCCACGCTGTAGAGAAGTCGAAACCAGGCTTGGCAAATTCTTTCGCATAGTGAAGTATTCAAATCCGAAACTGCAAGGGAAAGGGTTATCTCCTAGGGAGGCATTGCTCCCTCGACCAACGGTCGACAGCATGACAAGGGCGTCGACAAGAGGACGTCCGCATCGGGAGGTTTCTCAGGATTTCGTCATCGACTCTAGAAGCCGGGGGCCATGGAGAAGGTACAGTCCAAAAATAGTGGGTAAGCCAACAACCTCCTTTCTGACGAACATCGCGTCCCTCTCGCATGCGGATTATCAGCCAGTGAACGGCAAGAACTGCTAGGTGCGACAAGGCACTTTTTACCTTCTACCTAGGCGTCATAAATATTTGATTGAAGAATTCTCTCGGCGCCGTCACTAGAGGTGGTTCCAAGGTGCAACGATGCCGAAAGTTTCTACAGACCGTATTGAAGACCCTTGATCGCTGGCTCGCATCCTGCGAGGCTCAGTAAGCTGAGTGCCAAAAGTGTGCATTTCCTTGTCCGAATCTTTTCCTCCCTACCTCCTGCGCATTTTCCCACAAACGCTCAACGAGAGGCTGTTCTCGCGAATTCTATTATTCGTTCCGTCTCACGCGGTCTTATCCCTTTTAGTCTCGAGCTTCAGAATGCCAAATTCTTCGATCATCATCTTCAATTACAGTGAGTTGTACGCCCAGAGGACACGCCTTATCTTCTACTCAATCTTCCCGTCTTCTGTGCTTCTTGGGATAATCAAACCGCTCGATTTGAAGTACAGAGACAAACTGAAGCGGTTGACGTCTCTCGAAATCTTCAACGTCACAGACTTATTATAGAAGACTAGGACACCCCTGACAAGTCATTCGAATTCCTTGCGTAAGAAAATCAGAATTCCCCGCCACCGACACAGGCGGCGGGAATTGACACAACAGGTAGGCATCACCGCCGTGATATCCCACCAAGGTGAATCAACCTACTGCTGCCCTGGACACAGGCGCCTATTCCCTGATTCAGCCACAGGCATCTGGTCGCCGACCCGTCCTGGACTCTCGGCCCCCTAGAATTTCCCAGAAAGGCCCCGATTGGACCAAATATGGAAATGTTTGTTGGTGGCAATGTTGAGTTCTCGGAGCGGAAGCTTTCCTCCTTCCTTCACCAACAAGCCCTCCTTCACGACCCTCCAACACCATTTTCGCTGCAGTCTCTCGCACAGAGAAGACAACGGGGCTCCTCACATTGGTGTAGATTCTTTTCCACGAGTAAAAATTCCGCTGGTGCTGCTTCCCTTTTCGACGCACGCCAGATGGGTACTCCAGACTTTCGCGTGAACTCTGGAGTCGTCCGCGATATCTCACCACTACACCACAGAAGGTATGACGCTTCGAATCCTCAATCCATCAGAGTAAGTGAATTCACTGAGACTGATACTAGACGAGGTTGACTGGACAAGCTCAGTTCCAAAACGGGAACAAAGAACCCATTCCCGCATTTGGATGTGCGTTTGTGCAGGATACCTCCTTGCGCGTTGCGTCATACGGTGAGTTCCCAGCTGTTTGATGGTTTTCCTCCGTCTGAACTCTGGATCAGGCTCTGGTTTCTTAGAAGCCTCCTACTCTGGCCTAATTAAATTCAGATAGCAACATCACACCCTGGAAAGCACTGGAAACGGCTACGCAACTTTGCTCCCGCTCCGAAAGGTCGTTCCCCTTCTCCGCGTCCCCCGCTTGCCTGTTATGGGCGTTCCCCTTGTCCAGTGCTCCTCGCTAGGGTCTAGCGAGCGAGATGTATAAAGCAACGCAGTAAAGATTCAACGAAATGCAAGCGAAAGCTCCCCCATTCACCTAACGGTCGAAGACGTCTTCGCACTCTCAATCCATTTTCTACAAAGCTCAAACTCCATACTTTTGAGCTCAATACTACAACACTCCATCCAACGAAAATGAAATTCACTCTCATCTCCTCTGTTGTTGTCGCTTGCAGTACGTTTTTCTTTCGTTTCATCTCCTGAACCTTGCTGAAGATGCTTCTCTGTTTCAGTGACCGTTTTTGTGTCGGCATCGCCTGTGCCAGTAGCAGTGAATTTGGAAGCCAGGGAGAGTCTTGTGAGTATTCAATTCGCGCACTGTCCTCGGAATTCGGGCTTACGAAATTGTTTCCTTCAGCCTCGAGAGCCTGCCGTTGAAGTCGCTCGCGCACCAGAAGCGGAGCCAGAGCCCGTCTGCTTGAAATATCAGTGCCTATAGGCATCTCCTCTCCACCAACTCCCGGACGCCGGAGATGGCGTCAGGTCATTCTCCGCCCGGTTATTGGCCTTACAAGCCATGGACACTCATTTCCCTCCTCCCTCTCGCATCATCTCGCATCGCTATCCTTATTGCTCGCCATTCGTCTTTCGGCACCTGCACCACACTCGTTACCATAACTTGCTTTAGACGACGCCGGCGCGCGCTCATTTTTTTTGCTTCTGTATCTGTATGCCATCGCTTTCGTATATCTTCTTTCTAGATCGTTGTTTATTTTGTCAGCACCTTTTTCGCGTCGATGTCTATCCGCGACCACTGTCTAGCACTCCTCGTCTGTATTTGTATCCTCGTAGTCGAAAAAACCAAATGCAATAAAAACGTTGGAAAACTACACATTTGGTCCTTTGTCGGAAGTTCGAATGCTGTGTCATTGCATAAGTCTAGTCCGTTGACTGTATTTGGCCTCCTCCGAACGCATCTCCGAACAAATGTACTTGATCAGTCATCTTCCCAACTATCTGGTACATGTTCTGCAGCGACAGGAAGGGCTGGTGATGCTGTCCGAGGTGTACCAGCCGCCGAGGCGGAAGTTCTAGCAGGCAGCGAAGCAGCAGCAGCTCCAGCCGACGACGCTGTTGATCGAGGAGCAGACACAGGAGTCTGAGAGCTCGCAGTCGTCGTGCTTTGTGGCGCCTTGGCAGCGACGGAACTCCAGCCACGGGAAGCGGTTCGAGAGGCGGTAGATTCCGCGGTTCCTGAAGCAGGAGTGAGAGGCCTCGAGGAGGAAGGGCTGGCGTTGGGATTTGAGCCAGTTGTAGAACGCCACGAAGAGCTTGGTGCTGCTGGTACATTCTGGCCTCCTCTGAGTGCACGTAGATCGGCGAGCTTGCCTAGGCTGGGAGGGGGAGCGGTTGAGGCGACGAAGGCGGACAGACGGGGTGCCGGAATGCGTGTATCGACACGTCTAAGGAGTTGGACACTGCAATGGATTGTGGTCAGGCAAGGAACTTTGTAAGATGTAGCAAGCAGGCAGACCTTCGATGAGGTTCTTGGTCAACCATCTGGGTGTCCAACCTGTATACTGTGGCGAGCTGGACGATGGCTTGTCAAGCCCAGAACGCGAAAGAGGAAGAGAGAACGCACATCGTGCACGAACTTCCGTCTGTCTGGAGGCATATGAGGTAGGACTTGGGTTCTCTTATCGGACGCAATAAAGCTTCAAGAAAGAAAACAGGACAGATCAGCTCAGGTAGGATTTGAAAATACCACGAGGACTCACTCCGCAAAAGCCCTCTCAACAACGGGCAAAAACTTAGCATTCGCCCTCGCAAACGCAACCAGCTCATCATTGTAGGTAGCCGCGGTTCCCTTATCCCTTCCATCCGTCTTGATGCCCAACGCATCCGCCAGCCGAGCGTTCCTTTTGGCGATCTGGCAATCGCTCGTGCACTTCGGCGCAGACTGCGAGCTCATCTGCGAACCAGAAGATAAGCCGGAGGATGCTGATGTTCGCCCGCAGTTGACGTTCTGACGGATCCGTCCGCATGGGCAGGTCAGTGTGACGATGGCTTGACAGGAATCGGTTTCGGGGCAGCTGGAAGGGGCATGACATGGTCGGGTGCATGGGTGGTGATTTGGGAGGCTAATGCAGTTGCGTTGGTAAAGGAAAAGTGGTGGGAAATGGGAAGGACGTACCAGGACTTGCGTAGCTTCCCACAAGGTGCAACACACGGTCCACAATCATTACTGTGGCAGAGACGTTCGCAGTGGTGGAACCCGCAACCCATGAGTCTAGAAACAAGGTAAAAAGGTTCGGTCAACTCACAACCCAACCACTATGATTTGGGAAGGGAACGTACTTGCCGCAGACAGTGCCACACGACACCTTGTCTTTCTCCAACGAACACTTGACATTCGGCACGATCTTCTTTCCACAGGCGCACTCTTTACGGGCGAGATATGTACAGGGTGGGCAGGGTACGGTGTCGTCGTGGCAGGAATGAGGTGTTGTCGGGTGTTCGCAGGCAGTGTTGGGTCGGAGACAGGGATAATGGCATTGCATACGCGTCCCACACGGGATAGGTGGCTCGTAGACCGTTCTCCCACAAGGGCAAATTAGCTGTAAAAATCGACTTAATCGCAGGAAAGGACGAATGAGCGAAGGCGACGAACCTCTTCGAACGAGCTCCTCAAGCAAGGTGGACAAGCACCCTTGTGATCTCGCAGCTCGCAACGGTGGTTTCCGCACGAGAGATTCTTGCCGCATACAAGATCGCACTCGTGCAGGCCTCCGCGTTCCTCACCGAGAGCTTGTACATCTTCAACGGCGCGCCGTTTGCCCTTCTTGCCGGTATTGACAATAGCAAGAGACGCTAGCGGACAGCATACTCTCCTGCACTGGTGCCGCCCACAAGCCCGTAGAGCCAAACAGGGTTTGTCGCACAGGACTTCCTGCTCCTCCCCTCGGACACCGGAGTGGACGATGCAACATGTTAAACTCTTCGTCGTCGTTCCGCATCGACATGGCCGCACGATTTGGACCGAACATGGCGGGCATGATCCAGTGTGGCATTTAGATGCGCAATTATGCCCGCATGCTGGATTGGGTTTGCTGCAGGTCTCGTCGCAGGTCGGGACGGGGTCGGTGCAGCTCGAGCGAGCAGGGAAGGTGTATTGGGAAGAGTCGGAGGATAGCGATGGTGCGATGGTGCTCTTGCCGCAAGGGCAATGAGTGATTACGCTTGGAGACCGAGGACATGCTGCTGGCTTTGGAGAGGGAACATGACAAGGCTTTTCGCATTTGTGCTTGCCGCAATCGAACAGTCTGGAGGATAATTAGCAGAGGCAACGACGACTGGTAGGGTACGCACCTATTACACGTTTGATCACAGCCAAATCTCCCAATCCACGGCGTTTCTCCCTCGACGAAACACCGAACCTCCTCGCCAACGCCACAGCCGATCTCTCGCTCCTCCTTCCCGCACCAGCATCGTGCTTGATCCTTGACCTCGCACGTCCCACAATCTCCGTCGTGGCAGATCTTTTGACATGAGTGCTTTTCGCAATCGAGTGTTCGTCCACAAACGTTCCCGCACGTTAGATCACGGATGCCCTTGCCTCGTACGTCGAGGCCGCACCGAAATGCCAGAACTTGTTTTCTCGGGCAATAGCATGGAAGGCGAGTCGTGACTTGACAAGGAGGACAGGGTCCCGGATGACATTGCAGAGGACAAGGATGTCCACAACCGCTCTCTCGAGGGCGAGAACACGAACTTCCGCAAGAATGGGGTGTTGATAGACGAGCAGGTTTGGGTTCCGATGTTGAATGGCAGAAACACCTGCAAGAAGTGAGAAAGAAGACTTTGTTGATTAAGCAACGTCGAACGTACCAGTACCCTGAGGGAACGACTTCCCGTTTCGCCTGACATCCAGGGCATCTCCAATCGCCCTTCTTGTCCTCTCCTCTCGCTCTCCAGGCATTCGCGACCTCCTTCACGCTCTTCTCCGCCCACGATCGGATACATCTGACATGAAAAGATGTCCAGCAATATTGCGTTACCTGGGCCTCGCTAGACGTCACGATGGGTGTCGAAGGCGAGCACGACCAAATTGCATGGTCGGGTCGGATAGACGAAAAACAGATCGGGCAGTCAGGGTAGGGCGGTGTGCTAAGTCCTCGAATCAAGGTCGAGGTAAGGTCGTCTCCTTCTGGTAAAATCTTCTTTCTGCGAGGTTCGTTGGGGTTTTTGTCGGTTGGATTAGACGAACCCTCGGTGCTCGTTAGTCCGGAACCAAACTTTGCGCGTCGACGGTTGCCTTCTGGAACTGGAGTATCTGGCTTTTCGGATGTTGGTGGTTTCCTGCGTCGAGGATTACGCTGTTTCGTCCCACCATCGTTCGGTGCTGAAGCCGAAGAGTTATCGGTCGCATTCGACGGTCCTTGTTCTCGGGTTCGTCGTGGTAGTCTTGGCTGCGCATCAGGACCATTCTGCGTTCTCGGTGGTCTTCGTCGAGGTCCTGTTGTGGGCAGGACGCTCTCTGACGATACTTCCATATGGTGGTGGTGGGTGTTCTTGAAAAAGCCTGATTTGTCACTGATTATATGCGCCACAAATGACCAAGTCAGGAAAAAAAGTTATGACTCGAACGATCACCGCCACGCGACGATTTCCACAAGAAACTGACAGTGGACCCCACCAGGCTTGTCGGCTCCGTGCACAATAGCGGGGCGGTGCGATAACCGCCGTTGACGACGGGACTGTGACTAGCCGAACCCGGTGGAAAGATGTCCGTTCGACAACGTGCACAGCTCCAGGCTGCCGCAAATATGACCCTAGCCACTCTGGAGATCTTGAAAGTTGAAGCTTGAAACGTTGAAGCTGAAGCTAAAGACTTCTTTTGATTCTAGGGTGGATCACAAGCCAACACCATCATTTTCAGGGACCCTTCTGGTGAAGCTGGTCGAAGATCTCTTCCACGTTCTCACAGAAATAGATCCCAGTTCAGTCAACCAATGCATGCGCTGTCTACACTACCTGCCTAAAGGACTGATTGGCGGTTACTCAGAACTCAAAAGGAGTCGTTCCTAGAAGATTTTTCAACTATGTCTTCCACAACCTCTGTCTATCTCCCACCAGCTCGATATCCAAGACCTGGAGGCTATTTTTATCTGTGAGTAGGTCTATCAAAATCTTCAAGATTGACCGGGTCCCATTCAGAACTTCACACAAAATTGCCTGCACTTTTCAAGTGTATGGAAATATGGGAAGGGAGAGTTAGATGAGAGCATTTCTTCGATCGCATTGCCGGTCCTCGACATCTCAACGAAGTTCACGAAGAGGATCATCTCCTATGTTCTACTGGAATTCAGCCCTCGTACCAGATGTCAACGAACCTAATGACTCACTAAACGCCGAACGGAGAGATAATGGAAGCCGTTTCCTGTGGCCGTCATCCCCAGGACAAAAAACGTCAGGATTGAAGAAGAGGTATTATCCAAGTACTCATGTTCCAATTTAAGGTCAACAAGGCTCCTTAGGCTTTTGGTAAAATTGTGCGTCTGGTCTTGCTTCAGGGTGTCGAGAGAGGTACCGTCTGAACGAGTGTCTTCAAATAGGCGAAGTCGAAGATAGCATGGCCGTCGGGAAGCTTGGCTTCGATAATTTATTTCCTCGTTATTGACAGCGGACGCATGGTCTGGGGTTATAAATTTCGGCATGCGCCTCACCGCGACTGAGGGAATATTGAAGATTCTCGGATGATTTCTCCAATTCAGGCCCGACTGCCCACACAGCAGGGATTTGAGGCGGAGGTTCTCAAGCATCTTTAGTAGACTAAAAAATGAGAAGGGATGCGATGGATTCGTCGTCAGGATGCTTAACGGACTAATCGAGGTGACGTATGGGCTGACGAGCAAGCACACCGTGGACGCGAAGTTCGGGTCGTCGACGAAAATATGGGCGATATTTCAATCGAGGATTTCAAGAGGAGTAAGTGGTGTCTTCTATATTTTGAGCCTTGTACGAAGCAATGCAGACATTGCTGTCAAATAAGCCCCCGCGTACCAGCACTTCCCTTGTCGGGATCACTCCAATTGTCCACAACTGCCAATAAACACAAACATTTATCCCCGGCAGCGCAATTGGGTCAGAAGAACTTAGAGTAAGTATACTCTACAACAAATCTCCACGGTTGATCTACGCCGAATCCAAGTTTCACAAGTACTCGACTGGGGAGAAGTGTATCAACGGTGCGATTGCACTCTTGTGGACTTCGGTCATATTATTTTCTTTCCTGCTGTCCATTACGATCGGTAGGAGGGGCGCCTACTCCAAGGAGAGCGTTTCTGTGGATCTCGACATTTTGGAAGGGATACTTGCAGTTGCAACAACTGCGACGCATGATAATGAATCTGGTAGGTATTTTTTGAAAACTCAACTATACTCTTTCTAATGTCACGATCGGGGCAGACCATTATGCAGCACCATACTGGACAAAAATACATACATATGTTTTTCTTTCATAAGTCCCTCCCAAATCTGGAAGAATTGGGCGGAATCCGTCCGATTCGGTCCCAATACGCAGGAAACACACCGATTAGACCCGTTTCGGTCGCCATCCAAAAAAAAAAACCAAAACCCCTGCCGATTTGTGATACATCCTCCCGATTCTGACCGATTCTGACTGAAACTATAATTTTTTTCTAGATCATAAGGTCCCAAACGGTCGGATTCGGGACGAATCTGACCACACACGAGGGGAAAAAAATCACTAGATGTTTCTTAAAAAAAGAATTGAGGAGGAATCCGTACAAATCGTCCCGAATCGTCCTGCGCGGCCAGATTCCTCCCGTATCGGAACGATGGGTCATAAAAAAAGGGAGGGTCGATCTGGCCGAATCGAGCAGAGACGGTACGAAGACGGCGGATCCGGGAGGATAGCGTCGGTTTCAGTACGAAACGGGCAGATTCGGGCAGATTCGGTCTGGTTCCGGCCTAAATTAGGCTTTCTCATAAAAAAAACTTCAATCGTGTATTTTTGTCCAGAACGGACCGTCATATACCATAATATACTATTTCGGACCTGATGTTCGTCAGGACCCAATGTTCGTCACCCCCCCAGAATCTCGCCACCGAAACCTCCGATCTTCACCAGCTTTTGCAGCATGCAACAACACACCAAGACACGTATCGCAGACACATTTCTGGGTGGAAAAAGGTGCTATGAAGAAGGATGAAATTTGGGCTCTCTGTCACGCGTGAGGGTGCTGCCGACTTCTCGGCAACGATAGGATCATGAGTACGTAAGCGACGAACATGTTTTCGCTCCCTCACGCTGAGGTTCGTCAGTCTCCGGACGTCGAAGCAGTGATTAGCGAGGAGTGACACTGATGTGACCTGACGAACACTGGGTCCTGACGAACCTCAGGTCTGAAATAGTATTAATGTCAGATTTTGCCGATAGCTGGAATTGGTCACGAGACTCCGGCACTGTTAATCCGGAGCACAATTTGAAATTCCGTGATGAACTCCGTTCGGCCCAAAACGTGTCTGACGCCGAGTCTGTTCACATGAGACTGTCCACCCGATGGACGCGTCTGGCTCTCTCTTCTACGACCACTTCAACGGCGACCCTGCCATCCCCCACGACAGCGAGCAAAGCCCGGAATCCAGACAATGCTCTATACGCGGCTGCACGCTCCTTATCGCAGAAGGCTCCAAGTACAAGATGTGCGAACTCTGCAGAGGTCGCCATCGAATCTACGCGAGCACCAAGCGCGCCAGGAGAAAAATGGAGAAGGCAGCTGTTGTGAACGCGTCTACGGCGCGAAATGTGGCGGTTCCATTTGTTGAAGAGCCTGGTTTCATCGTTGACTCGCCTCCGATGGTAGAAAGCCAGTGGCTAGAGACTTCCAGTGGCGAATGTATCTCCGAGGTGTGTTGCTCCTATCTACCCTTTGCTTCCAGTTCTTGCTTTCTTCCTTGTTTGATTCACAAGACTATCAATTTATCTGCATCTATTCGTGTTCATGGTTCAGATAACCCCGAGAAACGGGGCATACGCGTCGTGTTACTTCCTCTGCACCGAAGTCGCGATTCACTTTGTCATGCAGTATTCACGCGGCTTTCTATACTTTCCACGTCGCTAGTTTTTCAGGTAGAGATAAATTCCATTCCTCTCTATTTCTGAGCTCCAGATGTCGTGCATCCAGCGGGGCTGTTGATTTGTAATGGAAGCAAGGATGCATGATGATGTAGACAGACCTCGTCATCATTCTCGTCATGCCTCGTGCAATGCTTTATCCTTCTTTTAACGTTCCTTTTGCGTGGTGTTCTATTTCCTCGCCTATTAACAGCGCGTTGAACGCGTACAATTCTCTCGCTTCAAGTTTCTCTATGTTCGAACGGTCTACAATGTGCTAACAACGTACCAGACAAATGCTTCAAATGACCCACGGCCTTCCTCTGCGACCCAAAGTCCATCCGTCTCGTCCTCCTTACCTGACCCTTCTTGGAGTCCCGCAATTGACCCCCGCTTATTTGTTGGAGAATTGATCCCTTCCGCTTCATCAACATCTCAATATATTGCCCCTCCAGAACCTCATCACACAAGTTCAAGTTCGGAGTTGGCCAATGCCTTGACATTACCAGCTACTCGTCAAGTTCCTCCAATACGACCTTCCCTTTCCAACCAGGAGCAGTTGTCTCCAAAAGACCAACAACCAACGCATTTTGCGGAGCCGGAGCCCTTAAAGGTCGACGAACCAGATACCTCCAGTGAGCAAGATTCCAATGACGGAAAGCGGGTATGCTCGGTCCGAGGATGCAAATTGCTGATTCCAGGTAGGAACTTTACCACCGGAATGCCGAAGAGTTATTCACGATTCAACAGCTGATTACGAATTCAAAATGTGTCCCTCATGTAGAACGAGGTATCGTACCTACGGCATCACGAAGAGGACAAAGTGGAAGGCGGAACGAGATGCCTTTGACCGCGAGATGGCGGCTTTACGGGTCCTCGAAGATGAAAGGCGAAAGGCTGAGGGCATGGGTGTACGTGCCTTTCTCATCATCCCTTCTTGTCTCTTTTGGACTTCTCCAACAGCCTCTCGCGGACAACCCAGCAGAACTACGTGTATGGGAGCTATCTATCCTAAATCAAAAAGTGCCCGAGCCCATGCCCGAGGAACTGGCGTTGCACCCCCTCGACATCATCGCACCTGGTGCCCTGACTCTCTTACCAGGTCTCTTCAATCCCAGCGGCGCAGTGGCTTCGTTCCAGCACATGCAAACATTTGCGCCTCCTCTTCCGGTTCGCATGTGCACGGTGTCTCATTGCCACAATATTTTGCCCAGTCATTACCGGTTCAAGCGCTGCGAGCAGCACCGAGCGCAGAATCGACATCATAGCCAGCTGAAGCGCGTCAGAGAGAAGGCAGACACGGTGGTTGTACCAGAGCAGGGTACCTCCATGGAAATTGTCCAGGAAACCGGACATGAACGAGAGAGTTGCGACAAAAATCCCGCGGACGGGAACGAAGGCTCTTCAGGTACTGAAAGGACACTTGGCAGCATGCTACGCGTAACAAGGGTGAGTTTATGCTCCTCATTGGCTTCAAGCGTAAGACTCTGAGATTTTGGCAGGCTCAAAAATGCCAGAAGAACACCTGCGCCTCGGAGGAGTGCCATAACCTCCTTATGCCTGGTGTGCGATGGCGGAATTGCGACGAATGCAGGACAGCTGACAGGAAGAAGAGACTCGTCGCTAAGAAGCAACAAAGGCCGCAAACTTCAGACGAGGATCGATCTCCATCAGCTGGACCTCCAACAGACATCCAGAACGCCGGACAGCAACACACTGACGGGGAATTTGACCCAGATGGAGAGAGCGAGATCGATGCAGAGCAGCAGGCAGTGTCGACTCAAGATCAGCCGACTCCGGCTGCGAACACACAAGTTCAGCCCGTTACTATTCCCAACGGGGTCGACGCGTCAGGATTCTCGTCGTTCAGTGTTCAATTACCGCCTGCTTCTCCGGACCCCACAGCACCGGCTCTAGATGCTCTCCCGACCTTCGGCACGTTCCAGCTAGAGACGAAAGATCCTCCGAGTCAAGCAGCCACTAACGACGAAACTCAGCATTCCGTTGAAACTTTGTCATTACCATCGGCGGTTGGAGCAGTTGAGGTTTGTACCAATGTTACCCTTTTTTTAATCACAGCCGGAGCTGATATATTCGGGATCAAGCCACCATTGCCAGCAGTACCGACAGATATACCCTTGTTGGCCTCCCGCGAACTACATTCGGCTGATGTTGGTGCAGCCTCTGCCTCGAAGGCCCCATTCAGCCCAACGATTCCTGTCTCTGCTCCATTTGTATATCAGCCACCCAAGCGGCTGGAAGCAACCTCGGAGGAGGCTCCCCTACTTGCAGCGAAAGGAAAGTGGAAGGTCACAATTAGCGACACACAAGTACCGACTTCAGTGTCAGCAGTAGCCTCAACCTCGACGGTGCCTGTAGCCTCACCACTGCCTCAACAATCCGCGTCAGCACCACCTGCGGTATTCCATCCTTATTCATACCCTTCACCCTATGCATACTATCCGTATTTTTTGCCTCCTTATCCGCCCGGTCCCTATGGATACCCAAATCCAATAGCACACCCTTCCGATACGACAGCAGACCCCGAGAAGAAACAGCTCTCCGCTGCGGCCCCGTTGCAGCAGATGCCAGGTTGTCCATCCATGCCGTACCCTTATCCACCTCCTGGGTATTCCTATCCACCGCTTCCTCCAGGTTATCCGCCCCCTCCGCCTGGATATTCATACCTACCGCCACGATACACGGGTGGCCCCCTTTACAGTCAATCATCGGGGTCGGCTGTTTATCCTGGATTCCCGCCGGCTGCAGGTGGATCAGGCACCTATCCGTATACTACGTCGATGCCATCTTCCTCGGGTCAGCCAGTAGGACCAATACCAGCGCCACCGCTACCCCAGCAGACATCTGCACCTAAGCCCAAGCCCAAGCCCAAACCGAAGCCCAAACCTGCGAAGCCGGAGGAGTCGAAACAGGCGAAGTTTAATTACTATCATTATGGGACGGGAGATTCGGAGTCGCCGACAACGCCAGAGGTGCGTTCATCTAATTTGTCTTGAGTTCTTGCCAAAATTCTTGGATAGAAGGGCAAAAAGAGATTGAAGATGGACCCTAACTACCTCGAGAAATATCGAGCGCAACTCCAAGCTCGGAGTATGCTTTCCGCGAACGAACAGCCATACCTCAGTGCCGACGCTGCTTCCGCAAAGGAATCCACGAGGGCGTCATCTTCTGTTGATGTGTCGTTTGAGGTCTCAGAAGACGTAAATCAGCAAGAGGCACAGGTGGCGGTGGTGCGTTGACCGAATTCATGGCATCCTCTAACGTTGCTGATCCTGGTTGCAGCGTCGTTGCTCAACCAAGCCCTGTAACCGCGTGCTTTATGTCGATGCACCTGGTACCATATGCGAAAAATGCAGGCTTCGTTTCAAGAAGCAGCAGGCGAGGACCAAGCACAAGTTCAAACTAGAACCACGTAAATCAATTCTTGACGAAATCCTTCAAGATAAGAAGGGACAGACGGTTGAAAATCCCGATGTTGCAGTGCCTTCGGCAGTTTGAATAGCGTTCTCTGATGAGTTATTTTTATTATCGTTGTAAGTCGTATCATTTCAACTTGTTGAATGGACCCTAACTTCGTGCGCAGATTACCACTATTTGTAACTTCAGAAATAGAGATAAACTCTCTGGCCGCATGCCGTCAGCATCGGTTTCATTTCCTGTTTCGCGAGTTTCACAGCACGGCATGAGGTCTCATCAAGGTTGATTGGCACGTTTTTCAAGTGTCACTACAGGACGTTAGCCACTCGTCGCAGTGGAACCCTGTTCAATCTCTCTCAAGAACCACCATGGCGTCGAGAGCCAGTGTGGAAGATGTCGAATCCAGCCCTGAATTCGAAAGAATCAAGCAAAACTTTAGGAGCACTCTTGTCGTTCCGGAAGTTCCAGGTATTGATCATGGTACCCCGTGAAGCTCGTTGGTACTGAATCGGTTTTTTAGCCAACCTACCTGAGGCTCAGGCCACCTTCCAAGAACTGCATATAGAGCTGGAGCTGTTTCTATCCCAGCATATCTTGAAGATAACATCGCTGCAAGGTCTCTTAGCTAGTAATCTTGTTCGAGGAGGGCGTGGCGCTACTAGTACGGTTGTGGACGATCCAGGTATGTCATCCTTATTGGCATCGATGACAGTCATATCAAGTAGACGTGGCTTTTGGTCACAGCTCCGCCCAAGTCCAGGCGGTGTACGTCGACCTCAGGGAACTTGCACCATGCAGATCCTGAAGTTGCGGATCCTGTTGTCGACGTACCGTCACATGAAGCCGGGTCAAACCTGCCCTCCCGAAATTCCTCAATGAAAGTCACTCAAGTGCCTGTCGATGTGCACGTAAATGCCTTGCAAACCTTTCTTGATAAACATTTGGAGAATATTCGGGCTCTTCAATCATCTATGCATTCCAACAGCCCCGAAGAGCCTCGGCCCCCTCCTAGTGAGTATGGTCGCATCTACCTCTCTATACCTTTCCTGAATGCTCCTTTCGGCCGTTTCAGTCGCTCCATTGGCCAGGGATAGACCACTCGCCCAAGATAACGAGAGAAATCTCGAAGGATATGCTCAGCAATTGAGCATGGTTGTGCTCGTCGTACGCCAGGTCATCGGTTGAGAATTTTCAAGCAACTAAGTGTTTTCCTCATGACAGTCAGCAGTAATGGTCGTCTTCATCGTGGCGTTTCTAGTACTGGTGAAGACTCTCGTTGGCACGGATCACGAAACACCTTTCAATGTTGGGCTTTTCTTTGCCTTCTTCGCTCTTGCTTTCCACTTTATCGACGTCGCCGTCGCCGGTCGCTCCGCTCGCACTATTCGCTATCATGCAATTTTGAGCGACAGGGACAGGCCAGAACTTGACCCCCTCTATTTTAAATTTTATCTGGTCATATGTGAACAGCTACAATTCGTGGCTAGCCTTTTCTTCTTCATATCGATCATGATCATGATCTTCTTAATCTTTTCATCGCACGCCTTCCCTCTTCTTTTGATTTTCTTAACAGGAATTGCAGGGCTGGTGGTATTCTCGAGCGCAACTGCAAGGTGGCCATTACAGTGGAAAATATCACATTCTTGGCGAAGAACTTGCACCGCCTGGGGTGGAGGACTCTGGATTACGTCCAAACGAATGTTGGCACTCGCCGTCATCCTCACTTACAATAACCCTTTTGTTTAACTGACCGTCTATACATTTTGGAATGGCGATTGCAACTCGTGTGGACCAGATGATTCAGACGATCCCTCCCTTATACCTGGCCAACATCCCCTCCCGGCCGAGTCACATCTTAAAACGTGGGTGATGCATTCGGACTTGATATTAGGGTTTGTGGACGGTACCATCGACTGGGTGCTCTAGCCCTCTCAGAGCGCAGCCCAAATATTCCCTTTCCATTTATAGTTCAATCGGGAAACCCACGTTAAGCTTTCGCCACAGAATCTATAGCTCGATCCTGTTGTCTGCCCCAAAGACTCAAATGCACACGAGAAATCGGAATGAGATATGAAAGTAAATAGACGGGCGAAAAACTGAATTCAGAATGCTGCAGGAGCACCGAATCGATCGTTACATGATGGACACACGGCGATTCCACCGTATGTGATTCTGAAATTTCTTTCACTGTCCCAATATCCCATGATGCAGGACCTACTTCATACAGACGATCGAAACAAGACCATGACGCCACAATTTCGTGAACTAAATAAGGTGACCCCATCTCGCACTCCGGGCCTGCCTTTCCGATGTCCCGCCAAACGGTCAAATGTTATTGATCATTGCGGAGAGAATAACGAATAACGAAAGCACTGATAATGAAGTCGCTTCGACTCCTTTTCTTGCAATTTTTTCCCTTCACAACGTGAGGCCTTTCGAAATCACCCGTCCCGATAATTATATGCTCTCCGGTTTTGTACATGGAAGGCCCGACAGTGACACTCTCTACGTCAGTCAAGGCCGGTGTCCCTTTGTATGACGCTTTCGAGTGCCACGACGCAGGTATCTCCAGCATCGAAGATGATATTCTTCTGAGCTACCGTGACATTGGGAAGTTCGAAGAGCTATCTTACAGCCTTGACGAGCACAGCACATCCATCTCCGTGACGCAGGTTGCTGAGGGCATCCTTTGTGACCTGGTATTAGTAGAGTAGATTGTGCCACATAATCTATTCTGTTGCGTTTCTGAAACCCGGGTACTGAATCGCCAGCAATTCAAGCATGTCAAGTAGCATTTAACAGATTCACCAACACTTTGATTTAGTTCGTCACTCCATCTGCCCATACCTGCTACATTTAGCAAGGCGAGTTCGTTTGCGTGAGTAGACTGAGACGCCAAGGAAGAGAGTTGTAGGGTCCGCTGGCGGTGGGGTTCAGGCCCTGATAAAGGTACTGCAGCTCACAAGAGCTGATCTTGAGCGTCTGGTCGTAGCCGCTGCGGATCATCTCGCCGTGGCTGATATCCCTGGTCCAGGCCGTTCCGCTGAATGCGACGTTGTTGGCACGCGCGAATGGGTTGCTCTCGGAATCGGCGAGCGGCTGCCACGGTCCTGCAATATTAGCCGATGTCCAGGAACGGAAATACCTGCGCCCATCGCTCCCAATCGCCTCGACGAGCAGAAGGTAGTTGTCATCCGAGTCGACCTGGTAAACGTTAGCAGCTTCGAATAGGCGGTTTTTGTCGGCATCTCGCATCGCAATGACCGGTTCGTTGAAGCCGTTAGGGAAATTAGCGAGCGGGGTTTGCGATCGGTACAGGTGGCCGTTGTCGTCGGAGGAGAAGAGGTGGCAATTGACGGAGTCGCAGATGACCCACATGTCGACCCAATAACCACTGCCGATGTTTTGCTGGATTATCGCTAGAATGCCGCTGTAGAAAGTGCGCGGCGCGGTCCAACCTCTCGGATTGTTGATGTCTGGGTTGGTGGAATATGCCGCATTGCCGTTCTGGTAGACGAGATACCAGAGATTTTGAGGAGCAAAATAGAAGACTTGAGGGGCGGCCCGATATCCGGCGCCGATGGACGATTGGTCGAGGTAGTAGAAGCTGGCTGCCCCAGCCTGGGACCAGTCGGTGAAGCTGATGTAGACGAGGTTGTATCCGGAGGACACCGCAGTGCTGGCGAAGACGTGCCAGCGGCCGTTGTAATAGACGATAGATGGATCCTTGATACCAGCGATGTTGCGAGAATCGGTTTTGGGACCGATCAGCGCAGCACTGGAACTCCATCTGAAGCTACTGGGAAGCTTGCCGGGGCTTTGGGTAGCAGTAGGCGCCGGGGTAGTTGCAGGAGCAGGGGTAGTTGCAGGCACCGGCATAGTGTTCTGACCAGTCCCAGGGACGCATTGTGAATAATAATCTGCATAATGATTTTTTTCTAGTCCACAACGATAGAAGTGGGATTCTTACCGTTCATAAACGTGCAGATGCCTTCGGCGCAAGAAGTTGAGCCACTGTGCTTGCCATTATTTTGCATCAAGTTGGTACTAGGTGAAAATCCTTACGTGAAACCCAACTGTAGGTCGGAACATATTTTAATAAAAGGCTCTTGCGAGAGAAAGAGAGGCGACTTACTCCACCGCATTGACCCCAGAGAGGGACACTAGCACGGGATGCTATGTGGTCGGCCACTGTGACAGAAATGCCTAAGGCAAGAACGCTGAACAAGAGGTATTGACGATTCATGTCTGGTATTTAGAAGCAGTAGACCGCTTGAAAACGATGCGTCCTAGAACTTGAAGATTTTATACGACCTGGCTGCTAAATCCAGCAAATGGTAAGCAATCCAAGAACGGTAATGCGGACTAGCCAGCCGTTTCTCTAGACGCCGAAGTCTGCTGGAAAAGCATCGGAATAGTCGCAGGCTTCGCTTCCATAAGTCCAGCCAAGTCTACTACGAAAATAGTCCGAGTTTGTTGGATACGGCGGCCGATATTTCGTGTACAAAAGGCACGTACCTATGTTTCGCTTGAAACAATGCTTCAGTTGTGAAAACCCCCCAGCGACGCCGACCTGATAAACGACCCCGGCACGAACCCCCGGTCCCCTTCAGCCGCTTTCTGGCCTTTAACATGACACCGTCTCGTCATTCGACAAGACGCCCGCATCGAACGAAGGCGACGGTATTACATTGCCTTCAAAACGAACCCTCCTACACCCTCGCGTCGTTAGCCAACGGACGCCTGTGCCGTCTCGTCCTCTCAAACCCTGCCCCCTACTTTCCAGCGACCGCAGAGTTCAGGACGCTGTTCTGACCGATGTTCCTATCTATCAGTAGGACGCGGCGGCGCCTCACGTCTATGGCACCTGAGCTGGCCCTATGGAATGTCTAGGCCATCGTTGACAACGTCAGGGAACGAGGGTTATTCCAAGGCCCGAAATCTAGAAAGAAAGGCAGTGGAGCATTCGCATTATGAGGGTTTATGGGTTCGACGTAACGAACGACGAGAATGGGCCTATCTGTTTGGCCGTTTGACACCGTGAGGGTGTAGATGGCCTCTGCCGTTGTTGTCTAGACAGGGACCTTGCGCGGTGCATCGTGCCTGCGGATGGACAGCGCGACATCGACCATACCAACATCCGCCCAGTTCCTCGCGCTTGTGATACGAAGCGTCTCGCAATCAATCTCCCACCCACGATGCAGGATCAGCGATGCAAGCCGCATGCGACATGTCCGTCAAGCTTTCCGGTGGCTGGGATCGAAGGGATTCCCATTTCGCGTCTTACTTGGCTCTGACTCGGACGATCGCCTCGGGGGAATGCATGCTGGGGAGTTTGTGCAGTCGAATTGGAGTATGGTCGATGCAGGCAGTAGCTCTTCAGTTCCATGGCCGCTATTGTCAATTGAATCAAGGTTAGGAAATTCATTGGGAAACGCACGGATAATATACATGAACAACAAAAATTAGTGAACTGTCAAATGCGTAGGCAGGGGACTGAATTGCTGCAGATTAGCTGGATGAAGGAAGGGCATCAGTATGACATTGCAAATCCAGGAGAGGTCAGACGTACCTTAATATGCGCTTCTTCAGGGCTGGCAACCCTTGGAGCTCAACCGATGCCTTGAAGGCCTCGAGGGTCCGCTTCTTGACCACTTCAGACAGGTCCGCATCCCTCCTCTGATCGGCCCCCAGAGTGTCATTTGGCCTATCTTTTGCATTATCTAACTCAATATTCTTCTGAACGATTGCAATAATCTCTTCAGGGATAATGCTAAAAAATGTTTCTTCCATGGAGTCTTGCTCTAGGGTGTCTCTGATGAACCAATGTTTCGCAAAGTTGATGGTATCTGTATGGGTGTCGCACCCAGGGGGGTAGAGCTATTGACATCATTTAGTAAATTATACTTCATGAAAGAGGGGGCAGGATACCTGGAGTTTGTCGACCCCCTTAGCTGGGACAGCGTGAATATACCGTGTACGTACTTTCCCTGTCTCTTCGTCCATTGCTGTGTCCACTGCGAGGTACCTGCATGTTTTATCGGACGGCGTTGCTGCCACTAATTCATCACTGTGCAAGATGAGGATCTTTCCCTTGAGGTCGTCCAACTGCTCATCCTCTTCAGCCCAGCGAAGAAACCCACCCACCCATTGAGTTATATAAAGCTCCTTCAAGGAGCGAGTATTCCCCTTTCCCTGAAGCACTATCTTTATTGCGATGCAAGTTTTTGTCTGCAGTCCTGACCCTAGCAGCCAGCTGGCAGAATGGAGCGCAAGGGCCTCGGGCAATTGCATGAGGCCCACCTCCACCGTGGCTGTGGGCATGCCATTGATGTGATGGTCTGCCCGTGTCTTTGCATCCTTTATAGCATCTGATTGAAAAAAGCAATAGTTGGGACAGCGCCAGTCTGTTCCAAACAGAAGATAGGATGGTGAACTCGCCGATGATACATATAAGGGGACTTGGCCTCGGCTGGAGGCACTCCGGACGAGCGCGGCACTGATTTCATGTTCCAGCATGGGGCAGCAGACCATGAGCTTCCCGTCGAGGTATTCAAGTCTGCAAAAAAAGGCGGTTGAAATAGGGATACTTCATTGCTCAAAATGACTTACCTGATCCTTTCACTGTCTGGGCCAATGCAGCCGTCTTCAGCTGCGTCCTTGATTGCTTCAAACTCTCTTGGTGAACATTCTTCTGAGAATACCTCATCATGGTTTCCACGGCGGACGAAATTTTCAACCTTGAGGGCCAGCCGCGGAAGTGGGATGCCAGACGGCGGGACATCCTGGTGGCCAGAGGGCGGCTCAACCCCGAGCCAAGCCCCGCCCTCCTTTTTTGGGACATGGCTGATGGATGGGTCGAGCACAGGGGTATGCGATAGTTGCCGTTTCGTTGCCTTTGTTGATTGTGATGGCATGAAGATCGGGACTGAGGTGGAGGGAAAAGGTCAAAGGTGTGACCGGCGATTGTCGAAGCCGGAAGTCTGTCACATGTCACATTTTCCCCCCACAAGGTAAGGGAAGGCGGGTTTGTCTCCATCTTCATCATCTCCGAACGTCGATGGTATCGCCTCCAAAGCCCTGGGAGCGCGCAGGCGCAACAGCGACAGCACCTGCGCTGCCAGCCACAACATCTACATCCACTCCGACGCCAGCAGCGGCACCAGCAACCTCATCAACACAACCGACAGTTCCCGACCGCCCAGCATCATTTGGGACAGCAACATCGTCAACTCTGGCCTCTCCTTACTCCTCTTATGGCGCATCCCCGTACTCAAGGATGGGGGTTGGAGGGGTTGGGGGATATGGCACAGGATATGGCGGTCTCGGATCCTATGGTGGTTTGGGGTCGTCCTACAGTGGTTTAGGGTCGTCCTATGGGGGATACGGTGGTTTAGGCAGCTACGGCGGGATGGGCTCGTATGGTGGATACGGCGGGTACGGCTCTTACGGCGGACTGGGAGGCTACGGGATGGGAGGTATGGGGGGTATGGGTATGATGGGTCCGAACGGTGTACCTATTGGGCCAGACGGACAACCCCTGCCACCGTCGCTCACACAAACCCTCGAGTCGACGACCCAACACACCTTTGCGCTGCTGCACTCTATCGTACAGACCTTCACAGGCGTCGCTCAGATGCTCGAGTCGACCTTCATGGCGACACACTCGTCCTTCTTTGCCATGGTCGGTGTCGTCGATCAGTTTGGGCAGCTGCGCAACGCCCTGGGTAGTGTGCTGGGGCTCTTTGGCCTCCTACGGTGGATGAAGGAGCTCTTGACAGGAAGAGGCAGCGGAGGCCCAACAGGCGGCCTCAACAACGAGTTCCGTGATTTCGTCAATGGTCGACCGGTTCAAGGCCCTGCAGGTCCACCCGCCCCCAAGGCGAGCAAGAAACCCCTTATCATCTTCCTCCTCGCCCTCTTTGGTGTTCCATACGCCATGACCAAGCTCATTCGTATCCTCTCCGACCGTGCTAAGGCTCAGGCCGCCGCCAATGGTGGTGTGCTACCCGGCCAACTTCCCCCACTCGACCCATCGTCACTCACATTCGCACGTGCCCTCTATCCTTTCACGCCCTCAAATCCCAACGAGCTCGCGCTCAAGGACAACGAGATCGTCGCAATCACAGGCAAACTCGATCCTCGTACTGGAGCCGAGGTCGATCCCCGAATGGAAGTCGATGGCGAGTGGTGGAAAGGGCGCACACGAGATGGTAGGGAGGGTTGGTTCCCTAAAAAATGGGTCGAGGTCCTTCAACGACGACAGCCTGAAGAGCCAAAGAAGATCGATTAGTTCTCCTTCATTCATTCCATATCCTCATTCCCCTCATACCACCTTCGACTTTTGTATTTTTCTTATCCCCACCTTACTTCCGTCTGCCTGCCTGTTTGTATATTTAAACGGTAACCACGACCGTAATCCACCTCGTCCGTCCTTCCCTTCGTTTTGTTGTAAATCCATGCTCATCTCGACTTTCAGATGTCTCGTCGTCAATCAAAAATATATAGTGCTAATGATTCTCAAGGAAAGCATCATGCAGTCGTCTGTCCATGCAAATCTGAAAAAAATCTAAAGCAACTAGTTCACGGCTCTGGCAGTCCCGACGTTGTCCATCTTCTCTCCCTCAAGCATCTCCTGGATCTTATCCTCCTCATCCTTCTCGGGCTCTGCCCCCTTGGTGCTGACAAATGTCAGGTAAGGCTGCACAATTGTACAAAGGTTGTGTCCTTTTGTTTGTACGTCATGATCAGACGCAACGTTTCCCCTCCGTGCTCCCTCTCTCCATGAATGCCATTACACTTCCTCTCGATATCCTCCCCTCCATCTTGGACGAGCTTGCAAATGACGAAGACGGCGGTCTCGAATCTCTGAAATCTTGTTCTCTGGTCTCCCGCGCATTGGCCCCCCTCTCCCAATCCCGTTTCTTCAACACGGTCTCACTCAATGAGGAGGACGATTCCCCACATACCCCACAACGTCTCGAACACCTTCTATGCGCTTCACCAGCCATTGCAAACTACATTCGCGAAGTTCACTTTTTCATTACGAGAAAGGACATATATTCACCAACCGCACCTTCAGTGCTCGAAATGCTCACAAAACTCACCGCAATCACGATCGGGTATATTACCGATGGCGGTAGACCATTGGATTGGCAGAACCCTAGTTTTATAAAGCTACGACAAAGCCTCGTCAACAGTTTCCACCTTCCAACACTTCGTGCATTAACCCTGGAAAGTGGCATAAAAAACCTTCCGGTCACCGACTTATTAGGATGTTCGAATTTAAAACGCCTGGAAATTTACGCTATAGCAGTGGTGAACGGGACCTCGGGGGTCCAGTCACCTGTCGGCCACTTACCAATCCAGCTTTCCTCTTTCAACATTTGGAAGTCTCCTCGAGACACAGTGAAGACCATTATCGAAGCCGCCACGGAGAACGGGACCCCCGTCTTCGACGTGACACGTCTTACCACTATTTCCTTCTGCACCGAGTCGGAAAATTATGATGCAATGAAGAATCTCATCATGGGATCACAGCATCTCACCCATCTGAACCTCACGAGTACGTCCTTCAGCGCTCTAAATTCAGACTTTCGCTCACCTAATACCTTCAAGTTTTGGCTGACTATCGATTCGACTGTAAGGAACTCGCAAATATGGTGGCATCTTCAAGACACACTCTCAAGTTCTTGCAATTAGAGCTGAGATCAGAAGGCCGGTTCAAGACCCCGCCATTGCTTAACCTCTGCCCCGAACTCGAAAAAATTGCCAACCAAGGGAACGTCATTGAGTCCATCACAATCACCACATGGATTAGTGCCTATATTGGACCGGAAACGTGGAATGACTGGGATGATATAAGGAAAGCTTTACTCAGGGAGGGTTGGCCATGCCTCAGGAGGGTCTCACTAATGGTGCAGCTGATCATGATCGCCGGAGAAGAAGATGAGGCGCAAGCAGGGGTGAAGGAACGCTTGGAGCGGTTGCATGAAACACATCTTTCTGCCCTCATATCTCATTCTGAATTCTCATTTACATTTTCTTTCGAGGCAGTCGATGAGGGCGAGCTAATGGCTGCGTAGCAGATAGCTAGTTGGGGCGTAGGCTGAGGCTCCCCTATTGAAATATGAATAGGTCCTGTAAGAGTTTGTCATCCATTCGTTGTTTGTTCTCACATTGGTCGATGAAGCGGCAGGATGAGTATGTTGGTATGTCCATCAGCATTTCACCGGGATCGGAGATCTGATCCTCCTTTGACACATTTCGACTGGCGAATTCGTGATGCAGGACGAAACATATGGGTCTTTGCAAGAGCAAAGCTTCGAGCGCCGATTGCCCACAGTGCTCATGCGCACATGCAACACAGTACTGTACTGGACGTAAACCTCAATTGAGGTGAAAAGACGGGTGCGTACTATGACAAATCCCCTTCCTGCCCCCCACACACAAGATTTGTATCACTCGCTGCTTCTGAACGAACAAATACGTATACTTCCTGGCAGCGCACGATCACTGGGGAGCAAATGTAGCTTAAGCATTGTGAGCGATCTCTCGACTTCACGGCAAGCGTTGTTATTTATACTACGTTGTAAATTCCACCAGAGCGCAGGTACATCCCTTGGTAGATAAATCGTACAGAGCTCATTAAAAGAATCCGATGTCACTCTGGAGCCGTATTGGCGACCGCAGTGATAAGACTAATTACACTCCGGATCCTCTAAGCGGCGCAAACCGGAAAGTTGACCTAACGTCAATGGCTCTGCCCTCGCCAGCCTGTTAGTTCCACTGGACTGAACACGTTCATTGCGGATAGGAGGTGGGTGTTGGTCTCGTCAGTCCTGAGACGTCGCTGAAGAAGAAACTGAGTTGACGTACCTTGGTCGCCCTCATAGATGTTCTTGCCTCACATTTCAGTGATGGTGAGCTGGTTATGACTATGGCACTGGATCTTATAAAGGTGGAAGTTAAGGAAGGGGAGCGTTGTTCGGCTTTTTACATGACGCAGTCGCATTCAAACAAGGGCGGGCTACCCTTCGAGAAGGGCGTTCGGCATATTTGTGCGTAATTTGATTACGGTACGCATTGCCCACTGCGTCTGTCAATGGGTACGGACTGCACACAACAGATATCAACTACAAAGAGGCCAAATGAAACGCGATAGGGTATCCCTCATAGCCGACCTGTCATTGTTGTGGATGGTCTTGTGGGTGACAAAGATAACAAAGTTCCACAATGCCGTTGCCAGAGTCAAAATTCAGACGGCGGAGATGTCGATTCCTTTACTCGCGTCCCACCATCTAGGCCAGTGGGCCATTCCCTTCATTTCTTGATCTGACCTACGAACTCAGTATGCACCGGTGGGCGCCCTCCGAGTCGGACCCACACAGCGTCGGAATAGTATACTCGCATCATCTACAATCAAGTAAGAAATAAGAAGGCAATGGCCACCATCCTACTCTCAGATTCCTTGATTTGGGAAAGAAGCCGGATGAGAACCAAATTCCAATACTTGGTGTGGGCTTACTCATCCTGGAAAATGTTGGATTTTTGCCAGTGGTGACAAAATGGGCTTGCGAGTCCGAGCTCTGGAAGCTGATTAAAGTACCCACTCGGCAAAAAAGGGGGCAAAAGATGACATGTTCTTAGTCACCGTCGAATTCGTCACTATAAAGTTCATAAATGACGCTGGTAAATGCATCAATCTGTTGCCTGCTTAGACTCACACTCCCCATCGGGTGAAATAGGAAAGAAAGGGGATGTCTGGATCGCCAATTCATATATGGATAAAACGCCCAAATGAGGAAACCTCACGGCGTTTGTTTGTCGGTTGCATTATCTTGGCTCACCAAATATCACGCTCAGTGAAATTCACCGGCTTTGGTAAAATGTTTATGTACAATCTCTTCACACACAATCAGCTCAGCGGTGCTTCCCAATCGCATGGTGTCCCCCAGCGGCATGATGTCCCCCAGCATTATGGTGATGGGCCGTGGCGTGGTGGTGGTTCTGGGCCTGCCTCTGGTGAGCCCGAGTGGCCTCCGCCTGCTTTTTGGCGATAACTTGAGCTGCATGCGTGGTCACTTGATGCTGGTTCAAAGCCTGCACCTGCTTTCTGGCAATAGCTTGAGCTGCATGCATGGCCACCCGACGCTGAGCTGAAGCCTCTGTCAAGTTTAAGTTAGCTTCGACTGTAATACAATGTATGGGAGCTATACGACTCACTGACGTCCGACTGCAGCCTATTTGTATGATGTTGACTCAGTGTTTTTGGTAACATTGAGCCTTTACCAACGCGTCTGAGGTGCTGGGCATTTATTTTCACTGGGTTTCCAACAGCCATTTGTGTACCTGGCTGGAACTGACCGTTCGTCGGATGGCCTTTATAGTGCGTTGCGGGGCGAAGGTCTCCTTGCATATGGGCCGGCTGCTTATATATGTGACCCGGAAACAGCCCACACATCGCCGTTGGCATCGGCGTGACTAATAGCGACGACGGGGTGGGCCATCTTGTTCGTGTGCGTTAGCGCTGGCTACTCAGAAATTAGTTATTTCTTGTCTCGAGAAGGAATCCGACGTACATCATGAGGATTAAAATCCTTGGGTTGCGCATAGTACACCTTGCCAGGTGCAACGTTTGCGGGATTTTCTCGGCGGTCCAGAGGTCTGGCGGACGCGCCAATAAGTGCAAAAGAACAACTGATGACAGCGAAAAGCAGCTGGATTGGACGCATGAGAGGTATATACGGAGATGATGGATGTTGAAGTAAATTGAATGAATAGGTGACCTGCACCGGGTTAAGGGATTGAGACCTGCTCTGGGGGGATGGAGAGATAAGTCGTTCCAATTTATACTCCCTCATGCATTATAGCAGTAAATAATTGCAATAATAATATTTTCCCAATTGACGCCTGCCTCACGCCATTAGTGGCGGTCTATCAGCGAGATATTTGTGGGCAGGATTCAAAACACTGCCCATCCGGCATATTGACAGATCACGATCGCGAGTTGTGAAAATATGATAGAATTAATTCTGATGAATTTTTGCCCTGACCATGCATGTCATGCAGTGGAATTGTATGTAGTGTCGTCCTTGTGTATGTACATTCCTTATAATTCGAATTGCTTCATGCGTCATATGATATGTGTCACATTGCGTGGACCCACTCGAGATTGGAGGTACATACAAAGGGTGCTACTCGTGAAATCATTCATAAGCCACTGCCATTGATTACAAGATCTTGATCATCTCTGTCATTCACTAGACACGCACTAACCCACATCGTTCTCCACGAACTGCGACGACACTGCTTCCTCGCCCGCTTCAGGTTCATGGATCCCCCATCGATTCCTCTCGAAATCACTGAACAGATCATCGATGTATTGGCCAGCGAGAACCACCAAGGGTCGGCCATCAAAGCGTGCGCCACAGTGTCCAGAGATCTGCTGGCAATATGCAGGAAACACCTTTTCTCGATCATTCACATTCAGAGAGACATCCACTCCGTTGGCCCCAATTCGTCTTTATCTCCCCCTCACACGATTGCACGCAACGCCCGCTTTGTCAAGTTAATAACAGCGACCCCAGCGATCGCGGACTATGTTCGCACCCTTGACTATGCTATTTCACGCCAAGACCGCAACGACGCTGCCTTAGTGAAGACGCTGGAAAAGCTTACCCGCCTTCAATGCCTCAAGCTTCGACTCCTCACTTCGATCAATGGAATAGACTGGGGCGATCCGAGAATGGAGGGCCTGCGATCCGTTTTCTTTCACCTCACGTCGTTGCCAACATTCACAGATTTGAGTTTGGACGGTCCTTTCTATTCTTTCCCCTTTTCTCTCTTCGCTTCCAGTCCCAATCTGAAGAGCCTCAGCGTGTCCGAGTTGCACATCTCCGATAGCGACCCGTTAGACGAGTTCAAAATGCGATCAAACATTCGCCCTGCACTCCTGCAAGAATTTCATCAAGGACTGCATGCTGATGAAGCCACAGAAAAACTTTTACGTTGTCCATTCCTTGATTTTACGAACCTCACAAAGGTATCGCTAACACTCGAGGAAGAAACGGAGGAGTACCTGAAGAGCTTCGTCCAACGCCTTCAATACCTGACACTAGTCCACATGGATGGTAAGAATCGCTTCCCTTGACGGTACTACCCAGATCTAACCTTTTAAATGAAGTTTCCTGTATGGTTCTCACCTTGGTTGACCTCGCTAAAATTACGGCTTCATCTAGACGGTCTTTGAAAGTCCTCAGCCTCGAAATCTTGTGCCCCTTCGGCGATGAGGATCCCCTCCTTGGCCTCTGTCCAGAGCTCGAGAAAATGGCCGATGAAAACGTCCTCGAATCCATTTTAATTGATGCAACTGTTAGTGGACCCGATGGCTGTCGGACAGAAGAGGAATGGGGAAGGCTCAGCGAGGTCTTGATGAAGGAGCAATGGTCGTGCCTCCGGCAAGTAACACTGTCGATAGCGATTGCTGGTGGTAGGAACCCGGAGCTGGAGGCTAAGCTAGACAAGTTGCCATTCATGCAATTGGCTGAACTGCGGTCAACAGAGCGCTTCAAATTCGAATACAACTGCCGCGTTGTAGAGGACTAAATTTAATCCAAAGTATATACTTGTATGCAGAGTACGCTGCATTGACCAGACATCCGCATCCCGCCCGACTTAATTGAATCCCGACACCATAACCGAACGCCAGGTATAGTACCCCCTAGCAAACCAGTTAAGGTCCTTGATAGCATTGTGGAGGACAAAGGTCACGTACGTACGCTTGCCATCTTTTCATCGCCACCTGTCAATGCAGGTGAGACGATCATTTGGAAGGTACATGGACGTCCGAATTTCTCGTTATGAGGGCGGTAATAATGATACCGAAACACGAGCGACAACAAGAGTGACTTCGCTGTTATCTGCAGTCTTCCCGATAGTCGAACAGGGTTGTGACGGCGATTTGCCCACAGGTTTCTCTAGACAGCTGGCATCTGTCAATGGATATTTATCTCTGTGGGCGAAATGACAATGTCACTTCGAACCCGAGACATGAGTACATACATTGTACTATATTTACCGGATGGGCGTTCGTGATCGGGCACGTACCAACACCATCGAAATCACTGCCGAAATCATACATTGCTTGAGGCCTTGGGCGTTGCGAGCTCGCTTTGTGGGTCATTCGGAAGATCCAAACTCTTTAGTGCGGGCAACTGCCATAGCTTTCGAGTAGATCGCGTTTCCTAATAAGATCAGGTCTAATCAACACCATACCATTAGCAGCAGCGAGCGACCCATCGCGGGGAGGTCGGCATTAGACGTGACCCAGCCAACGGACGATAGAATGACAGCTGCGCACAAGTCTTTGGTTATCACTGCCGAGACCGAAGTTTCATCGGAAAGGGCACCTTCTGGTAAGGTAAATTATTCCACTGGACACGATAAACGACAGTCTTCCACTTGTGATGAGTCTGCACACTCCATTCTCACACTGTAGCCTCAACCGACACCTCACGCTCTGTCGCGCTCAGCCCTTTCCCCGTCCACTAATTTGGGTTGAAGATGGTGTTGACATGGATGTGGGTGTGGAAGTTGACGCGGAGGATTGAGATGTTGCGGAGAGGGGGAGTCAGCGAGAACACATCGTCCCCGAAGAGGTCGTCGATGATGGCTGGCTTTGCCCTTCTTCTTCTGCACTATCTCTGCCAGAGCACTCTCTGTCAGCTGATGTCTTTTTTTGGACGAGCAAGGACTCATGTGCCGCGATAGTGTGTATCGTCCTTTATGGTAGGGAAGCCTTGAGACGGAGCTGTGAGGGATCCACGCGCATGTCGTGTGAGGAGGGTCGCCATCGTTGGAGATGAGGGGGGGAGGATGCCGTCGTCGTCGTCTTCGTTGATCCTGACGGACGCAACTTGGAGAACCAGAAGACTCCGACTGTTTGGTTCATTTGGCGAGGCTAAATACTCTGAGTGCATTCGGGAGTTGGAATTTACGGCGATCAATTACGGCGATCGTTTACGGAGGCAACTTCCGTCCCCGCGCTGCCTCCGCTGTGAACGTTTGAGCAGGGAACATCAGGTTCTCTGGCTCCTACAGACCTATATGAGACCTATGAAGACGGCCCGTTCCAACGGCGAGAAAGTGACCAGTGACGACTAAGGTTCTCTGACCGACGCAAGAGGGAATCGACGCAGGGCTGACAACCCCCTCGAAGCCTTTAATCAACGCGTGTCCCTTTGGTAGATGGTTGAACCTGGCCTCCTACGGTGGATGAAGGAGCTCTTGACAGGAAGAGGCAGCGGAGGCCCAACAGGCGGCCTCAACAACGAGTTCCGTGATTTCGTCAATGGTCGACCGGTTCAAGGCCCTGCAGGTCCACCCGCCCCCAAGGCGAGCAAGAAACCCCTTATCATCTTCCTCCTCGCCCTCTTTGGTGTTCCATACGCCATGACCAAGCTCATTCGTATCCTCTCCGACCGTGCTAAGGCTCAGGCCGCCGCCAATGGTGGTGTGCTACCCGGCCAACTTCCCCCACTCGACCCATCGTCACTCACATTCGCACGTGCCCTCTATCCTTTCACGCCCTCAAATCCCAACGAGCTCGCGCTCAAGGACAACGAGATCGTCGCAATCACAGGCAAACTCGATCCTCGTACTGGAGCCGAGGTCGATCCCCGAATGGAAGTCGATGGCGAGTGGTGGAAAGGGCGCACACGAGATGGTAGGGAGGGTTGGTTCCCTAAAAAATGGGTCGAGGTCCTTCAACGACGACAGCCTGAAGAGCCAAAGAAGATCGATTAGTTCTCCTTCATTCATTCCATATCCTCATTCCCCTTCGTTTTGTTGTAAATCCATGCTCATCTCGACTTTCAGATGTCTCGTCGTCAATCAAAAATATATAGTGCTAATGATTCTCAAGGAAAGCATCATGCAGTCGTCTGTCCATGCAAATCTGAAAAAAATCTAAAGCAACTAGTTCACGGCTCTGGCAGTCCCGACGTTGTCCATCTTCTCTCCCTCAAGCATCTCCTGGACCTTATCCTCCTCACGCTTCTCAGGTTCCGCCTCCTTGGTTGCAGTGTCCTTCCTCGGCCTCCCAACAGGTTTCTTCTTGGTAGTCGCATCCGTCGTGGCGCCAGTCTCGGCCTGCTTCTTCGTCTTCGCTTTGGCGGCGGTCTTGGCCTGACGGGCAGGGACCTTCTTTGTAGCGTGCGCGTCGCCGTCCTCGTCGATCTTGGCCTTCTTCACCTCCTTCCCGCCGTCCTTCTCCGCCTCGGTCGCCTCGGCTCTGCCGTTACCCTCCTCGCCGTGCTTGGTCTCATCACCATCTCCTTTCTCCTCGGCGGCCTTCTCGTCGTGGCGCTCGCGCTTCTCGCCGACCTCAGCGGGCTTGCCTTCTTTGGTCTTGTCCTCGCCCTCCTCTCCCTTCCGCTCCTCATCCCCTTCCTCCTCGAGCTCGCCACCACCCCCGGTCTTCGTGAGCTCGCTCATGCGCTTGACGACGTCGTTACCGTCACGCGCGACGTGCACGGCGGGGTTAGAGGGCGAGGCGTTGCGGTGGACGTGCTTGCCCTTGGACTCGATCTCTAGCTTGCCTTCGGTGGTGATCTCCGCGACAGTGCCGGAGGGGTGGCCGCCGCCATAGTTCCACTGAACTAGATAGGAGATTAACATCGTTGTCGGCTTTGAGCCTCCGCTTTGCGTAAGTAGAAAGAGACGAGAGATGGCGTACCTTCGTCGCCTTCTTGGATGTTCTTGTCTGACATTTCGGTGATAGAGAACTGGCGGTTGGTGAGGTGTATACGAGTGGTTGTGGTGAAGGTGTAAGTTAAGGAAAAGCGAAGGTTTGGCTTTTTGCATGACGCAGTCGCGTTCGAATGAGGGCGGCTAGCTGAGACGGTAGGTTCTAAAAATAGAACCATCTACGAACTTCAACATAACAGGTCATTCACCCTGAAACACCTGTGGAATTCAGCGACCAGGCCCAGGAACACCTACTTGCTCCAGCATCGGTAACTAGGTTTCGTTTGTAACGAACACCGGTTCGACTACGGCTCTCCAAAAAGCAACATCACATTCCTTCACTTTTTTGTGGACGCTTTGCCGTCTAGCGGACTTGGCCACCAGAATAATTAATTCGCCCACACTCTCCAAACTGTGGGCGCTGTTCATGATGCATTATTTGCCTCTACATATATAGTGCACCATCCGATGTTGGAAACCACGACGACATGGAAATCCCCACCATCCCTTCCGAACTCCTGGGATCCATAATTTATACCCTTGCAAGAGATCCTGTTGGGGGCTTGACAGCCGTCAAGGCATGCTTTCAAGCCTCTCGTGATTTCTTTCCATATTGCCGACGACAAATCTTCGCTTCAATCTCCCTTAACGCCATTACAGAAGAGCGGTACGTTCGGACCTCCAAACAGTTCGAAGAATTGATCACCACCTCGCCGGAAGTTGCGCCTTACATCCTCGAGTTAAAATATAACATTCTCTACAAGGACACAACCTCCGCGACGCTGCCATATGTTCTCCGCAAGTTGACAAACCTCAGGGCACTTCAAATACAGCATCGCGCCATCCACGCCGTGAAAGCATTGGATTGGCAATGCTCCTACTTCTCCCGTTTGCGACACACTTTCGTCGAACTTATTCGCATCCCTACGCTCACACGGTTCACGCTTTCAGTCACATCGAAAAATTTCCCATCTCCGACTTCTATGGGTGTTTGAATCTCATTTCATTGACGATAGAGGTCGTAGACCTGGACGAAACATGCAGAGCAACTGGCCCCATTGACCATACACCAATTCGACTGCGCGAACTCTCCAGCATATATTCTCCCGAAGCAATCGTCAGAGTTAAGACGCCAAATGGGACCCCCGTATTCGACTTCAGCCGCGTCAAGAAGCTCGACCTACAGTGCGACACCGAGGGCTCCGATATTCCACGCAAACTCATTCATGGTTCAAGCTCCCTAACTCACCTCTCCCTCTGCGGTGAGTCCAATGCCCGTTCCATCCCATCCTGCGCTTACCAAAATCGAAGTCCGGCCGCCTGACAACCACCTTTCTATCATAAGGCTAGGAGAAATACTCGCACCTTCAAAGCATTCCTTCAAGAATCTCGACCTCCGCCTCTTCCACGCTTTCGGGCAAGGCGGGGATCCTTTCTTGGGACTATGCCCGGAGCTCGAGCAAATCTCTCGACAAGGCAATGTTATCGAATCTATCCAGCTGGTCATCTGCTTAGAAATAAATCAGGAGAGCAGCGCCGGTGTGGAGTGGGGGGAGCTGGATAAGGCTTTGTTGGAGACTGAGTGGCCGTGTCTGAAGGAGGTTTCGCTTGAACTTGGAATCACGGCCGAGTTCCCGACCAAGGAAGAACAGGAAGTGGTGGAGGCCCTCCACAGATTACCCCAGACACACTTTTCTCGACTTTGTTCGACCCCAAAGTTCGAATTTTCGATTAGAATCCATGGTAGATATGTAGTGATCCTTTTCTCTATAGTATCCGGAGCCGTGTTTGTGTCGCCAAGGATAGGATAGTGGCGCTACTAACGAAGCTAAAACAGGCGAGACCATCAGCTCGGAGCTTCTGCGTCGATGGCCTCATGCACGTCCCGTGCTTGATCAGTGAGTTGGTCACTGCTGTGAGCGACATCGGCAACGACTGCAAAAGTCTAGTTTTGATAATCTTGATCATCTTGTGATCATCTGTCGCAACGGCCAAGAGTCACGAAGATACATGACTCATGGACAGGAATGGACCCACTAACCCACGGCGCTTCTCCATGAACAGTGATTACACTGTTTCTTCACCTACTTCAGCTTCATGGATCCCCCCTCGATTCCTCTCGAAGTCACTGAACTTATCATCGATGTATTAGCAAACGAGAACGATCAAGGGTTGTCGGCCATCAAAGCGTGTGCCACAGTCTCCCGAGATCTCCTGGCAATGTGCAGGAAACACCTCTTCTCCACCATTCACATCCAGAGCGCCGTGAAGTCCTTTCGATCCGATTCGCCTTTCTCCCCTCATGCGATTGCGCGCACCGCCCGCTTTGTCAAGTTAATATCAGCGACCCCTGCGATTGCAGACTGTGTTCGAACCCTCGACTATGCTATTTCGCCCCAAGACTTCGACGACGCTGCTTTATTGAAGACGCTGGAAAAGCTCACCCGCCTTCAGTGCCTCAAACTTCGAATCTTCATTTCGACCAACTTGGATGGAATGTACTGGGACAACCCCAGAATGGAGGACCTACGATCCGTTCTCTTTCAGTTCATGTCACTGCCAACGTTCACAGATTTAACTTTGAAGGGACCTTTCCTTTCTTTCCCCCTTTCTATCTTTGCCTCCTCCCCCAATCTGAAGATTCTCAGCGTGTCTGACTTGCACTTCTCCGAAAGCGACCCATTATACGAGTTGAAAATTCGATCAAACGTCCACCCTGCACGCCTGCAAGAATTCTGTCAAGGAATGTATGCCGACGAAGCCACAGAAAGACTTTTACGTTGTCCATTCCTTGATTTTACCAACGTCACAAAGGTATCGATAACACTCGAGGAATACACGGCAGATGTCCTGAAGAGCTTTGTCCAACGACTTCAATACCTCACAGTCATTCACATCAACAGTGAGAATCGTTGCCCTTGACGGTGGCGCCCACAGCTAACTTTTTAATGAAGTATCCTGCATAGGTCTCACCTTGGCTGACCTAGCTGACATTACGACTTCATCCAAACGATCTTTGAAGGTCCTCAATCTCGAAATTCTGTGCCCCTTCGCCGATGAGGATCCCCTACTTGGCCTCTGTCCAGAGCTCGAGCAAATGGCTGATGAAAACGTTCTGGAATTCATTCTCATTGATGTGACTATCAATGGGCCCGACGGATGTCGGACAGGAGAGGACTGGGGAAGGCTCAGCGAGGTCTTGATGAAGAAGGAATGGTCGTGCCTCCAGCAAGTATCACTGTCAATAACGATTGCTGGCGGTAGGAACCCGGAGTTGGAGACTGAGCTAGACAAACTGCCATTCACGCAATTGGCTGAATTACGGTCAACAGAGCGCTTTAGATTCGAATACAGCTGCCGTATTGAAGAGGACTAAGTTTACTAGTATGTACTATGTTGACTACACCGAGTTGGCCAAACATCCACACCCCGCCTGGTTTCGTTGATACCCAATGCCATCGTTGAATGCCAGGTCTAGGATCCACAAAAAAACACTTAAGATCGTCAATAGCACGGTGGATAACCAAAGTGCTACGTACACTTGCCATCTTTTCATTCTCATCTGTCAATGTATGTGGGACGATCATTTGGAAGTTACATGAGCGTCCGAATTTTTTCGTTATGAGGGCAGTACTATATAATTATATTAGGAACACGGGTGGCAACCAAGGCGACTTTGCCATTATCGGCGGGTTTTTCGATGGTCGAGCGGAATTAATATTATAATGTGGCAATTTTCCCACATCGGCTTTCTCTATTATCGAACGTCTGAGCTGTGTATCTATCAACGAATATTTATCTCTGTGGGCGCGACGACAACAGTAATCCGAACCCGAGATTACATTTTTATATTTCCCCTGACAGGCCGGCCTTCGTGATCGGGGATGTACTGACTTTACGGAAGTCATGCATTGCTTGGGCGCTGTGGGTTTGCATTGTGGGTGATGCTTCCGAGCCATGATCCAAACTCTTTAGTGCGGGCGACTGCCGTAGCCCTCGAGTGGAACGCATTTCCCAATAATCTTAGATTCAACTCACCATATAGCATATATAGCATACTTAGTACGACCATGAGCAACTGTGAGAGACCCATCGCAAGAGGCCGGCACTAGAGCTGGAAGATGGACCTAACTGGCACCTCGAATCACGACTGAAATATACCATGTATGCTTATCATGACAAGTGAACCAAATACCCTAAGATAAATCTGTGATGGCGGCTGCCCACAACGTTACAACGGTTTGGTGATCAGGAACCGAAGATTGGTCAGGAAAAGCACCTGACTGTCCGAGACGTGGGAGACAGGTGAGCGTACCATCGCGGGGAATATGCACCTCTGGTGTAAATTCAGAGGATAGAGGCCCGGACGGCGAATTCAGTTAAAGATTCGTAAGTCCCTTTTCGGGACACCTCGCTAGAAAATGCATAGTTACGTGGAGAATCTCTTATTTAACTATCTCGGCGTATGTACTGAACATCAGCCCTGAATGTTGTGATTTCATTCGTGCTCGCTGGGGATTGAAAATATGATTGGTGGAGGCCGTTTTTGAGAACGTCGCCGAAAACGATATTAGATAGCTCCAAGGATGCTCTCTCGTCTGCGATAGATTTATTCCCACTTGCAGAAAACGCATCTTCTCCACCACCGTTCTCAATACATTTATCACCTAGGGAAATAACGAGCTCGAAGATGTACCCACAAGCCTGCGAGTCGCGTCGCTTTCGGAGCATGGATCCTTCGATTGAAGCCTACAACCGTAATAATCATAATCTTCCATCCCTCGGGTTCTCGACTGCCTGACCAACTTCCCTCGCTTCGCAGACAGAGACAGACCTGACTGCGCTTGACCGCTTATGGCAGCACTGCTTTCGCCCATGCTACATACTACGTGAAATGGGAGACGATCACTCGGATGATATACCTTGGACTGTGGTGGGCGCTCGGCATTTCCCGTGGGATATTCAACTCCGTTATGGGCGCTAAAAGAGTGACGTCATACGACCCGGAAGAAAATTTACAGCTTTGACCACAATGTTGCCAGGTAGGCTTGTGTCTCAGGGACAATTTCATACTCAAACGTCTGGACACTATAGTAAGAATAACAACCCAGAGAACATGCCTAGGGTAGGCTTCCATACGTCAACAGTCTACTTGGAAAGTGCACACTTTCCCCTTCTAAGTATGGAATCGGAGTGTAACATACTCGAAACTCCTGTTGAATACGGCCTGGAGGCTATGCACCTGTGTGGCTTAAGGCTGGACTCATTTCATTCGACATCTTCAGGCCATCGTAGGATAGCCAGCCCTTCCGATACCTTCCTCTTCTTCAGAATCTCATGCAATGGTCCCCAGGAGCTTTGAACACTCTCTTACTTGTGCTCAGTTCCCATAATATCTCTACTCGTCATTGCTTGCTCATCCAGTGGAGCGTCATTACTGCAGGACTTCGGGAAGGCTAAGACGAGGGTGCTTCTAAGACTCGGCGAGGGACCCGTTGAATAGAGAACAGTGCTCCTGGGACTTAGTTAAATGCTAGAACCCTGACACTGGGAATCCGTGTCGATCATCGTGTGAGGAGAAGAGTGTTCTAAAAAAAATACACATCGCATGATCACAGGAAGGCAACGCAGACTCCCAGCACACATGAGAAGCAGCTAGAAGTGGTCGTCTCGGTAGGTGAAAGAATTGCTCGGCCAACCTAGATGCTCCCTGAGCTGGTGCAGCTCATCCATCGCGAAGGGGTGCATGGGATTACAGATCTTGTAGCCTCAAGTTGCTGACTGTCGAATGTTCTTTAATCAAACAGTCATAGAGTGACAACAAGCAATTCCAAGACAGTCCCAAAGTCGGGTATTGTAATCACGAATCAACCCAGAGTCGCATTAGATTGACGGTATGGTATACTTACACGCCTTTTTCGATCCAGTTCTGGCTACCCGACGTTTGACCGACGCGAACTCGGAGTGTGACAGGTAACGCCGGCTTCCTCGTACCTCCACACTTCAAGGCCCCACGGTAAAAACAGTCGCCTCCAGCAAGTTTTCTCCTCCAGTTGTTACTAGTGTCCAGAAAAATGACCAATACAACCCAGACTAGTCATCCTAGTGATCTTTTCCCGGAGTTATACGGCTCGGTTTCCGGCTAGCCGACGGACGAGCAACGTACAAAACCGCTGCCCGCTGTCTCCTTCAGCAAGCAACGAGGATGGCCAAGAAAGTACGTACTGGCTGTGATGACGTGCGGCAAGGCCAGAGCGATCGATACCATGGAGAATATCGGGCTGAGATAGGCGGGTCCAAAAATCACCGATGGCGGGTTATCACTTAGCCAGCCTACTGCAGGACGCCTCTTTGCCTACTCTTAACCTTTTACCGTATGGTCTCGAACGAAGACCTCACGAAAAGTCCCTAAAGAGCCTCCAGAGTTCCCTAGCTCGCCGGGAGAGGTCGTTCTTCCGAGGATGCATGGGGTCGTGGCGCTCTCGATGTGGCGAGTGTCGCTCCGGTACGTTCTCTCCGCTTGCACTTCCGGGAAACGGGCCCTCAACCGCCCCAATAATAGGATGACCTCATGGTTCCGGGCTGTGAAGGTGTACAGTCTACTTGGACTGCTGCTCCATGCGCGATGCAAGAACGTAGTCCGTATTTTTGTCCTCTCGTGATCTAATCCAGGCCAATCTATTTGGCTCTGATTGTCGATCCTCCCTGAATAGATGTCGAGCTCACCTCGAGGTGAACAGGCCACGTCGACACGCTGCCTGGACTCAACTCGAAGGCTTCAAAAGCCATTGCACTGCACCTCTCCTCCCCATCATTCCTCAAACCTCACATCCTAGGTAGCTATTCTTGTCCTATTTCTGGCGCTGCTCGTGCGATGTTGACGGTTCGAAACTCTCGTGCGCAGTTACAGCGGAGTTACGTCATGACGGAACAAAAGCTTTTCGCCTGCAAGACCGCTTTCCCAACCGAAATCTTTGAAGAAATCCTCGACAACTTCACCAACGAGAAGAGGGCGCTCAGGTCCTGCTCGCTTGTGGATACCACGTTTTGCGGCATCTGCCAGCGTCGTCTCTTCCGAAATGTCAATCTTTGCGAACCAGAAGACGCTTCACGATTTGTGAACATCCTGAAGATGCGACCCCACCTTGGGGAATATGTTCGACAGCTTGGGATTTACGACTACGCGGACGTCGAGTCTGGGTGGAGCTATTGGCGGTACAAGAACGCATTGCCCTCTCTCCTGAGGCACCTCAACCGTGTACGACGCATTGACCTAGACGGAAACGACAAGGACTGGGAAGATATGCCCCCAAAACTCCAGGAAGATTTTATTCGCTTCTTCCAGTCGCATTCGCTCCTGTCCATCTTCCTCTCGAACGTCTTGAATTTTCCACTTTCTGCATTGAGTGGTACGGCGTCGTTGAGGAAGCTTTCCCTTAACAACATATCCTGGGAGGCATCGTTACCACCATCCAACAAGACCCGAAGCCACTTTCCCGCCCTGAAGCTGGACACCCTTGTCCTTCGACTAAACGAGATTCCAAAGTCCGCAAGCAGCACCCCAATATCACAATCCATCAATCTCTCCAATCTTCGCCGACTCTCCCTGTCCACATCTAATGCCTCGTGCATCAACGGCTGTCTGCAACGTTGCGGCAACGCGCTTGAAGATCTGTATATTTTCACTTCTGCACCTAGTCAGTCTTTTTATCGTGACCTGCATTGGCTTGGGTTTCTGACTCTTATTATCTGACGTAGCCGTCTCCACGTTCCATTACAACGGACGAACGACCAGCCTCGTCCAAAGCCACAGATCTGGCTCCTCCGTCAGCCTTGAGCAGCTGTCAGGACTGAAGACGTTGGCGCTGCGGACAACATTACGAAGCACTTTTGGGTCAGTGCAAGGCGGCTTGCGCTACATGACCTCCTTCCCCTGGCTCATCGACCTCCTCCAAACTCTCCCACCGTACCCATCAAACTCGCTATCGAACATCATCATCCACCTTCGCGCCAACTTCAGGACACCAGAGCAACTGCACGAGGTCGATTGGAGCGACTTCGCTGCCGCGTTGACGTCCAAGAACCTGGCTCGGCTGTGCCACATCGAATTCCGGCTCTGGACGCCGGAGTATTTCGACTTCTTGGAGGTCGTGGATGCGTTCCGCGCGAGTGCCCCGTTGTGCAAGTTGATGGATAAGGGATTGTTATCAATACAAAGCGATACGAAGACCGCCTCGGACGTCGCTTGGTGGTAATCGCCACCCCCCATTTTAACGCTACCCCGTTTTCTGCTTTCATTGCTTTGTTGCACCTCATTTCATACCCCCGCTCTGGATCGTTTGTATTTCTACAATTCATCTAATCGATCATCGCATACCTACTCAACGAATGTGTCGCCACTGCCTCATGCAAGCCCGAGGTGAGTGGCACAGATCACACGGCCAACAATTGTTCATTTTCTTTTCAGAATCATCCCGTAGTCATCCCCCAAGCAATTGCGGACACCATTATCCCACCTTCAGCCTCGTCAGACCGACACAACCTGGTTGCTTTTTTATCCAGGATTCTTTCACCGCCTATCTAATTGCAAGTCCAATCGCGCGGAAGATTCTACAAATACAATGCCAAATATGACCATCGACTTCCAAACGATGACCGACACCATCCTTCACCCTATATGTCTACAACGTATTCCTCCCTCTCGCTCGCTGATTGTCCAACCCTTGTGCTCTAAACATCTCAACCGCAACCTCTCGTCGACACAGCTCCACGTACTGCCTATACAGTTGCAGGTGCTCTTTCATCCATGCCAATAACGTCTGCTGGATTGTTAGAAGTTCCCTCTCCCATTTGATCGGTATGCTGTCCTGAGCTTCGATGAATTGGTATATGCGATCCAGCTCCTGATCTGAAATTCAGTTGTGCAAGGCAACGAACCAAACGCGACACTTACGGCGTTCCAGAGGCCGATGCGCCTTTGTCGAAGTTGGAGGAGGTTTTCGCATGCGAAGGTATCCGACATTAGGCCGCTTTTTTGGGGTGTATTCCTCATCGACAAGGAGGTGATATCATCGCTTTGAACGTCCTTCGTCAATAAATCCGAAGCATCACGCGCCGTGGGTGCTTCTGTTGACCCGCACGACAAAATCACCACGTCTACTAAAGAGCGCACAAATCTCCCTGATCGAGCTTCGCCGGTCTCGGGGACGACATTGAAGGAATTACTTTGAGGAATATCGCCATGCATTTGACTGGAGCCTAACGCGGCCAGATCGCCGACGAATTTACAGACCTGGCCCTGGGGGCCGTTCGTGTCCATCTTGATATGAAGAAATCGTCGGCAGCGACAAGAGTCCGACCTCGCGAGTTCAACGATGATGCACCTCTGCGGCGAGCTAGCGCTAGTTCCTTCCCCCGAGCCCGTCCATGTGTGCTGAGGCTCACTGAGACGGATGACTCTCCATCGTAACAAACGGACCATCAGTGAGGACTCTAGGGATACGGGAACGTCATCGGCGATCCTGGGTTCCGAACTCGTCAGGCCTTGATACAAGGCGTCGACGGTGATTGCAAGGTTTTCGGGACAGTCACACCAATGACCGAAGGCAGTGATAGGACCTCTGACCACCGTTAGCCCTTTTCGAGCGTTCAACAAGTTCAAGACTTCGTTTACCTCATCATGGTTATCTGCAATAGGGAGAATAGTGAAGCGAGCGTGAAGGAGAATTCAGCGAACGACATATTCAGTCCAATTAAATACTGCAGCCGTTGTACCGAACGCATTGAATGAGATATTCAATCGAGTCGCACAGCATCCTAATCAAGCAGTTGCAGCAAGGGTTATGCGCAGAAGCAAGGCAGCGCGCTCATTCCAACTGACGTTTCATCGCCATTTGAGTATGCCTGACTCGATAGGGGATGATACGTCGCTAACTCATTCCCAAAGAAAATCGCGCTGTGGGAGCAAAGTTTTAGATTTGAAGTCGGGGTGAGGTGGGATGACTCGTTCCTGACCTCACGGTGCCGCCTCGTGTCTGGGACCGAGTGGTCGACTTCAATACGCATTTTGGTGCTAATGAAGAAAGGAATGCATTAAATACGCAGGTGTAGTGCCAAATTTTAGATGCACCTGTAAGCAACCGTGATGTTCAGGCCCCTGTGATAAAATAAGCGCTCGTCCCTGAGGGGTGAAGATGGCAATTCCACCTGTGCGATACCTACATGATCTGGATCAGATTAATGGGGCAATACACGCTGTATAATGGATCGGTTCTTCAAGTTGACAGAGAAGATACCACTGCGGATCCACCCTGCACTCTGAATCTTGGAGATAAAGAGCGCACACCCTCGGCCTTGATGCCCAATCCTTATCTTGAAGTGCCGTCCTGACAGGCTCCCTCTAAATTTTTCATATGCCGCACAGACTAATCCTCGTGTTTAAGGATGAATTTCCACGAAAATGGGTTGGGAGACGAGAGCAAACTGAGAGCAAATTTGCACCGTTCAGATTATGCTTGAACCAAAATGGGATACATACTTATGTGTGGAAGAGACAGTGGCAAGAATGGACGCGGACACGCATTCTGGATTGTAAAGGTACATTATCTCATTACTTCTATTGCCTACATAAGCCGCATGTACTTGTTAATGACACAGAACCTACAATATTGATGCCTATATTCCGGGGTTGAAATAAAAGACAATGCTATGATGAGAGATTGACACGGCAAAATGAAGGAGCTAATAACTGTGGACGGGTCCGCATTTCTGTATTCAGTAGAAGCATGGAATATATTTCAACGACATAGCGATAATATCTAAGGAATTCTTCCTTTCCAATGATCGTAAAGCCTGGGATGACCTCGGCTGCAGGGCCAGTGCAGGCGGGCCGATAATTAGGTAAGCATTTTTTAGGCGGAGCTTTTGAGTGCGATTTGTCACTCTCGGACGTTCTCTAAACACCCCAAAAAAACCCTTTGAATTCAATGGTCGTATCAACGTAACCCAATTATTTAACAGTGGCAAGAAAGCTGTCCCTCTTTATGTTTTCCAACAGTAGAAACGTTCTTATCACCGGAGGAACGCTAACTCATGTGGAAGGAAGTTCATCGGGTATGTGTCGAAATCTCCTCGATATACGTAGCGTCTTCACATCAGAATAAAGGAATCGAAGCCCTGTACTCAAAAGTGGCTCCAGGAGCTTTTCATAACTCTGGAGAGCGCGTCGATGCTCCGAAATGCCATCCAAACACAAGATTGGCTATTCAACGTGAGATCCTCCAGTGGCTAGAGGATCCAAGCGGCTCTCTCCTCATGTGGATGTACGGACCCGCTGGAGGTGGAAAGACCGCAGTCGCGCAAACCATTGCACAAATCTGCTTTGAGCGGGGTTGGCTGTCTGCTGCTTTCTTCTTCTCGAGAAGGGGCGACTCGACACGCAGTGACGAAGGAAAACTTGTTCCTACCCTAGCATATCAGCTAGCGAAACACATCCCCGAAACCCGACCTTACATATCCTCAGCCGTCCTCGAGGATCCATCGCTGTTCGATCTGTCCATTCAGACACAGATCAGAGAATTGATCCTCACACCCCTTCGTCAGGCCGCTTCTTCGCTATCAGTCCCCCTCCTTCCAAGGGCAATAATTATAGACGGCCTGGACGAGTGCTTGAACCAGGAAGCTCAAGTTCTGATCGTTGAAGAATTCACGCATGCTCTCCAAGAGATGCAGCAAATCATGCCACACAAACTAATCATCGCGAGCCGCCCCGAACAACGTCTAGCAGTCGCCTTCGAAGAATGCGATGCCGAACAGATCCTCAAGCGATTGTCGCTGGACAGCACTTGGCAGCCTGATGACGACATTAAGCTCTTCTTCCTGCACAAGTTCGCGGAAATCCGACGAAGACATCCACTTGGAAAGATGATCAAGGACGCATGGCCTTCAGAAGCTGACATCAACACGCTCGTACGCAAGTCTTCCGGTCAGTTTATCTTCGCCTCGACGGTTGTCAGCTACGTTAGCTCACGTCGACACCATCCGGTCGAACGCCTCAAGATTGTTCGTGGCTTGACGGAAGACCCAAAGAACCCACCATTTGCCGAATTGGATTCCCTTTATCGGCACATCCTTCTCTCTGTCGAGGATAGAGATCTGCTCCTTGTCGTCCTTCGTGTCTCTCTTATGTCACTTGTTGGAACGATGAGCGCTCGTCTTCAAATTTCCGAACCGCTGAAGGTTGCCCGGTACCTCTCGGACCTACCTGACGGTGCTATTGAGCTGCTCCTCAACGACCTCTCTTCTGTCCTCGCAATCAAGACTGGGAAAAACGGTTCACAGATAGATTTCCATCACGCATCGTTTCCCGATTTTCTCTTAGACCAGCATCGCGCAAAAGAATTCTACGTCAATGACGACAAGATAAATGGCTATTTGGCAAAAGGACTCTTAAGCTTGCCTCTCAGATGTAGGTTCTGCTGTCTTTTTTTTTGGACAGCATACTGAGTGCATGTGATATAGATCCTGAACAAGATTTGAAGGATTTCTGGTCATGTACCCTCACCTGTCCGCTTCATTTCTTGCGAAACATGTCTGAAGTTGGTCTCTCGTCTTGCCATGCTCTGGGTGACGTAGATTTGGAAGCCGTTCTCCACATTGCCGCTGTGCAGTCGAGACGTGATGAAATTCCTGGCCGTTCTGTGCACGACAGAATCGTCAAATTTATTCGGGATATACAGCTTATGGTGCTGTCCTGCTTAGTCTCCCTTTCGTACCTGTGTCTGACACTTTCCTAGGATGCATCTCTTCCAAATTCGGGAACGCCCCCCTTGTCCAAACTGCTCGCCAGGTATCAAACCTGGGTACATGCGCAACTCCGTCAATTCTTCTTCAATGGATTCGACAACGATGCCGGGATCGATATCACGATATTTTCGCGTGCCGATAAAGCAGCTAGGGCCTCCCTCGAAGTAACATCAAGCATTATTTTGGCGCGAGTGCCGATGGTCCTTCATATACTGGCAACCGCTCTCAACTTGCCAGGAGTCCCTGCCGCTCCAGTGATGACCGACGACATGGTGTTGTGCTGGAAGCTCATGCACTTCTTTCGCGACTATTTCGACTTGGCGGATCTTTGTGGAGTGTATGCCATGACGGCCGCCAGATCAGCGAAGGCGGCCTGCTTATGTATGAGATATCTGATGACCTTGAACGCGCGGTGAGTAATCTGTGTCGATTCGGCCGCCTGAGCTTTTATTGACCACATATACATTGTAGTGACGTACCTTCTTCGAACACGAGAGGAAACCCCGAAATGTTCAGAGAAGCAATCCGTAGCGCAATCCACCTCCTTCCACTATCTGCGTCCCATTCGGAACTCGTTTCGCACTGTTGTACGGTCCTCAACCTACAAGGAGACAGCGACTTGAATGACGACAGTAACGCGCTGAAGGAGCTGGAGGAACAAGAGCAACGAGTGAATCTGTTCAGACGTGCGTTCAGCTTTTGCGAAAGGTTCTTCAGGACCCAGCTTCCCTCAGATGAGGAGTGGACGGAACAAGACAAAAAGTTGGCCGTGTCGATCGGCGAAGCCATCGTGAGCTACCTATATCGGGTAAGGCCAAAACTTTGTTTATTCCGCAGCCGTTCTGACTTCGGTGTGTGGGGCAGATATATCGTTGGGAGAAGCGGCAGAGAATTCGAAACGCCACAACCCCTCTTTACCTCGCCGATGACGCGATGCAATGGTCAGCAGAACCAGTATCTCAAATCCGCAGCTGAAGGTATATTACACTTGACTAAAAAGGGTCGTAATCATTAATTCATTCTTCATCGATGCCCAGATCCACACTATTCCAACGACTCCCAAGCCCCCTTGTCCTTCCAATTCATGCAAGTGCTGGAGAGCGCTGTTCTCCAATCCGACGAGAATTTCTATCTTCTAGCCAATCCTGGTCCGGCCGTGCGACGCGACGCAACTCTCGGTCACTTTATGCCTCAGTTCTCTTCCTTGGCTGAATTTCGGGAACATGTTAGCAATCCGGAGAAACACCAGATAACAATGACGCACCGATGACCGCTCGAGGACCTTTACCTGGACCTTCACCAGGCGCAGGTGTGGGTGCTGGGTACGCCGTCCAAGTGATCAGAGTCGTCCTATCGACAAGGTATGGCCACTCTGGGATGATCGTATGATAAATCCTGGTCGCGGTAAATGTTTGGGCCTAATGAAAGGTGTAAGTGGGGGTTAAGGAAGCAGGGCAGTGCTGGAAAACGCACAGCGACGGTGCTGAGGGCGCAGAGCAGAGACGCAGCGGGGATGAGGAACTTCATTGCGGATTCCAGGGAGACAGACAACTCAAAAGCGAGCTTATAAGCCAAAAGCCTCTTCTTTTTCCGTAACGGGAAACCCTTTCTCCGGCGTTTTTCAGGATATACCTAGGATTTTCGGCCGCGCGCAATCGGCTCACAAGAGCTCACAAGGTGCATGCTTTGTGCATGTCGCGATGTCCGTACGGTCGCGTATTAGGAATCAACTTTGTCATGTGGGTCGGGACTTGTCCTCGAGGGACTTTGCCTCCCTATTCGAGGCTTATTCGCCAGTGGCGCTTAAGTGGCTCTCCGCTTGGCTTTCATTGACCCACCCACCACCGCACCTTCCATGCGCTGCGCGCGTCCAGATCAAACGACCACGCTTGCAGCGTCCTGATTCTTCGTCATCTACCTCGTCATCCAAGTTTGAGCACTCGTTGACCTTGCTGGGTCTGCTTACAGGTTTCCCCTTGGCGCAACCAAAAACCACTGGGCTGGGCTATTCCATTTCGGACAGCAGCGGGGAACGTGAGCAGAGGGTACGTAAAGGGAGAAGCCTCTCTCGCCACATAGAAAACGCAGGCAAATGCCTTAAGGCCTTGCTCAAGTTTGCATTCTTCCCTAGTAACCCCAGTCGACACTATTTTCACTTGTCTCTCATCGATCGCGGTGAAACGATTTCGCCGCAGAAAAACCTTATGTACATATGTTGCTAGTAAACCTGTACTAATCGCCGTAATCGTGATTTCTAGTTGAGAACCAGCGGGAGGTATACTCGCATAGCCAACCAACTCTTGTTCTCATCGATGGACCTTGATGTGCCTACGGTGGGGTGATCGTGCGAATAAGGAATGACTAACACACACCCAAAACACCGAAATGAGTGGCTCTGAGGTGCGAGGACAGGTTCCCGGTTGTGCGGCTCTAACCAGTGGGCACGCGCGACCAGCAAACGGGGGACGACGGTGGGCGCTAAGCGTGGGATCAGAATGGCGATGGCGGCGAGATCGAAAGACGGGGCAACGGTGGGTCGAAATGACGAGTCGAAACGAGGCTGAGAGCGACGAGAGAAGGCGTACGAGAGACGAGGGCGAGGTATGAGTGCCCCGAGTGGGCAAATGAGACGAGGAACTGTATGTTATTGGGGAAAAGAGTAAGTACAGACCTTTTGTATCTACAAAAAACAGGAGCACCGGTGAGGTATTTCTCCGAACCGGGCTGCAGGAATAAAGAATAAGAGAAAATCTTCCACAGAAATAAATAAGAATGATAAAAATTAATCAAATGACGAGGGGACGCAACGGACGACTGCGCTGATGGTCTTGATATGGCAAGGGTGGCGCGTCGAGGCTTCGCTTCGACTGGAACCATGTGGGCCGATCACGGGGCTTGCTGATGTTCTGGCTGAGGGTCTCCGGGTGCGTCGAGGAATCATATGGCTCAATGGGAAAGGTGTCGGGGATCGAGGGAACGACGGGAATGCGATGACGAAAGTCGAAAAAAAAGGGATTTACCGGGGTCAGGGAGCGGTCCAGCTCATCATCTCCTCCCTACTGAAATCATGACTGTCCCCAGTCATGCCGTCGATGGTCGTCGATGGTTGTCTCGTCCGTGCGTGATCCTTGTGTTGGAAATGGCGGGTGACTCGTTGGAAAGGCGGCACGGCGTGTCAGAATGAAGTTGAAAGGGCGTCGTGTATGGCGAAGGATCAATGAAAATGGATAAAAATAAAATAGGACGAGAGGCTACGGCTCAGAAAGCCATCATAGCTGTAGTCTCGGGGGAATGCGAAGGATAACAGAAAAGTTCGAATAAAATGAAATCAGAGCTAAAAATAGAATGGGAACGATGGAGATGGGGTTGTTGTCGAAGGCAAAAGTCGGGAACGCGAAGTCAAAGGATTGAGTGGCTAGGTTACAGAACAGCAAAGTGAAAAACAAGGAGACGTGAAAGGACTCGGATGAAGTCGACAAGCTGGAGGTGTGTTGAGGCCGAGGTCCTCCCTACTGAAATAGGAACCGTGCCTTCTAATCTTCGAAAGCGAAGTGAACAGCATCGAAGTCGTTGTAGGGATTGAAGGTGGTCGACGTCGGAATATCTTGAAGGCGAGAGTGCGAAAGGCCAAAGACGTCATCGAGAAGTCGAGAAGGAAAGGAACGACGAGGAAAAGAACCAGAGGTGCGAATGGCGGTGATCTGGCAGTCGAAGAATGTGTTGTCGGATTTGCTGGGGCTACGGGCGGTGTCTTGGCTGCTAAAAATAACGACGCAAGGATGGAAACAGCGAGCGCGCATCCTAAAACGAAGAGATGAGTGGGCGCAACGGCTGCGAAATGGTGTACCGAGGATGTGGGCAGAGTCTCGTGTCGTCCGGACGCGTTCTCGAGGGGCGGATCATTGGTGGGTGACGGATACTTGGGAACGAAATGCTTCGAGACGTTTTGACTGTTTGTGAAGTGCAGTAGCGGCGTGTGCGGTGGCGTTGGTTGTCGAGACGTGTGTGGCTGCGGCGGATCGTCGTGAACGATTGCTGTTGGGGAAATGAAAGGCTGAGAGTCGAAATTTTGACCGCCGGGGTCGAGAAGGCGTTCGAGGCGTCGATTTTCGTTGTCTAGAGGGGGATAGGAATGGAGAGTGGCCGAAGTCTGCGATATAACGGGTCTATCGGGATCGGGAGTGTCGTCGGGATGGAGAGTGCGATAGGAGGGCTTGTACCTATCGAAATTGGCAATGGATGCATCTGGTGGGCTGGGATATGGGCTGGAGGTAAGTGCGACGCTCGGAGGGGCTGAATGGAATGTATAGGCGGATTTCTCAGGCAGTGGCGGGTCAACGGCGTCGTCTTCGAGTGCAGTAGCGTGTGTACGAGTCTCTTGGGTCGTCTGGGATCGCGTGGTTGTAGTGTCAAAGCTATGAGGTCGATTTTCGGGGGATAGGGATGGGAGCTCGTGCAGGGTGATGACGGACAGAGTACTCGACGAAATGTCGCAGTTGGCGGGCGCCGATTCGATGTCGTTCACGGGTGGTAACATGAGATACGTGATGCCGAGTTTCTTGGGCGTTTCTTGCTCGAGTGCGGCGTCGATGGTCTTTTCTTGCGAATATACACAGACGGCGTCTGGTGCGTCTCGAATGGTGCGTTCTGGAGCGATATCTCGGTCAGCGGCAAGCACAGGGGCGTCAGGAAGCGGCGGGGCGGTCGGAGCAACTTCTCCTTCATCCTGGAAAATGGCACGAGGCGTCTGAGCGAGCATTTGGGCGGCGGGCACGAAACTGGGTGGTTGTCGAGCACGGAGGGCGAGTAACTCGGCTTCGATGGCGGCGATGCGATCCTTCTTCGAGGTCTGGTGTGTAGATCGAGTCGCAGTGGACGAGGGCGAATATTCAATGATGGAGGGTGGTGCCGTCGAGTGAAAAAGGGTGCCAGTGGCGAGCTGGTTCGGATTTCGACGATGCCACTCGTCTACGCGATCCTTGAGTAAATGGCCGGGGATTTCCTTAGGGACGAAAGCTCCTGACGGAAGGACAACCTTTCCCTCGACGTTTCGCCTACACTTGCCAGCGCGAGAGTACTCGTTGACGAGATCACAATCCTGCATGAAATGAGCACTTCCGCAAAACTTGCAAGCTACCGGGGTCAGAGACGACGACGAACGAGGCTGGCGAGGCTGGTTCGACTGCTGAAGGGCTTCGACGATCGTCTTGGTGAGTTCTGAGAAGATGGGACCGAGAGCTTCGAGTTTGATAGAGTCTGGTGGCGGAGAAGTCGTCGGAGTCATTGCTGTGGGCGAGGGTGACGGAATAGTGCTAGAAAATCCACGAAGGACGAAGCGCGCGGCGTCCATAACGTTCTCGATGGTGTATGTCATGTCTGGGGAGTGATCCGGGTCCTTGATTTGCAGGCGTCGAGCAACGAGCGACCAAAAATTGGGCTGGAATCCTCGGGTGAATGCACGTTCTTGCTCCATTGTGGCGAGGCGATCTTTGGTGACGAGGAAGCTCGTAACGGCTCTAAATTCGCGGTGATAGTCAGCGAGATCATTGAGCGAGTGTATCCCAAGTCGAAGGCGGCTGTCGACGATGCAATCCATGTCCGAGAGCATGAACTTGAAGTCTTCGTCGGCCTCAGGGTACAGCTTGATTACGGCGGTCTTGAACTCATCGTAGGTGGCGTCGACACTCGAGAATTCGATAATGCACTCCCATAGGTCGGCAACGTCGATATCAACGTAACGGATTGTGTGTTTCTTGCGTGCGGCGTGGTCTGTGACTTGGGCGTGGTCGAAAAGGAACTCGAGGTCGCGAAAATAGCGCCGGAGCTCTCGAGGTTTCGATGGGTCGAACGTTGGTGCCGTTTCGTCACCACGGGGCGGCATATAGATCGGGGATGGGGTCGGCATGATGGGCGGAAAACGTGTATGACGTGATGGGGAGTTGGACTCGATGGAGGGATGTGAGAGGAGTGATGGAACGAGATTGGTGGGATCGAATAAATGGGATTAGAGGATATTACGACGCGAAGGAGAGACTGAACGAGTGTGCGATGTCGTGTCGAAGTCGGCGGCGGGGTAAGAAGGCGCAATGTGGATGTGGAACCCCTCGCGGTGGGCTCCAATATGATGTGCCTACGGTGGGGTGATCGTGCGAATAAGGAATGACTAACACACACCCAAAACACCGAAATGAGTGGCTCTGAGGTGCGAGGACAGGTTCCCGGTTGTGCGGCTCTAACCAGTGGGCACGCGCGACCAGCAAACGGGGGACGACGGTGGGCGCTAAGCGTGGGATCAGAATGGCGATGGCGGCGAGATCGAAAGACGGGGCAACGGTGGGTCGAAATGACGAGTCGAAACGAGGCTGAGAGCGACGAGAGAAGGCGTACGAGAGACGAGGGCGAGGTATGAGTGCCCCGAGTGGGCAAATGAGACGAGGAACTGTATGTTATTGGGGAAAAGAGTAAGTACAGACCTTTTGTATCTACAAAAAACAGGAGCACCGGTGAGGTATTTCTCCGAACCGGGCTGCAGGAATAAAGAATAAGAGAAAATCTTCCACAGAAATAAATAAGAATGATAAAAATTAATCAAATGACGAGGGGACGCAACGGACGACTGCGCTGATGGTCTTGATATGGCAAGGGTGGCGCGTCGAGGCTTCGCTTCGACTGGAACCATGTGGGCCGATCACGGGGCTTGCTGATGTTCTGGCTGAGGGTCTCCGGGTGCGTCGAGGAATCATATGGCTCAATGGGAAAGGTGTCGGGGATCGAGGGAACGACGGGAATGCGATGACGAAAGTCGAAAAAAAAGGGATTTACCGGGGTCAGGGAGCGGTCCAGCTCATCAACCTATCCAAAAACAGTCGAGGTGAAGCACTGTCCCTCCTCGTGGTCGACGTCTATGGAGGTCGCACGCAGTCGCACGCACTTTATCTGATATAGTCGCCACTCCTCTTTTTTTTTTTTGACTCCGAGCTTCTTGGCGACGTCCTCTGAAACATGCCTCGAGTCGACCAGTATCGAGCATACGTATACCATTGTCCTTTCCTAACCTGTGCTGGAGAAAGTTCCTTTCTGTCTTCGGTTATCCAATTTTACCTGGGTCTCTGTGACATATGTACATTCCTCCTCTGCTCGCAGACCTCGCGTGGAACACTCGAAAGCTCCTCGTGGACGGATTGCGCCACTAATTCCCAGTACCGCGAGTCTAATTTATGCCATCATCTCTGCACGTGGCTCGATCGGCATTTATGGGCGTCTATTTCTGGCCCTAATGTGCCTCAATTATCTCCTTATTAATTATATCTCGCAAGGAGTCGACAAAAGGTCTAAGTTAATTATAGGATTTTGCGCTCTGAAAATCTATAGATTATCGACCTTCAAATCATCGTCTGAACCCGACGTGCCTCCAGAACCCTCTTCCCCTCCCAAACGGATCGACTTCATCCAAATACTGGAGGTAGACCTTCCCGTCTCCAACTAGAATCTCTATCTTGTCACCAAACCACTCCTGCTCGCAGCTTTCGTGATCAGCGTGTTTACGTGCTTCAGAGACTTTAAGGGCCAGAGTCGTCGCATTTGCTGGATCCATCGCCTCGTGGTGGCCTGTGCGATCAATGTCGTTAGCTCCAGAGTCGCCTTGAGCCAAAGGTTCCACCAGATCGGTAGCAGGCTCTTCGCGCCTTCCCTCCTCGTCTTCCTCAATTTCTTCAACGAGCTCCCACCCGTCAGAAATATCCTCCGTGTCCCGGAAACTTGCGAGGCCACCCACGAAGTAGGCCCGGTAGAAGGCAGTCTCGCTCAAGACAACAGCAGCTTCTGAAAGCTCCTGGGAGAGAAAAATGTGCGTATTAACGTCCGCAGCAGCGACGTGAATAGCAAGCGGTCCGTGGAATGTTCTTGGGAGGTGTAGCTTTACGGGGGATCTCGACCAAGCTGGTGCCTCCAAGACAGAGCAGGCGTTGTTGACGACTGCCAAAGGATCGACAATGGTTGAGGCAAATATATGAAGCGGCGGCCTTGGATGTGGCGCATCCTGCAAGAGAGGGGATCAGTAAGTACATATTAGTGGTACTATGGGTGAATATTTATCGAACTTACGAAACGGGCGACCAGGGAGGGAATACGTTTCTGGCGTTTCGAGGACGTTCCATTCCTCTCTTTCAATCGGAGATCGATTACAGTTGGGATTGGTTTCTTGACGATAAGCTCTGAGCGCGTGCTTTGCCCCCGATGGAGGCTGGAGCGAGCTCGTAAGTCGCTGGTTGAACAACCAGCGGGTTTATCAACCGACGTTCGGGTCGCTGGGTTGGGAGCGACGCTCGCATCGACGATATCCAACCGGCTAGTAGATATCAGGGCGCTGCTCGGGGTCGGTATGAGCTCAATGTCAACATCAATGCCCCCGTTTTCTACCTCCAACACGAGATTCTTTCTCCTGCGCCTCTGCCCACTGAACTTGCTCTTACTGCGGGTTCGGGCCAACTGTTCACCCAACAAGTTGCAGGTAGCGCGTCTCTCCTCCCCCGGCGCCGACGCCCGCGGGTCGACAGTTCGAAGAAGGCTCGCTGGTATTCGGAGCTGAGGATCAATGGCGAAGGAGCCCGTGATCGAGGCTGTGCGTGTCTTCTGTCTGTTCGAAAGGAGGCTGAATCGTGCGCGCCTCTGGGTGCATTTTCGCGAAAGAGAGACATAGTTGGTAGCTCTGCCTTGGGCCGCTGACCTGATGGACGTGGCGGCCGATGGATTCCTCGTCACTGTGGCGGAGTTGCCGTGGCGTTCAGCGGGCATTGGAGGCGCGTCTCGGGCTTGCCGAAAATGGAGGCCGTCATCGAGGAAGGTAATCGAGCTTCCCAGGAAATGCGCAGGGAGAGCTGGATCCTCCACGACGTTTCTTGTGTCTTCCGCGTCTGTTGTATCGCTGGGATGGTATGTCAAATGGCCAATTGCAGCTGGGAGCGGTTCAGAGGGATGTCCGCGATAGGTGCCACGTCTGTAAGGACCCATCGAGCTTGATGGCGATGATGGCGAAACCTGCGCGTGTCCGTGATTCACAGAAGATGGGATGGTAACCGAGGATGTGCTGGGGTGGAAGGTAGTGCGGACGGTACGCATTCGCTGTGGTGTCTCGATGTTGGGGTCGCGATAAGCTTGACTCGTCTGGTTATTCAGGTAGATTTGACCAGGAGACCAGGGCTGGAAAGTCGGGGGAAGTGTAGCACTGTCTGGACGTTGCCCAATGCCTAAGAACAGATCTTCGGTCGAATAAGGAGATGGGAGGAGAGAGGATTCGTCTCCAATAGACGGAATTGGGCGAGCTCCATCCGCTGGATGAAAAGCCATGGTTATGCTCTTGTCGTTGGAACCAGATGTGTCCATGTCTTGCTGGAGGGTGTAGCCTGGAGGAGGCCCACCTGATACGTTTTCTGCGTCGACGAAATCCCCGCGGTTGACGACGCGGAGGGGTTGTGCGCCATGTGGCGACATTTTGTGTGTGGGAGGAGTCGGGGTCAGATGGTGCGCATACAAGTGTATTCAAGGTTGAGACTGGGTGGTTGAACGCTCCTCCCCTTCAATCGAAGGACAATGGCAGATCCACAGGAAATTGACGGCGTCTTCTCGAACGTCCAAACGAACGATAAGAGCTCATTTGACGCATCCCAGAGTTATCGTGTCTGATATGCTTGCGCCTCGAGGCTACGACGACAGATTTCCGAGGAACGCCGCGATAGTGCAAGCAAGTATTACAGACGCAGATGGCTCCTCTAGCCTCTATGCCCGATTATTCATGTTGCAACTAGTCTTCAAAAACTTACTCAAAGCTCTCAAATTCTTCTGGTGAGCCACAACAAGCTTTACATTGTTCACAATCGCTCTTGTGCGTGTGGACAGAACACCCCAAGCGCGACCTTCCACGTTGCTCCAGATATTCACTATCTGGACCGTTGCCAACTGGTGGCGTACTCAAGTTCAGGAGAGCCAGTCTAAGAATTAGATGGTTCGATGTCTGTAACTTGAGAATGCGTTGGGACCTACCTCCTCGACTTTGCCCTTCGTTTGTGTTCACAGTCGTCGAAGTCAAAAGTCTCATTCGACATTTGAAGGGACCACAGTTTCGTTTACGTTGAGATCATGGTGAAATGTAGTTGGTTAGCTTTATTCTCAAGAAATTGTACCTAAGTTTGGATAATGCTGGGCAATAAGATAATCACGTAATCTGATTTGGTCCTTGCGCACTGGCAAAGGTTCAACCGTTCAGCATCGTTCCCGACAGCGCACTCGGCATTCTCCACGACGACCATGGCTGCCGTTATTCAACGACCGTTACGAGGCTCGCGAATCTCTACGTTCTACCCCGTTAAAAGCCTGCCATCGTTGGCCTCACTCGACAGTGCCTTCCAACTACAGGAATACATCTCGCTGCTCATCCGACTTGACGTACACGACGTGGAAGCTATTGTCTCTCTTCCTGGAAGTTCTTCCAAGGATAAAGACTCTTCTTCTGTTGACAAGGAAAAAGAAGAGTCAGAGGGCGCTAAAGAAGGGGACAAGGACGCGGAGAAAGCGAAGAGTGAAATCACGGTTGACGAGGCGTGTTGGATTTACGAACAATTGAGGTAAGTCGCGTGCATTTTTTCTGGAACAGGCTGAGCCTCACGAAGGGCGTAGGCGTCTCGCTCAGGACCTATCGCATCCACTTATTACGACGCTGCAACAAGAATGTACGCGTGCTTCGTGTCCTGAGATGAAGGCTGGCGAATGGCTTTACCTATGTGTCGCTCACGGGAACGACGGCGCCATGGAGGTAGGCACCTGCATTATATCTTTAGTTTCATCTTCGCCTTGAAGGCATCGTCAAGCCTACATTCTCCGAGTAAGCTTGACGGTTGGTCGGATGGACCGCATGCAATTCTCCATCCACCCCAGGTTGTCGTGTCAATTACTGACTCTACTTCATCCAACAGCAATGTTGCGCAATTGACTACATTCTGCACACGGTGGACAGCGCGACAGCGCTCCTAAACTCACCACGGACATTCCCTTCACGGTATGTTCGACCTTATCCATTTATTGGACCTAACTTAAGCCTTTTCAGACTCCAAATTCCTCAAGCATCCCACCGGCACTTCTCCTCTCTTGCCCGCCGGCTCGGACGCATCTTCGCTCATGCCTACTTCCACCATCGTGAGGCCTTCGAGCAAGCAGAGGCAGAATCATCACTATATGCGCGTTTCCTCGCTCTTACCTCCAAATTCGACCTTGTGCCTGCCGAGTTCCTCGTCATACCCTCCTCGCACTATACACACGACGAAGCTGGCCCCAGTCGAGACCAACGTGGTGGCGGACCAACTGAGAGCAGGCAACTCTACCCATCGCAGCAGCGTCCTGAAGAACCACAACGTCAGTCACCCGGCGTGAAGCAGATCCTGCAGCAACAACTCGGGGTTGACCGGTCGCGGAGCCCCAATCCTCCTGGTCTTACGGACCCAAGCACTAGCGGCAATGGAGGCATCGGAGAGAACCCACCTACGAACACACGCAGCCGGCTTGGGCGAAGCAGGACGGATACAATGGTGTTCAACGACGCGGAGGCGAGCGCTGTCGCTGACGAGCTGGCGGCCAAGGCTAAAGCAGGCGAGCTGGAGCCGGACTTCGAGGCAGAAATACCGAAGACGGCGAAACCTGCAGCAGACGTGGGCAAGGCGAAGGAGGAGCAAGAGGGTGATGAGAACGATACGAAGTTCGAGATTTCGCTCAGCCCAGACGAAGAGATTCCTGGTATTTTTGACGAGGAGACGGTTGAAGTGCCGACTCTGGAAGAGAAGCTTGCTCTCGATGCGCTGGCGGAGCCTATGCCTGGTCTCCCGAGATTGGACTCTCCACCAGCACCTGAACCCCCTGTAACAGAAGCAGTACTACCGGCGAAGCCAGAAGGGCCTGCAACTCCCTCTTCGCCTGATGTGAAGGTTATCGACTTCGCAGCACCAAAGCCTGAACTCATGGAGCCTGTCAACAACACACCAGCTCCTTCGACGGCCGCCGAACCATCACCTCCAGCTGATCCTCAACCTGAGGCGAAGACACCGGCGGAGGAAGTCAAACGTGCCTCCGAGCCTGCTGTACTCTCATCAGTAACCGTTCCTGCTGTCGAAGAGACCCAACCATCACCGGAGGTCGATGCAGCAGCTACAGCAGCTACGACATCCCACACAGAAGTAGCGACGCCTGCAACGTCATCCGCTGAGGTCGCCCTTGCATCTGTCGAACCCACCTCTACTCCGGCGTCAGTCGATCAGGTTGATGCACCAGCTGTAACGGAGGCTCTGAAGGAGGATGCGTCGATTGGAGCAAGTACGACAACGGCGACAAGTGACGAACCAGCACCTAATGTTGATGATAGCACCGTTGCAAAAACGGAGGAAGACGAAGTGAAGGCTCCTGTTGAAGCTCCGAAGGATGTTGTTCTAGCTGAAGCCGCACCTGCACCTGCACCTGCGGCGACTGAGGCATCTCAACCAGCAGCGGAGAAGAAAGAGGCTGATGCTTCCCAACTTCCTCCAGCAGTGTAAAATCTAGCTCTGGGGTATGATAATTATTCGCGAACGAACACTTCCCCGATCCTGGTTTATTGATTTCGATTGACCCGTTCCTCCGTTGATAGTCCGTGTCGTCTACCGGAACCCGGTGTTCTTTACGCTCCTTCCTTGAGGATCTATTTTCGGCTGCTTTGTTCTTCATTTCCTTATTTAATTTATCCATTGGCCTTTCTCTGAGGCTTATTGCCGTTGATTATTCCAGACAAATCCAGTCCACGTCCTCACGACTCTGCGTGTACATCATTCAATTGGCGAATACGGCTCAGCGGGGGATGTGTGCGCATGCTCTGGAATATACGACAAATATATTACATAGTAGTTGCTTCTGCCAGTTCTGGTGGGGGTTCGCTTAGTGTCATGAAATGATTTTGTTTGGATGTCATCACGTCACCGTGACTTTCACCACGACCTCTTCATCGACTAGAACTCTCGACATGGTTTCCTACGAAACCTGGTAGGCTGTCCCTCCTTTCTGTGGCAGCGCCAGCATCTTATGTAACTAGTCTTCGTCAAGGGCTAGTTCAAGACTTTCACTGGCTGCTCTTCAACTTTCTAACGTGCTTCTCCTATGTTAAACTCGCTAGCTCCGATATCGATCCTGCTCGAGAAGGTCCATCCGACCCAAGTCCAGAGTTCAACAATACACCAAGCGTATGGCTTCCGACGTTGTTCAGATCACGAGAGAAAGTTGGAACGCCAAGGACCGAAGACGATAAACGAGCTTTTCCAGAATATCAGGTTCTTGAATTTCTACGTTTTGGGGTACGTGCATATCGTATTACTTCGCCATGTTTGAAACTTATGTTTCGGGTTTATTAGTGGAGCAGAGCATGAAGAACGATGAAGGCACTAAGTCTTATGAATGCTCACGCGAGAAGTGGTTGAAGTGGCTGAGGGGCGAGCGATCGTTGCCCACAGGCCGAAGTCTTGTGCCTCGTGTCGGTCGGGGAGAAGTTGCTCGCTAGCGATGTACTGTTGCTCGCGAGTGCATGCTCGCGCATTCGGGGATGGAGCAGCAAGAGAATTGCTGATTCGTGCTCGAATTGTGAATGATACTGAGAGGGTACGTTGAACCCTTCCGCCACCTATATATTCGTGTTGACATTCTTCCCCCAGATATGAACAAATTGCGCCGTCGTCAAACGCCAACAAGACCGACTCTCCACCGCCCTCATCGCCCTCGTTTAAATCCTCACCGAACTCCCTCAAGTCTCGAGCTCTGCAATATCCCAGGCCAGATCCACTAATCAACCTTGAATTTCCCCTCCGTCCGAGTCTCGTTCGCCGCAGACGTCAAAGCCTACCCCAAAAGCTGCTCTCTGAGATTTTCTCGGTCCCACTGGAAGAAGGCGACAGGAAAAACATTGAAGCCCGTCGATACCACACCCTTCACCTCCAGAGAGCTGCTCCAGAACCACCGCACGCATGACGTGGGCTTCCATACGCCTGGAACTGGCATGCTGTCGCAGTGTGAGCTTGAGCAGTTCCAAACTCATGCTCTCTAGATACCCCCTCCTGCAAAAGGACATGCGCGATTTGGGGTCGACAACGGTCACGATAATCGCGGATTCGAGTGGTAGGTTGACACAAGGATCGCTGTACTGGGAGGCTAAATTTTTCACCGTTTTCGGCATTCAGAGTCAGTTACATACTTTTCAACGGACCCAAAATGTTGAGCCCATGCGTCACCGCATATGCCACCGATTTTCCTTCGACCGATATGAAGACCGTATCATCGCCCTCGCAGGATGATTGTGGGTAGCGCTCAAAATTGCTCACATTGCGCGACGAAGAACTCGACTACACGTCAGAAACAGGTCTGCTTCGGCGACTATGGAGGGTTGGTGGCTAGGGAGGGATACTGATGAAAATGGGAAAAGCAGCCAAAGAGATCAAGGGTGTGAAACAAAATGGTCAGTTCGTTCTGTACGTCTCATCATACGTGCTATTAACATTTTCTCGTGTCTACTCCTGCTGCTGCACCCTCTAGACAAGCCCCTCAACGTCAGAGATCGCATGGAGCACGATGAAGGCGAGAGGCGAGATTATCCGGTCATCTGGTGCCTGTGAAGCGGTAATGAGGTCAGGACATATTTTCTCTCCTCGCCGTCTGGTAATTTACTCGCGGTATGTAGGCGTCAGCTTACAAGGAAAGGACGTCCGACATGATCATGTGCCAATGATAAGAGGAAAGAAAGACCTACAACAAAGCAAGGGGCGAATATATGCGCGTTAGGGCAGTTGTGGGTGATCGCTGTCCGTTAACACGAGGTGTGTGTGTTTTCTTGCTGAACCCTCACACAAATGAGCCGTTGACTAAATATAGGCAGGGCGGAAGCGCTGTAAACAGTCCCAACGACGGCGAATGGATGTCTTTTCATTCATTGTTCATCCTCAAGACTTCATAGATACCTAGATCTCCTTTTCATGAGCTCTTTGAGCCATTGTTGACGTTTACCGCCTCCCATGTCGTGAAATACCAGTATCGCATGGGTGTTGGTTCGCATTGGAGGCAAGTCAGTCAATTGAAGTTTTTAATATCCATTTCCAAGAGAATTAACACTACATGCAGGTTATTCTGGTGCCAGTGGCCCGGTACTTCCTCCACTGTTGTGGTCAATCACGTGATTCTCACCTTCCGTCTTGAAAGTTTTGTTCGCAATTCGTGAGTTCCCATTCCGACCCCCTGCTTTTTTGTTCTAAAAAGCTTTGCAAACATGTAGACCTCCTTCTCCTGAATCTTCAGAGCACCTGTTGACTTGTACCACATTCCATGTCGTGAAATAAGATCTGTCCGTTCTGTCGGCCATTTGTTCGCATTGGAGGTCTGTCAACCCGAGCTTTTAATTTTCATTTTACAGCAGAATTAATGCGACCTACAGGCTACTCTGACGCACCCGAGGATCTTTGCAGATGTATCACATTTGCAATGTCCCCGGAGCAGTCACGTGACTCCTAACCGACGACACCTGAAATTTTTTAAATAGCCTCTAGTTCGCCAATGTATTTTTCCTTTCATTTCTCCTTTTCCGTCTTATTCACAATCACTAGGGGCCACATGGATTGTATGAGGTTCATCTCATTCTCCCAGGATGGCACCCAAGTCGTCTCTGCATCGAGCGACGCCATGGTCCGGATCTGGAACGCAACGACAGGCAAGGTGCACTGGCAGGCCGAGCTGAAGGGCCATAGATTCTGCCGCTGTGCGCTGCGTTCTCCCAGGAAGGCACCCGAATCAACAAGACAGTCCAATTCTGGAACATGACGGCGGGCAACGTGGTGCAGGCTGAACTGAACGGGCATAAGACTCAGGTGCTGTCCGCTGCGTTCTCCCAGGATGATACCGAAGTCGTCTCCGCACCTCGGAGGGACGGCATAAATCGGCAATTGCAGCAGAAAGGCAAGGAAACACTTCACCCTCGATACCGGCTTTATAATTTGTAGATACAGCTTGCTTGAGTGCCACTAACTTACATTCCATCCGCCTGTTTCCACGAGCACGTCGACTGCATTCCAACATGGATGCCTGCTTTTACTGTCTTCAGAAATGGTAGCCCGGTATACAACCACCTACGTTCCTATTTTAGATGAGATTCCGAAGGGAAAGGGTGATTTTCAAGCTAAAGAGAGAGGTGGAGAGATTGCTCCAGATAAGTCTAGTCAATGACGATCTTCAAGTTTCACGACGCTCTGCGTTGTATTCAGATCCGTGCCCACGAAGATAAGACTTGAAGCTTGAAGTTCCTGCTTGCCAATGGTCTACACGATACAATTGGCCCGGCTAAAATCGGTATGTAAGTACTTGCTACAACGAAAACAGAACATTTACATAACAGTCCTAGAGAACAACGAAAGGTTTACTACTGTCATAGCGAGGATGGAGGTCTTCGTCCTGCGTGACCACCCCAACGATGTGAATATGGCTCTGCGGACGTTGAGCACGCATGGACCGGAGCTGCTCGAGCTCGTACTGCGATAGCGTGCCCGTCCCAGGCGTGTGGTTGCTCTGTAGTGGCTTCTGGGAGGTGAAGCGCGTGGTATCAACATCGCGGCTGACTTTGCGGACGTTGAGTACCACGCGGTTGGCGAGCACGCAGGACATGGCCACCGAGAATCCGACAGGCACTTCCAGGAGGGATGTCTGTTTACAAATTCGAAGGGTGAGCATCGCGTGGAATCATCGGAGAACCTGACATGAACGTACGGGTGCCAAGAGCCATACGAGCATGCAGGTTAGGTATGTCGAGCAGATCCTGCAATAAGCTAAATCAGTAAGCTACAGTGTTGCACGGAGCAGGATTCGTACACCAGAAAGTATAGAACAGAATCTCGGACCAGGATGCCGACAAGCTGACGGCCAGACTGGAAGAGCGACCCGTTTGTCTTGAACGTCTGGAACCCGCGTATGAGAGCCAACATGCAGAGAAGGAACTCATATGCGAGCATGGGGATCCAGAACGTGTAGAACGTATCGGACACACCGGAGGGTACGCAAAACTTGCCACCTCTTGGGAGTTCGATTGCTCTTGCTGTCAATGAGAACAAAAATAGGACAAGCATTAAGATCGGGCGAACAGGGCCTCAGTAGAAGGTCATCGGGGTAGAGAGACCGTACCTGAAATCTTGGACAGAGCTGAGCCCATAATCCAACCTGAGGTGGCGGAGGAGATGATGAAGAGAGATAACATCAGAACGAGGACCTTTTTGTTGAGCGAGTATAAGGCATAGAGTCGAATTTGCAGAATGCCTTCAGAGGAAGGTTAACGCTCGGTAGGAGATGTTGGTGCAGAAAACGCACCTTCCGCTAGCATACATCCTATTAGACCTGTCCAGCCTTGCCAGTTGAAGAATCGAAGGCCTAAGTTGTCATCAAGCTTTGTCGTTGGAAATGTCAGAAAATGATCGCTTACAGCTAGCAGATTAGAGTAGTAGCAACGGCAAAGTTAAATATCGGCGCGTTCGTGGCGAGGATGTCCCATGGACTCACAACTGCGGAAAAACTTCGTTAGCACACGCACACAGTTCCACGACAGTCTACCTTCCACTCACAGCATCAGTTAGTGTGGGCGTGAAGAACGCTGGTCGTGTGAACGGAGTTGGCGATATCCACGGAGGAAGAGCGACAGGAACGAGTACGTACCATAGTTATTGATTCTGTGTAGAAAAAGACATACGTGATCAGAAAGAGATGGGATCAGGAGTGAACTATGAACGCTTACATGGTGGCGGCCAAAGTGTAGTACCGGTTCTACAGGTTTGGCATTTGGGTTGTGGGCTGATAACGCCAGGGGGTTATAATAAGGCACTCACGAGCAGAAATAGAACCTTCCCCAACGACCATGAGCTGTCCTAGACCCCGGTTGAGCGTGTACGGCGTTAGGGGGGGCAGAATTTTTTACCCATATCAGATTAACCTAGGTGTCTTGTGGGCAGGAGCATCAATGAGCAAGAGCGCAACGCTCACCTCTTGGTCGAAGGTGATTACTTGTACGTCGCATTAGTACTCATTTAGCCTCCCTCTATGTCGCGTTTGAAACTCACAGTGGTCAAAGAGAATTATGCTCGTAGAGCTTACTATGGGGATGGGTTCAGTAACCGCGAAAATAGTCCAGCGAAAAACATACGTTGTGAATAGTGCGAGGTTTTAATATCCTGGAGGCCTTTGATGATGGGCTTGAGAATCGCGTCCATTCTAGCGACAGGCGGGGTGGGAGAGGAGGCACCTCTGCGTGTCTAGAAACGAGGAGGCAGAGGGCGCGACCATTCAGAAAAAGTGCAACCCGAAGAGCACCCGTCTCGTTATAAGTGCCTTTGAAGGCGCGCTAAAACCATGCCCATGCCGGCCGAGAAAAACCTTCCTTCCGCGGCTGGCCATTTGCTCGAAGTGATCGGAATCCAGGGCCTGCGAGAGGATTCGTCGACAGAGAAAGATCTACATCAAATGGTCCTGGAAATCCGCTGAGCCGATGTGGTCACCTGTAAAGGCCCCCCGGCCTCATTGTGCAAGGGGGGCCATTCCGAATTGAGGAAGTTGAACCGGCCTTCGACAAACCCTATCCAGCGACTAACTCGCCGAGCTATTTGAGCATTGGGAACTATGGTGATCGTGGACACAAGGGCCTGGAAACCATAGTGAGATTTGCGGGATTCTGGAGGCCCATGTACTAACCAGGGAAGGTCTCGATGAGAGAACAAGGCAACTCTCGATTGACTCTCGAGTGCAAAGGCGTTCATGGGATCGTTTTGCTAGTTTTCCTTGCCACGGCGGCCGACCGGCACTTCTGTCAGGGTTGAGTACATTCGTCAAGGGTGTGCTCCGGATGGAGGGCTCTTCGAACAAAAGACCTGGGGAAATCGATCCCAAAAATTTGATGTTTGATATACTTATCGCCCATAGTCGGAAAAATGGGTGGTGGCAGCTCCTCGAAGCTTGTCTTCACATATATCGAATCTTGATTCTTCTTGATCTATCTCCCCAGCTTCTGCGGCTCCCGGTTCTCCCCTGGTTCTCTCATTTTTGAGCTCTGATTGGAAACGGAGGTTGTAGGACAAAATAAAACACAGAGGCGAAAACTCCCAAGTTTTCTGGGTTCAAAATTGATATGAAGGTGGCGTCAGGTCAATTTGACCAGATTTGACCCTCCTGTTGCGTCGGTGACAGTCTTTCGTCGGAACTGATGTGAGAGTTGCGGTCAAGAGTGGAGTCGTCGAAATTATTGATGTGTGAGGGCCGGGCCGTAGTTGTCCGGGCTACTCCCAACACTGTCTCCTTCCCCAGTTATGGACACAATTTTGGGACCCTAGGGGGGTGCGCGAGTAGGCTAGGTAAGGAATTACGACGACCGCGATTTAAAATATCAGAGCTCACCAAGACTCCGTTCAAAGACCCATGACCCCTATCCGTATTTCAGGTGACGATGTCGACATACCGACGAATCCATAAATACCTCAAAACCATCTAAGTCCATCTATCAGAGTTGATGATATCTGTCCGTGGGCACCTTGACAACAGGTCAGAAGTATAAGTGGTGAACACCAGACTGCGGTGTCCACAGCACATGCAAAGTTCAGCCCTCGTGCTTCGAATTCCACCGTGTCCACAAAAAATGGGAATTGCACTCAGAGCCTCCACTGGAGAAACCACGTTCGTTATCAAAAACAGGTCGAACAATTTCTGAACGAATTTAATTGCTTCTTGTGGCATTATTATTACGCATACTACACATCAATCTAGTTAGGTACAAGTAACCACGAGGAGGTCGTGGCCGCCCACAGCACCGACGCGACGCGATGTGAGTATCCAAAATTAAGGATGGGGAGAACGCATCCCCCACCTGTCTATGTACGTACAATGGGCATGACGGGGGAAATGAAATTACAGCGAAAGGAACGGTATGCGGGTGAGGGTATGAAGACTAGGGTAGAGTGTCCACGGAAAACGCAGAGGATATGCATGTTGTTTTGAGGGAAGGGTGTCTAAGCCTTCTCGTTCTCGCTGCTTGCTTTCGAGCTCTTGACGTGGTGGTGATCGGGTTCTCGGCTGCCGCCCGCCGCGCCTGCGGTGTCGATCGTGTGGCCGATCTCCTGCTCGAGGCCAACGTAGTCGTACGCGAACTCGCCCATCTCTGCGTCGTCGATGCCCAGAATCTCCGCTTGCTCCGAGGCCCGCAGACGGAGGCCGGGGATGAAGTGCATGACCCAGAGGATGATCGTCTGCCAGAGGTGTAAGTAGAGGAGACAGCGACGAAATAAAGTCGCGTACCGTTACACCAAAGGAGTAGGCAAATCCGGCAACCGAGTCCGCAAGCTGATAGGCAAGCTGGATGTAGTTTTGGTCGAGCCAGCCTCCGGGAATTTCGGTGGCGCCGTCAAATCCAGCGACGCTGGCTTGCGCGAACAGACCGGTGAGCAGGTTGCCAACGATACCACCGACACCGTGGGTGGCGAAGATCTGAGTGAAAAAAAAAGTCAGAAAATCACATTCGAGGCAAGGATGAAATAAACGCACATCAAGAGCATCGTCGTAACCGAGGAGGAACTTAAGCTGGGTGGCAAAATTGCACGCAGTGCCGCCAAGGACACCGAACAAGACGGCGGCGGGGGCACCAACGTAACCAGAGGCGGGGGTAATGGCGACGAGGCCGGAGATGGCTCCTGAGCAGAATCCGACCGCGCTCCATTTCCTCTCGATGCGGTAATCCTACAGCGCACGATAAGCACCGACAAAAGACTCCAAAATGAAAGAACCTACCCAGAGCATCCAGGTAACGGCACCAACAGAGGCAGCGAGGTTCGTGACGATGCAGGCTTGCACAGCGCGAAGATTGGCCGAGAGGGCAGAGCCTCCGTTGAACCCGAACCACCCGAACCAGAGGAACACAGTTCCGAGGACGACGTAGGTGGTGTTGTGCGGCTTGTACGCAAGGCGCTCGGTTCCGTATCCCCGACGCTTCCCGAGGTAGACCGAGATAGCAAGGGCGGCTGTTCCTGAGGAGATATGGACAGGGGTTCCTCCCGCAAAGTCGAGACCACCGAGGACGAACGACCACCCATTGGGATTCCATGTCCAGCAGGCTAGGGGGTCGTATACGATCGTTGTCCAGATAAAGACGAAGACGAGAACGGGGCCTAGGCGACCACGCTCAGCAATGGCACCAGCCGCGAGGGCAGCACTAGGAGAGAGTAGGAGAGAAAGATAAGCATATTATCACATGAGCCAAATGAATATGGATACGATTCAAGGGGGAAAAAAACGAAAAGAAGAGAACACAAAACGGGAAACAGGACCGCCGAATCGGCGGAGGTTCGGGGTCAAGTACGGGAGTGCGCGGGAAGAATTGGCTGCGTATCCAAAATAACCACCCGGCACCTTACTCTCCTTTTAAAATTGTTTGGGGAGTGTATAAGTGCCCGCTGGGGTGAAAGAAATAGCAGGTTGATTAACACACCGAATCAAGAGGGCCTGTGCTAGGTGCTCGGTAATGGGCGGTCCCGCATTACACCATGAACGGGGCGTACAGAGATGCCTCCTCGAACACTCACTCGTCGAGGATGATACGCAGGTGTCCGTAGAGTATCAAGTGGTAGAGGGGGGAAAATTGGAGGAAAATAGATGGAAACACGAGAAAACTAGTACTCACGTGATAGCAGCGAACATCAATTGATAGACGCAGAACAAAAGCGCAGGGATGCGACTGCTCCCTACTGAGGGCTGTTCAAGGACACCCCTAAGACCGAAATATTCTGGGCGTCTCTCAGTAAAAATAGCGATGGATCAAAGACAAGCCAACGCACTCAAATTGCCAATGTACGGACTCGCGGTATCACTGAAGGCGAGAGAGTAACCCCAGAAAAACCATTGGAACGACACGACGGCGATGGAGGCGAGCGAGGTGTAGATCATCGACAGCGCGTTCTTCCTCCGCAGCAGACCAGAGTAGAACAGACCGACGCCTGGTACCATGATCCAAACGAGGGCCATGGTGGCGATGATGAACCCAATATCGCCGAGGTTGTACACGATTTCGGCGCCATCTGCGTCGTAGGCAATCAAGGACCCAGCTGTTGTGCACTCATAAGTGTGCATGAAATACGAGAGTAGAGGTTAGATACTCACAACTATCGTACGTGACGTTGACCATGGTGGCGAATAGGTAAGGAGCGCGTCAGTAAGATCAAACTTCCGCAGGTTAACCTCCTGGATGTGGGTGGGCAAAAACGCACAGGTACGAAGACGCCGGGCTATATAGTGCTCGCGTTCGGCCAAGACGTTGTGGGTGGCGGAAACGGACAACGGTACAACATGACTAATCAATTCCGTAGCCGCTATCGTCCAATCACCGTCCATGAAAAGCATGTTATCAGCTATCGAATTTTTCTCCACAGGGACAGGAACTAACCCTTGCCTTCTGACAACCATAGCCAAGCGAAAAAGCGGATCTGGATCGTGTCGAGGCAACGCTGTGATTTACGTTCATGGCAGTGGGTGTGCCAGAGAAGTGCGATGAATAGTAGCGAACTGCCCACAGAGGACTGGGGTAAGCAGACAACAGCGTAAATCCCATGGAGAGTGTGGGTCATACCGCGATCACTCACAGCATTTTCATTGCTTCTCTTTGACCGGAATTGTGCAGATTGATATCTGCGAAGGGATATGCCGAGTTTTGGGGTTCGATGTCTGCGACCGGCGGAGACTCGAAGGCTCATCGGTTTTAGAGCGCCTCTCCTATGTAAGCAATTTCTCCATCTTACGGTGCCAGGGTAAGTGCTTCTCCCCGAGTAACGCTATTGCACTGCACTCCCATCTATGCTTTCATTGCGAAGCAAAAGCTATGTAGTTGGGAGACGTCGAGGCCTGGAATCGCGCTGGCAAAGCAACAGGTGATTGTATTCCGGCTGTTTCACGAAGTCAGTCACGACATTGACTTGACGTTGACAAGGAGTACCTATGCATGGAGAACCTCCGGCATCAAGTGGGAGAACACCGAGGCATCGAACTTCTTGGTTCTTGAACATTATCCTGGCTGATAAGCCATGTGTGCTCGGTTGCACTGGAGAAAATAAGAAGGTCGTCCAAGCTGCGTGATTCACGGGCGCTGCTGTAATGCTCATCACCGGATGAAGTTTCGTGAGCCGTCAAACGTCCAGCCTTTTCGCAACAGTCGGGCACACGACAGCAGAGAGCGAGGACGACTTACCTTGCTCATCAATCATGTCATATTCGCGGGACTTGAATTTCCCGCCGTTATCTCTTGTTTGTCTTGCCGAACCGTATTTGGTTAGTTGTTGACCCTCTCCAAGCCCACCTAGTTCATGAGGGACAGAAAGCACATTTCTTTCTAGGCCCCGAAATTTCGTCGGTGGAGCAATGAAGGCTTGTGGGGAGAGCGCGCAGGTATTAAAACCAGGCACCGAAACGATCCGTGACGGAACGGAGGTTTAAGACCAGTCAAGATAGCAAGATACTTAGCCTCTGATAGCCTCTAGAGAAGATCCTCGGGAACTTCTCCTCAGATAAACATACGCACATCCCCATTCTCCTCCTTCGACCTGAGTTCTTGTCTCAGCGTAAATTAAGGGAAGAGGCGATCCAGAAGCATGGGGTATTATATCCGAGCCTTCTCGATCAAGTCCTGAACAGTCCTGGAGGACCGGGGCAGGCCACAAGGGGCGCGGGGAAGGTGAGGCATAATTAAATGCTTAGCCCACTGATATCTTCAGGCACGTCCGTTCGTACCTCAAGGAGTAACGCACTTGCTGGGGACCTGGTGGGACGAAGAGGATTCCTCCGCTGATACCCAGCGCCTAATCTGAGCGTTAATTTTGGCTGAACGAACGATAGAAAAGATGAGCCGTCTCCTTTATAAATTAATCTTCTAGCACTCACCCCATATCCTGAATGAATTTATCTGCTCTTTTGTGAACGCGGCGAGGCGTGCCAATCCTTTCACTTATCTTTCACTTCGGCGGTTATCTGCACGGCCATTTGCGCCACCGCGTCATCTCGGTGATCCCCAGTGCCATATAAGGGAGGTGCTGATACGGAGGCTAATTGGTGATCGAGACGCGATAAGCCTTCGCAAAATCAAATTCATGGGTGCTCGCCTACTGGGAAATCCCGGTTAGCGAACCGGAGACCCGCCAAGCGACATGGGTAGAATGACACGCTATTGATAACAAGCAGATAAGAGAAAGATAAGACTCATATCGCTTCAACACATACCATCTTTCGGTCGACAGCGCCCGCATCGGCCGTCTCTTCGGCTTGCATCTCAACGTTGCGGGTACGCCACATCCGAGGCTCAAGCTTAAGCGCTTACCCTTGACTCCCAAAATCCGTCTATCCTTCTCCTGGTGACCATCGACGTATCCATCTGTCAACATTCGTTCAAGTTGAACGTCTTGAGCTGCACGGGTCTACGCACATCTATATCGTATTGCTACCTGTTATCCAGAGCCCTTGTTGTTGATAATTCTCTGACAGATGGGTGACGGCGACCATGGCCTTGCCTTCTATGTCACTACCATGGTCGTAGTACATCTTCCTGTGGTTCCATACTGTACTTGGTTTCCTTCTTGGCCACCTCAGCCTGTAGAAGCGCCATTCTTCATTCAGCGCTTGATGCAACTACGCCAATATTACATTTGTCCAGGTCCTTCCTGTTCGCATTCCAAGTGCTCCCGCTGGCGGAGACGAATGAAGACCATCGCAAAGTTGCCTGATGACTCTGCTTTCATTAATGGTGATCAATGGATTGGAAATAGAGCGCTTGAGCTAAAGTAAGACGAATGGAACGAGGAAGGAGAGAGAAATTGACCATTGCGTCGGAGAGAAACTCCGCTAGTCCTGTAGGGGCCGACGCGCTAGAATTGCGCATACAATTGAGAAGAGTGCTTACTAGCGACTACTTTTTCCAGCTCCCCCTTTACCTATTGTCAGTGATAGACGAAGACAGCTGCGACCTACGGCACAGGGCGTAAAGGCCGGTCACGTCGTGGCTGTCCAAGGAGCGGAAGTATCCCGAGTTGCAGAGTTCGTATTGTTCCGGGCCCTGGTCTGTGCGCGTGACCCAAGGCGAGAGGATGAGGATGCCCAACGAGGGGACGAGGGACGCAGGGTAGGGTGGGAGTGGAAAGGAAGGAATGGGGTCGGGCGCGTCGGGCGCGTCGGGCATCTCTTATATGCTGGCAGAGCCCCAGTCTATTACCCCAGACCCAGACCTAGTTTTTGGGGATAGGCCTTGTTTTAGAAGTCAATTAGCCAAAGTGGGAGGCTGTCATGTCGACGTCGACTCTTGCCGGTCCGGAAGACCGAACACACCGACCTATTCTTTCAAATTTTGGGGTGTTTCCTCTGGAATCCAGCTTTCCTAAGTGGGACATTCCACGTTTGGCGAATGCACTGCAACGGACATCGGCTTTACGCCCTTCTGTCCAGGATATTCATCCTCCCTAATTCCAAAGGGCTTCGCAGGGAACAATTTGGTGGATAACGCATCAACGGGCGGTCGTAAACTTGGCAAAGTTTCACGCGAAGAGAAAGCACGAATTTTGGGATGAGAACGATTGCTGTTTATACACTATATTACAACAACCATGATACAGTGAATGAGGTGAGCAAATGAATGGGGTGTCGACGAGCGACGGAGTGAGTGTAGCTCTACCAGTAGAAGCTACCAAGAGAGGAAATGGTGCCAGACCATTTATCCCGAGTACACAGCGGGACCGGGAGGCTAAGGTGAACGAAATTAGAACCTGACGCAGGGTCGACGCAAAAAGGAGGGCTTACTGTGTACGAAGCAACGGTGTCATAGATGTTGACCATGACGCTTGCGTCGGTGGCTGCGATGTCCCCTGGAATCGCGACCTTGGAAGGGTTACCAGACCCTCCTTGGGTAATTCGGATTTGCGCACACGACATGTACGCCTCAGGGGCGCCAGTGAGTGCAGGGCGATGTGCTCGGCGCGAACGAGATACTGGAAGGAACGCCCGAAATAAGAATCGAGTCGAAAGAGAGAAAACAAATACTACTCACGTCTCCAGAAGGAACGTTGGCAGGGATCTTCGCTGTGAACTCTGACATTCCGAGGGACGTGAAAGTGAGGGGATTTAGTGTTGCGCCCCACTCGGCAATCTATACGCAATGATAGACGAAGATCAAAAGCGTAAACCCGACGAAAGAGAAAGAATACATACCTTGAACCATTGCTGACCCGTCCCGTCCCAATTCTCGACAGCGCCTGGGGCCTGCCCCAGGTACAGCGCGGCGGGACCCTTGTGGAAAATGGCCGCGTCCGTCTGGAAGCCGATGGTGTCTCCTGCGAGGACCGAGACGGTCTCGTCGGCGGGTGATGGGCTGGTGTTGCATGCGAACTGTGGAGACGTCAAGTCCACCACAGGAGAGTTGTTCTGTGGCTGCCGAACGGCCTTGGTTGATGTCTTCGAGCCAGCGACGAGCGTTTTGAAAATGTCTGAGGTGCGAAAGGTTAGTGAAGAGGAAAGGAAAGACAGAAGAGAGGGGCGTACAGTGGGCAGAAACGCTCTGAGTGGCAAGAAGAACACCAACGATACCGAAGACCTTCATGATAGACCACGTGGAACCGTCTAGGAAGAATAAAAGAAAGACTGGGAGTGGAGAAGACGAGAAACGAAAGAATGTCGAACCAAGGCCGCGAAGGTCGCCAATTTATAGGATTTTGTGACTCCTCGACACGATCCTGCTGATAATTGAAAGCATCATTTTCACGCGCGCGGAAGAAAAAAGAGAAGAAAAAATGCGGAATGAAGTTTGAGGAGAGACCATCGATCGTTGCCGAGGGTCTGGTTTTAGGCGCCAAGGCGGATGGTTATTTTTAGACGCCTGCCTCAGCCTCAACTGTTGACGCCCGTGCTGCGCCCGTACCGATGTCGGGAGATTTTATTAAATTCTGCTGCGTGTACAGCCTGAAGATGCGGGTTATATTTTTTCAAAAAGATTCTCCTTGGATTTCTCTCGTCCTTTCATCTTGATTCTCCTCTCGTGTTTGGATGTAAGATGTGAATGATCGAGTTGAATAAATAGGGTTCAACTTTCCGAGACATTATTCATCGACTTGAGGAAAAAATCGTGGTTGTGGCTATGCGACTAGTATATGGACCAGACAAATCTACGGGTCATCCGCTAGTTCCGTCCTCGAAATAAAGCTTGTTCGACTGGGGTACGCGAGTGATATAGAGGGGTTCGGTTCAAACTCGAAGATACGTGATTCAGAAATGAAGTGCAGTTAGATAGGACACGTCGGCGGATGGGGGTTTGCTGGCGCTTCGGGTGGGCATCCCGGGACGTTCGCGCCAGCGCCCGTGGCAGGACTCTGTCGGGAAAAACGGTTCGTGAAAAGGAAGCCTGACTGAAAAGCAATTTAAAACTCACATAGTAGCACCCCTTGTCTGTCCCAGGACTGTAGCTAAATACCGCGTGAACGATTTAAACAAAAAGACTCTTCACCGGGCGGGCTGACTCACTAGCAGAAAATGGTGTATGGGCCAACTTGCTGTCGATCGAGGTGCAGTCCGTCTGGGCCACATGGGGGACAGCAGAATAACTAAATTTGAGGTCAACATATAATTTGAAGTCACAATAAGAAGCTGCATACTCCGATAGGAGGGATAGGAGGACTTGTCTGCGCCAGAGCGGAAGCAACGAGCGCGAGGACTGGGAGAAAAGAAACGGCGTACATGGCGGCTATGAACGGAGGGACCGTCATCGAACCCGTCTTATAGAACTTCCTTATTACTTTGGTAGCCATCTTAGCTCGAGTCCCACTACTCTGTCATTCCTTCCTTCATTTCTACTTGACAAGAATCGGAATGCATGCCCATGTTCTTTCACCTGTACCAAGACTGTTAACTCGTTCCAGACGCTCGGTGAAGCTTGCAGACGAAAGGAACCCTTACTGAGCTCTTAGCACTTCGCACAATTTCTGAGTTACGCACGAAGCCTTCATCGATGCGTGTAGACCCGAATCGAGTTGGGCTAAATTGCAACGTTCTATTTTTAGCTCGAGCCCTTCACTCCGCTTTCTCCTCGATTTCTATCACATTCCCTTCGAGAATCCTCCGTGTTCTCGACAATACTCTAAAGTCCACGGCCTCGAAGTCCTCCAGGCATGATCCGTATCACAAACGAGTCTGGTGACGACTGAGCTCCAAGTGTACCACCATACGATAAAAAGGCTCTGTCGGGACTTCGACACGACAACACTGTAATATGGTACCCTTGAAACTCGACGCATCTCTCACCTTTCTACTTGCTTCTTCACTCTGGATCGCTCATGTAGCTGCCCAGAATCCAGGGACGCCCGGAGACAAGTCATACACAATCGTGAACAACTGCCCGACTGCTGTTGATTTAGTCATAGGCGGCGTCATCGACAGCACGCTCGCCGTTGGAGAAAGCTCGACCAAGTTCGCCTCAGGCAGTTTCACCCCAGGATTCTTCTACACAACAGCGAACGGCGGGAACGTGAATGGACAGGCTACTAAGGCGGGGTTCTACGATGACAACAACGTGAGCAGCGTCCTCAACGTTCGTCGAGTATGGATCTGAGATTGATAATAGAGCTACTATTACTATATGGTGAAAGATGAAGAGCACTTCAACATCGGGATGAGCATTGCGCCAAATCATTCTGAGGTATAATTCCCTGCTCCCCCCATGAACCGTGTCTTAATGGACCGCTCTTAGATTAACGGGTTTTGCCCCACCATTATCTGCGAATCTGCGTCGTGTATCACCGCGTATCCTTTTCCACCAACTCGTTTTCCTGCTCCCGTGTGCGAAACGCCACCACCTCCCCCTGTTTATTCCTGCCCATACGCAAACCTGACATACACGATCACGTACGTCGCGTTTGATTATAATATCGGTAAGTTGTAAAATTAAGGTTTTTCTTGCTAGGTTCTGTCCTTCGGGCTCGTTTCCAGATGGTCAACTGTCTGGTACAGCAATTCATCCCAATGGAAATCCAAGCAAGTGCATGGACGTGTGTGGAGCTATCTATGCGAATGGGACGCCCGTCCAAATGTGAGTTATGGTGGTACAGTGTCAGAGTTATAGAGCAACTCACGATTTTCCAGATACGACTGCAACGGAACCGGAGCTCAGAAGTGGGTCCTTGAACGAGGAAGCACGAAAGTGAAGCTTGCAGGCACGAATTTCTGCCTTGATGCTGGTTCCAGTAAGTTTTTAAGAACCCTCTCCTGAGACGAAGACGGTTCCACTGTTTCACAGACCCTGCAAACGGTATCGGAATGAAGATATGGGAATGCTTCGATAACCTTCCTGCACAGCAATGGTTTTTCACAACCGACAACCGGATCGCCTTAGAGGGACGAGGTCAGTTTTATACTTTCTCAATAGGGCTATCATACACTAAGGGTCGAATCACAACCAGGGCTCTGTCTGGATCTTCCGAACGGAGTTTTGACGAACAGTAACCAGCTACAGACGTGGCAGTGCTCGGACGGGAATACCAACCAGGTCTGGACGGTTTAATTATCCTACCCGCAGTGGTGCCCATATACTTTTTTTCGGGCATGTGAGCATCTGATTCGTAGTTTTTTTCTGTGCCTCTTTTGGACAACAGAACAATGGCATTGGATTGCATTCGCTAGATGTATGTACATAAGTATACCTTGGCGCGTCTCTGGCTCCGCAGTCGGTTCCGTCGTATGGCCATTTATGGTTGCAGTGGCGTTCCCCCATCAGGCAACCGTCGGGTTCTGCTGCAACTCTGCAAATGCAACCGGGCCACCGGCAGCGTGCAGCGGGAGTTTCGTCTCCCAGGACATAGTTTTCATCTCAATGAAAATTTTTTTGTTCAAGAATTATCACCAAAAGATGCCAGTGCCGTGCGTTGCACCACGAACACCTTGGCGGACGGGACTTGTTTCCATTTATAGGCAATGTGGCGTTCCCCTAATGCGCTGACACACAGTGCTGCCGGCAGTCTGTGACCCAACATAGTGGAGTTGATACAACCTGGTACGGGCCAATTATTAATGGCAACACTACATACCATTTAACAGCTCTCCGGCTGCGTGGAGCTTATAAAAGGTACCCCTACCACCCCAACTCCCTCCCTTCCGGACTTAACACGCTCATCCTCGACCTCACATCACCTTCAGGCTACTCCCATCGTGTTCGATGGAGATCCGCGGCTCTGTGGGGCGCTTGACTCATCGCTTCTGATGTTGCTGTGTTCACCAACTCCCATCCCCGACTATGTTCTAGAAAGATGGAGGAAATACAAATCACGTCGGTGCTGACCTGGGTCGAGAACACATCCTCTTAAGTCATCCATATTTTTTTGTTCTTCCGCACTTTTCAGTATAAGTCAGAAATGACGACGAAGATTGCTGGGGCTGACCTCACCTGGCCGTCTATCGGGTCAGACGCAAACGCCGGTGCTTAACTGCGAGCTCCTGAATTACGACAAGGTTAACATGTTTCTTGGGACCAGCGAAAGCGGGATCATGGAATCGCCACGCCTTGTGTGTGAATGTAATCCATGTTTCGGGGAGACTCTGTGCGGTACAAGCATACCCGATTCCTCACGCCATTTGCCCCTGGTGTTGGAATACCTCATCGGCGCGCCTTCTTGTGCGACATCGTCGCAAGTTGATTCATTTGATCCATGCGACTACGGCATGGACTTCGCTCTTCCTCCTTTTGCCCCTCTGCTGCTCCCACCTCCACAACCACCTCGTCCATCCACCCACGAGCCAGCCCCTCCGCTCCTCACCGTCTGCGCCGTCACCCACATCCACACTAGGCTCGGTTTCATTTTCTTGGAAAAGGGATACGCTCTGGCGAAGCTGGAAGTCTACAGGAAGCCTGAGGAAGTGAAGAGCGCTTTTTCACATTTCCTGCACGGCATTCCAGTAAACCCTTCAGAGGACACAGGTTTTTCATGTCAAGCAATCTTTGAATATCAACCGTAACGGATAGACCCAGCATGCTGACCAACAGAATCACGAATTTGCAACATATTAGATATTCATGAAAAAATGTAGCATTTACCTTCAATCTGGCCCACATCCTCTTCAGAATTAATCAAATAGAAATCATAATAGCTACTGCAACGGCGATGACGAGGGATATTATGGCTGTCTGCGCTTTCATACTTCCATAACTGGAACCCGGGGCTACGGTCACATTCCCTGACAGAAGCTGTTTCCTGTACACTTTGAGGGAATTAATATGCCATATTGCGGTCTTTGTTCCCAGTTTTTTGTCATTAGAAGAGGTGGGTTAGAGGCAAGGTCAGAGAGTGCTTACCTCAAAGTTTTCTGGGTGTATCAGGCGTTCGTCGCATGTTCCAGGGCATCCTGAAGTGGCGTAAGATGCTCCAGCCCAAGCACCTAGCATGAAACGGTGTTTAGAGCGCCTTCCTCTCTGAACAAGAGGACACTAACCGCAAAGCGTGATATCTAATGAAATGAAGTTCAGAAAATTGGCATCGAAAAGACATTGTGGTCCATACCGAAAACAACCGTGTGGCGTGCAAAGTGCTTGGGAATATCGCACATGGTACTCATCAGCCTCGCCGAGGGGAGGCCCCATTCAGACGGATTTGGAGTGCCGGCTGTGATATCTTTTGGAATCGCGGCACGGAAGAATGACCCTAAGTAAATAGCCCCAGAAAGTTGTTAGATGAGCACAATAGGAAGGCTGTCGTGGGACTAACAGACTGAAATATCGTTCTCGTCCCACTTCATCGCCAATACTCCTCCTCCTTGAGCCTCAAAGAAGGGTCCATACGAGGCCCTACTCCATTCGATGACGTCGCAACCAGTGCCCTGGTTAGCTTGGTTCCAGCAATCTGTGCTGAGCACTCCATTGTGTTCAGGTATCGTTCCCGTAAATGTCGCGTTTTCGTCATAGAGGCATCCTAGACTCAGGGGAACGCAAAAGTGAGCATGTCGACGATGGATAGGTAGTGACCAGGATGTTGATTACCTTGCGTTGTATGCCATGTAATCTGGTTGTGTTCGTTGTCGTGCACGCCCTCCAATATATCTATTTCTCCTTCCTGGCAATGAAAGGCACTGGATAAAAAACACAGAGAAGGGAGAGAGGCACTTACCGCTGGCCAATTGAATCCAGTGGACCAGAATGCCGGCCAAATAGCTTTTGAAGAGAATTAGAATGGGAATGAAATCAAAATGGATAAAATTTACCGCATCCATATGGCGCTTTATCAAGGTCTAAGATGAAAAGGCCTGTGGTGTATGTCTTCTTGGTATTTATTCGGACACTTCAAGCGGGGTCGTTAGGAGGAACGTCAGAGTACATTCAGATCTGGTCAAAGACGAACCTATTTCGATGTTGACCACGCTCCAGGGTCGACGTATTGTCCGTCCTCATCACAACCTTGTTGTCGTCCGTAACATATGCAAGGTTCTTCTCAAACGCCGTTGTTCGGTTGATATAGCTAGATGAAGGTCGCAAGAGCGCATATACGAAGACAAAGTGTGCGCACTTTACCATCCCCCTGCATTCAGCCACATTATGAGATCTCTATCGGTACATATTCAGATTGAACGTACCCGGTTGGATCATCCCAGATAAAGAAGTCAAAATCGCTGCGGAGAACTATGAGCAGTGTTGTCTCTGAAAACCAGTACGCGACGCACTCGAAGAAGTTCTTCCCGGAATATTCGTCTTCAGGAAGCCAGAGGAAGGGTGTCCCGTCTGGATTGTAGTTCGTCCCATCTCGTTTCTCCAGTTCTCTATATTGTATTGAAGGTGGGTTCCGGGCAAACCAATCTGGAGTGATAATTTTAGAGGAAGGGACATTCCAGATGTCCAACCCGGGCACTGAATAAGAGGGTTGGGGCCGGATGGTAAGAATAAGAGCAAGGAGATATGTTGGGAGTATGCTCAAAAGCATAACGTCGCCTCTGGAGAATCTGGAGTCCAGGTACACTTGGACTCTTGAACGCGGTGGCTATCGCGCTTGAAGTCGAAGAATTAAAGATGGGAATTTCGGTGAGCGTGGATGAAGTCGTGGAAATTCGTGAGATGCGTCGCTGGGGAAGGGCTTGAAAGCCTCGAGGCTTTGGGGATTGGTGGAGAAAACCAACCAGCGGATGTCTGCTTACCGACTTCCCTGGAAGCCATGATTCAACATGTGCTATTATTGGAACACGGGCCGCTTTCCCGATACCACTTCGACCTGAACTTTGAACGTTGAACTTGTTGGAGACAACGGTTGTCTCTAACAATGAATTTGAACATAATCTAAACCTACACGAATTTTACAAGAAATAGAACTTTGCTGTAAAGAGTCAGTGATAATAAGTATAGCCGTATTCAAAGCGAGTAGCAGGACAAGGTGTAGCAGGACAAGGTGTAGCAGGACATCAAGCAACGGGTTCCCTTCAGAGGCAGGAGAAAGATCTAGTAAGGGTCAAGACGAGAGAGCGAACAGGTCCGCGATGTTCCAAAACCACGCGACTGCATGCTCGGGCATGACGAGTAGGGGCAAGTAGGGGCGACACCCGTGTAGAGGGTAATCTAGTACTAGTAGTACTGTCTGCAGAAGATTTCGTCTGAGAGGTAGATGAGAATGTTGGAGCCGAAGAAAAAGAGCACGACGAGGAAGACGAGAGGCGTCTGAGTTAGACTTTGGCTGCCCTGGGAGGGTGGAAAGGACGGGACTACGCAGAAGGTGAGGGCAGGATCGAATGTCCACATCTCCCACCTCTCCAGCGTCGTAATGCTTAGGCCGTGCGATGACGTTGAATTCGACAGCGCTAAGGAAGAAATTGTCAGAACGGGTTTGGACGTGGCCCAAATCCTTAGCTTCCTCTGAATACCCGCTACCAACCTATTCATCACATCCCACCCGGTCGCACATCGCATCCTCCAACAGTACCACCACCGCGTTCCACCCACAGAGCAAGTACGCATTCATGTTGAACGTACCAAACGGTCTTGCACCGGTACGTTATTTGCTCAAGCTTGATGAACCCTCAACACTTTCCCAACTTTACGCCTACCATGTATGGAGAATTTTCGCAGTGCAGACCTTTCTTTCATTTCCACTTCGTTCATCAAGGTGGCTTCGGTTCAATAGGTCCAGATTGCTCCTGAGTTAACAATGAAAGATGAGTACTCCGACGAACGTCGGCGGACCGGCCAACTCGGATCACGAAACCCACGGAGCCTTCAAGGTTTCTTCTGAAATTCTGAAAACATTCCGACCTACAGTCACTGTAAGCGCAGGTCTCCAACTGTTCATCCGCATCTCTAGTTCCGTCGGTAAGAGTCAATTTGAATTCCAAATTCACGAGGGCCAAAGTCTTTCTTACCAAGGCAAATTTGGTAACAATCGAGTTCTATTTCCGCCGTTTTCGCAACGTCGTCCTCTCCTGGATGTCTATCATCGCCCCTGGCGAGAACGCGACCGACGCAAGACTAGAAAAGCTCCTCGTCGTGGGTATTCCTCGAGAAAACGGGCACATCAACCCGCCGAATGACGAGACCCGTGCTGGACCCAAGAAAGATTGATATCACATATGGTCCTCCGTTCCTGAGTCTGGTGACACGCTACGGCCATGCTTGTTTTTTTCGCTATTCTGTCATTTGCTGGATCATATAAAGGCACATCCAGCGTCAGAGAGTGGGTAACGACCACCTGGTATTCACTCACTCTTGAGTCTCAAACATGCTACACATGAAGCTCGACGCGTCTCTCTTCTTCCTCGTTGCCTCCTCACTCTGGATCGCGGGTGTGAGCTGCCAAAACCCCGGACCAGGAGACAGGCAATACATCGTCCGGAATAGTTGCCCCACCGCCGTGGAGTTGGTCATTGGTGGCCTCATCCAGACTACCATCCCAACTGGAGGATCTTCCACCACATTCACAGGCGGTAATTTCAACCCAGGCTTCTTCTATACCACAGCCAATGGCGGCAACGTCAATGGGCAAGCAACGAGAGCTGGCTTCTACGATGACAACGACGTGAGTATCCGTCCTCGATATTCTGCACTTCACTTGGCGTACCTGTTCGAAAGGCCCACTACTACTACATGGTCAAAGACGAAGAGCACTTCAACATCGGAATGAGCATCGTGCCGAATCGACCAGCGGTAAGTTCTTCATATCTTCTTCCTACGCCAATCACCTGAAGTCTTGTTCAGGCCGATGGATTTTGTCCGAGCATTCTGTGCGACTCCGTCTCGTGCTCGACCGCATTCCCCTCCCCACCGACCCGCTTCCCTGCCCCGGCAGCGACGCCCCCGAACCCACCGGTGTACGCCTGCCCGTTCTCCAACCTCACCTACACCATAACGTAAGCCACCTTCACGTCTTCTCGAATACGTGGACTTACAATGTGTATTGGATTGCGACAGGTTCTGCCCTTCTGGTCAATTCCCTCAGCCGACTGGAGTCGCAATTCATCCTAACGGTAATAGCGGCAAGTGTTTGGACGTCCGTGGAGCAGTATTCGCGAACGGAACTCCCGTCCAGATGTACGCGTTGCATCCTTGAAAAGTCCGAATCCGGTCTGATGACTTCGCAGTTATGATTGCAACGGAACTAACGCGCAGAAATGGGTCATCGCTCGAGGAAGCACGAAGGTGAAACTTGCTGGTACCGATTTCTGCCTTGATGCTGGTTCAAGTGAGCATTTCTCATATCTGCTTCAAAGGAACACGAGATGACCATACCTTTTTTTTCCAGCTCCTGCCAATGGTGTCGGGATGAAGATCTGGCAATGCTACGACAACCTTCCGGCACAGCAGTGGTACTTCACGAACGACAACCGTATCGCACTTGAAGGACAAGGTACGATCTTTGCTCTTGCTGGACGTGCTTGTATTGCGATAGTTACTGAACGCTTGCATAGGTCTCTGCCTTGATCTGCCTAATGGTGTCCTGACAAATAGCAACCAAGTGCAGACCTGGCAGTGTTCCGACGGAAACAACAACCAGGTCTGGACCGTTTGAATGGTAGAAATATGATAGTTGACGGACATACCTATGGACAATATCTCTTTCTCTTCCAGGCTTCCGGACCCCTTCGTAGTATAAAGTCGGATTACCAATACTTGGACAATTGCTTGGACGATCGCGTTAGTTGGAATAAAGCTGAACTTTTGGTCGTTGGAGACGATGATGCAGAGGCTCTTCAATGTCAAGGAAGTTCCTGGCTCTTGAATAAAGGCAATTGAACTGGTAAAAGAATGCGATAACATCCTTCATTGAGATGAGAAGACAAGAAATTACATAGACGTCGAGGATCTACCTGCAATGAAGAACTTGCATGAGGCCGAAGGCGGAGTAAATAGCGAAGATTCGACTTGCCAATGCAAACTAAAAACGCTCCTTGCGTCCTTCAAGCCTGGTTAGCCAACACACGCAAGTGTATAGAGTCGCATGCCCCGATGGTCCAATCCCTAGGCAGTCGATACTTCCTCGGCTTACCACATCCTGCAATTGCACACACTCCCGGCCCTCTCGCTGCTCTTTCCTTCTCCGCTTGCGCATCTACCTCTGGGGCAACCTCCGGTGCGACAGGTGGTGGTGGTGGTGGAAATAACGTCTCCGGGACCGAGAACGTCAACGCCACCTCCATCCTCTTCTCCGTCCCATTTCCTTCTACGGGTACCTCGCGAAGTGACGACACCCAGCGATACATGACGGGCTTGACCTCTTCAATTTGCTGGTCGACGTCCATGGCGTCTTCGTCCTCCTCGTCCTCTCCTTCGCCTTCCTCGCCGTCTTGGGCCTTGGCTTTAACTTTGGGTGTCCGCGAGCCGGAGGCGGTGGGCATGGGTGAGCGGTCATCGGCAGTGTTGTTGCGTTTGTTACGGGGCCGGCTTTGTTTTTTGAGGAGACGGTTGATGGTTTCTGCCTGTAGAAGGTTAGAATGTAACGAAGGAAAGCGTTGGGATAATCACACCTTCTCATCCTCGAGCCGCTTCTCGCTGAGGTTCTTTCGTTTCCTGGCGGTCTCTTCTCGTCGAAGGGCGAGTTCCGTCTCATTCAGAGGTTGCTTCTTGCTTCGTGTGCCCTCGTCTGGAAACGATGAAATAGTGATTCCAGATAACTTGAACGCCACTTACTCAAGGACACATGCGATGAATCGACGACGCTCGCCAGCACCGCCTGACGCGTCGTCATCGGTCTTACACTGGGCAATGACGACCCCTCGTCCGATTCGGAAGGAGACATAGGATCTTCAGACTCGACATCCGCGTCTTCAATGACTCTGGCTGCAGGCATGGTTCAACATTATCATTGCGATGGCTGCGAGCTGCTCACCCTTCGCCCGCCGTTTCGGCGTACGCTTGTATGCGGGGTATTCCATCTCTGGATCGTCTGGGGTGGCCGTCCCGTTACTCGATGCATTCGTAGGTGGCAGCTTAAGGGTGATCTTGAGCCTTGGGGGCGGGGGAGGCTCTTCCTCCTACATCTTGTTAACATGACGGCTGGCTCTCGATTGAGATACATACCGACTCTTCGTCAACGTCACCGTCCTCGTCATCTTCCTCTTCAACATCCTCGCCCTCCTGCTCGTCGTCCTCCACCTCGACATCTACCTGCTCCTCCTCTTCCTCCGACTCCATCTGCATATCTGCAACTAACGCGGCAGCAGCAACGGCAGCAGACCGACGTGTTCGCGGGGGCATCGTCACAGTGGTTGAAGGTGAACATGGATTCCAAGAGCGGGTTTAAGGTTAACGTCAACATCAAAGAAGTTCCCATAAGCTGATTCCTTGATGGGATGTCGAGTTTTTTGTGTCACTCACCGCTGCCCGACTGCGTTCCGTCGTCCTTGAGTTTCATAGGCCTTGACATAATGTTAGAAAATTGGAGGAGACATGGAAAAAGCGGGGTATTTAGGAGAGTGTCGCTAGACTAGCGCGAACATTCCTGATGCCAGGAGAGATGGAAGCTGTCGCCAACTACACACAAATAGCCCCTTTTCCGGGCCAGAAATAGGCGCCGGCGGATGGTCAGCAAGCGCAGAACCGTGTCCTCTACGCTGAAAGGGCTGAACAATAGTCTCACACGACCCCAAAGCTCCGAGATTTGTATCGACCGCTGTTCACCCTCCTACACGTACTCCATCAGACCTTCAGGTGATAAGATTTCATTTTAGCCTCGTTTTGACCTCGTTGTTGAGCAAGAGCGACCACACATCCATGATATTTATCTCATCGCAACATTGAGGTCGGTCTTGGTCCACAGATAAGCGTGTACTTGTAGTCGCCCCGCTGCGTACCCTCGAACACTGAAAAGAAGGTATGGAAAGCTTCTTCACTGATCCAACAAAGGTGTGTGGGGTCCTTCGACTGTGCTGCTTCTCTGCGACAAGTGGGCTGCAGTCTGTCCGTCCCGACGCTCTCAGCTGCCTCTAGCAAAGGGTCTATGAAGTACCAGAGCTTTGGCGTTTGCCATATGCCTATCAACCGCCCTCGCTGTCTCGAGACTCGTCCAACCGCGGTCCCCAATGTCCAGTAGCGACTGAGCGCACTAAGAGGATGGGGCTTCGCAGCTGCCCCACGCCCCTTCGCTGTTATGCGACTCATTAGGAGAAGCACTGATATGACACCTCGGAGATCGGACTCGCACTACAGGGCACCAGACCCATTTAATGAATGATCCAGGCCTCGCAAGTGTCTGATACCCTGAGGCTAGCCGTTTTTTTGTTCATGTTCCCTTACATTGCCCTTACATTACCGGTCGAAGACGATTGAACCCTGTTTCCCTCCACTGAAGGGACCACAGCTCCACAAAGTGGTATGCTCATTGTCAAAATGTTGTAAATCCAACATAGTTCTTCGAGGGAGATGGTTGGTCAGCTACCGATCAGCTCAGCCATGCGGTGCTAGTATGGGCGCCAAAGCTAAGCGCTTGCAGAAGATCCTTCATCAAATTTCTGCCCTTACACTGTCGGGCGTCCGTTTTAGCTTCTGCAATATGATGCAAAGCGTTGCTCAAGGGCATTTCCTGCTCTCCATAAAATCCGAGGCTTGAGAAATCAGCGGCCACCAACCACACCTGCCACCTATTCCAAGTATGCGGAGCTCTCATTCCCATTGGTGATCTCATCGAAGGGAAAATAGCGTCACGCAAAGATAACTGGCTCCATTTAGTTCATTCGTAGATCTAGCCCGCCAGTTCTCAAACTTATGAGTATCCAAAACCGTGCCGTCTATTCGATTCAGAATTGTTTCGCACGATTGGCGGGCGACCAGAGAGAAAATTACAATAATCGCTAAAGCGTTCAAACGTTCAGCCGTGATCACCCCCGGGCCCTGGACACCTTTCGTGTAAAGTCTGGGCATACTTGGAAGCATAAAAATGTTATGACAGTACTTACGACAGCGAGGTCCCATGTGAACCAGACTTGCTTGCTCGATGGTCATCAATTTCGATTTCGCCGCAGCGGCAGCAGCGAGATTTTTTTTTGTCATCTGCAATCAAGCGCCGGGATGGCATCTGGATCCAATCGCGCCTGTATTGTTAAGCTATGATAATGACGTCCAAGCCACTCATTATACAAGGTTATCGTGCGGGTTTCTACCTGGGAACGCAAATTTTCATGATCCCTGCTGGGTAGGGTCAGAAAGATGGAATTCTCATAACAGGCCACTGTCTTACTAGCTGTGGACGAATTACGGCCGTTAGAGAAATGTCTCGCCTCCAACTGTGGCGTATACTGTAGATGACCGGCATCTCGGTCACTCTACAGTCACCTACAAATTGCTCGCTGGGTTTGGGGGTTTTGAATAAAATAGCAGTACTACTCAATAGGCAAGCATCTGAAGTACCTGTGCACCAGTTATCAGAAATTTACGGGAAGGTTTGAGGCCTCCATGAATATTTTATTCTGATAGGTCAAAATCGGTCAAAACCAGGAAGTCGGCCAGGCCCCGAGACTAGACCGATTTGTATTGGTCCCGTACACCGGCTGTAACCAGGGTCAACTGTGCTTAGTAAGCTGATGATAAGATAGTGTCGGAATACGAGGACAGTACTCGGCCACCTTGAATTGTTCTTCAAAGTTGGTCTGACCTACGGGAAAAAAAGCTTCCAATAAAAGTCAAACACCTCTATCATTATCTGGTCCCCTTATTTCATGATACCTTGCAACTTCCCTTGAAGTATTTGATTTGACATTTCTTATCACTCAAAACGAGGTTTTCTCTTTACTTTGTGTCTCATGCTCGAAAGAAATTTGCAAAAATTAAAGAGACTTCTTTCCTAAGCACGTATCTGAGGCACTATTCTTTTGATGCCTCAATTCATCCCCTAGAGGCTTTGTCACAATATAAATCACCCGGAACAGTCCAACCCACCTCTAAAATGATCTTCCTTCTAATTTTCAATATTGAAAGTGCAGGAATCCGTCCACACGAGATAAAATAACTTGATTATACATTAATTATGATCTACTCCTTAGTTCCAAAGTATTTTTCCAGCAGCCAGTCATGTCGTTGAGAAAAGCCCTCCGGAACCACCAGAAACAGGTTTTCAAATAAGGAAATTGGGTGTCACGCATCACAACAGCCAAAGAGAGACTCATTTCTCCACGAGGAAAGATTATCTATTCATGAAAAAATGGAATTCCGTTGCTCTTGTACAATTGTACCTGATTATGCAAAAAGAATTGAGTGAAACGAGCAACTGTGCTGTCCACAAAGGCGATGACCGAGTTGTTGGTGTGACCGAGTAACCGGTTACGTACAGTATAGCACGGCACGCCTGCTGCCGACCACCCAAAATTCTGAGCGGAGTTTTTGATTCAGCCACCGACTGACAGCTGCCGGTTGCCCTGATCTTCTTTCTGAGGATCCATCGCCTCACAGATTCACAGGAGCTATCATTGTCAAGGTGCGGCGGGACTGGAAGAGTTCTGCGGAAGCCTCAATAATATCTTCAGACCCCGACATCTCCGCGTCCATCTTACAAACATCCGCTTTTCCCCATTCTCCTTTCGCCAGTGAGTTACTAAGTTGTCCGATGATGCCCCCTCTCTGACCGCCTGGGTATTTGAAGTATTTTTAGTGAGAGGTTCAGGTGATAATTTTCTGGCCAGCGGTGCTCGGGAGAAAGACCCCGGTCTCCATGCGCAGCTGCTGGATTCTTTTGCAGGGTTTTTTTCAGTGGTTTCGATTTTGTCGAGTAACGACACGTCTCGTCGGGGGGCAGCGCCGCGTCTGACTCGTGGAGGGAGAAAATTTCGTAATTATGAGGATCCTGAAGAGCCACGACCCTGCGCTCTGCACTCTCATGAAGCGTCGACGGTCGCGACTTCGCAATTAGACGTCCTACAAAGGAATTCTCGCACCGCCCACCAGTGCAATCCTGACACGCCCCGGGTCCCCTGTCACCGCTTCCTTTATCGTCAGCTGTCCCGGGAGAGGGAGAGAGACACTACCCCCCTCTGAGAAAACGGATCATAATGGCAGGGTGCGCTTCGAAGGAGGACGTGCACCATTGACTAGCAGCCAAAGATAAAGAGGTGTTCCCATCAACGGAGAGGAATCCCCCCTCGTGCCTCTGCTCCGATTTCTCTTCATTGTCCTCCTCCTGGCGTCAACCGTGTCCTCCGAGCCTTCGCTGCTGGCACCATGCCCAGCATCCAACTCTTGTGCGCGTTTCGTTCTTTCCTGTGGTTTCGACGTGCTAAGGTTTTCGGTGGCGAGTAGGTTTGGGCCGATGCTCATCGGCACCTTTGTCAACATGATTCTCTATGGAGTAAGCGAGGCGTACTATTTACAGGCTTTTCCGCCCAATACTTACGCGGCTGTCCCCAGATTTTGATTGTTCAGGTTCGAGGAACTCTTGCAGGAAGCTGTGGAGCATCACATAACGAAAGTATGTTCAGACATACCACTACTACCAGACGTTTAAGAAGTGCGTGCTATTTCTTCTTGTCGCCACCTTTTCGACATTCTCATATCCATGATGCCTGCAGGGATGCGCCGTGGATTAAATATCTTGTAGGTGTTGACGACATGGATGACAATGTTCCTGGTTGACGATCGATCACCTGGAGCAGGTTCTCTATCTGTTCATCGTGGAAACGGTCAACACGGCCTGCGACATGGCGATGATGTACCAACCACTTATCGAAAAATTCGGTCAGCCCGAAGCTACGAAGGTTTTCCCTACTCGTGCGTCGTCCTTTTACAAAATTATTTTCGGGTCCGCTAACGACTCTTGTAGTGTTCGCAGCTGGTGAGAAGCGAGAAAGAAAGTTGGGCTTCATGGTGCGCTGACCCTTTGTCGATCACCTAGAGCCTGCCGTCATTGTCAGTCCCCTTCATTGTTCTCGTCATCCATCTGTTCATAAAAGTTGCAGGTTGCAGTTTCAACACCAATCCAATTCTTCTTCGCATGGAGGATTCGACTATTAACAAAATCGAACATACTTGCACTCGTCATTTGTTGCTTCTCGATCGTTTCTTTGGGTGCGTGCCGTCGCCTTCAGATCGGCTTTGATGGTACATAGCTGAGCGATACTTCGTTGGTAGCTGGAGGGATATGGACCACCGTGCTGATCGCCCAATTTAAACTATTCTCTCGAAAGCCTGAGCTGCATACTCCGGCGCTTGTTTGGTTCCTGTCAGCCTGCGTTGCGGATGTAATGATCACGGTTGTCCTTGTCTTGAGCCTGGTGAGCCTCAACGTTTCAGTCGCCATCTTATCTCACTAGGCCTCGTGGAGCTGATGATCGTTAACGTTCTTACAGTCGAGTCGAAGGACGGGCTTCGCTGCCACTGATGACGCCATTGGGAAGATCATTCGAATGACCGTGCAAACTGGAATGATCACGTACGTAGGCCCGTTGCCCAACTGGAGCGGCTGTTGCTCACTGTCGTCCGTCCATATAGCGCATTATTCGCTATTGGAGACGTAGTTTTCTTCATGAGTACGCCCATCTTTAGCACGTTAATTGCAACTGTTTTTTCTCATCACCGCGGTTTCTTCTAGCTCTTCCGGTAATTATTCTCATCTGACGTTTCTCGTGAGTCGTTGCTGACACGAAGGGTCTATATTACAGCACACGGCGTTGTAAGTCTCACTATATGCTACTGAATAGGCTACCCTTATGACTTATTCTGTGATAGGAACTTTTTATGGGATTTGGCGCTCTCCAAACTCTACGCAAACTGCCTCCTCTCCACTCTCAACGCCCGAGCCGGCCTCCAGGAACTGACTGGCTACCACTCGCAGCAGCGTAACGTCGTCTCCTCAGGTGCTATCCGTCGCCAGGTGCGTCTTGCTCTCAATCTCCCAACTCAATTTATATGGATCTTCGTTCCTGCAGCAACAAGACTCGAGCCTCGAAGCAGGAGTCGGAGCCCCAGTAAGCATCGCAGGCAATCGTAGCTCGAGGGATGTAGACAGTGAAGCCTCCGTTAAGCACATCCTTGGATCGACGATGTACGAGCTCGACACGCGCAAGTCGTTCGACCACCGTTCGGATATGGAGTATGGGATCCAGATAACCAAGGTGCGTACCCACTTTTTTCAACGGGGTTAGACCTTTGCTTATACTCTCGTTAGGTTGTTGAGACGCGTCAGGACCCAGAACCGGAAATACGCGAAACGACGCAATAGAGGTCGTTCCTTTATTGAACGAATTTTCCAAATACAAGGAATCGAATTTGTATCCTAGTAGCGGTAGAGAATCTCTTACCCAATTCGCATGTGGAAGCTTCTGCCGTGCCCGTCGACCGCTCGCAATTTCAGCGGATAAATTCTCGCCGCATTTTTGTGTAGGTTCCCACTGGTGCGATAGATGGTACAGAGACCCCAGAGTGCCGGGCAACAGCGGCTTGAAACTAGTTGCTAAGGGACCCTGAGACCTTGAGGATCTTCTACAAGGACACCTTTTCCCTGACATCTGCTCTATTTCTCTGATTTTTGTATTGGCTCGGGTAGAATATGTATGGGTAAGCAATGTCAAAAGGCGTGATGCTGGGAACTTATCATTTACCAGGTTTTCTTCCGGCACTACTCGTTCCACGACATATCGGCTTATCAGTTCCTGAATATTCGTTCTCTTCTTCATTCAACAAAGGGAAGCCTCGGCTGGGCTCTCTGACATTTCCCTACGAAACGCTAGAGTAGTAGAGATGGCGATTGGACAAGCAAATCGGTACCGAGTTTCTTGCCAGCAAATGCTTTGAACAGCGAGTGCTAACCTACCAACAGTTCCGCTCTTCCCCAGGGCTATCTGCGTCGGTTTCCAGCGTCCACAGTCAAGCGGCGATGAAGAGGTAAAATGATATCTCTATCTGCGTTCAATCCAGAAATACGCATCAAGTTTCGGGACATCTGGGGTCTTGTGGATATGAATGTCTCCGCCTCATGGATCTTTGCGACTGTTATAATTAACTGCTGCGTTCTAAAGATTCGAAGAGAGAATCGTATGCACCAGTCCATCTTTTGATACTCTTTCTCTTTCTTGTTCCGACCAGTCTCCTCTTCTCGTCGGCAGCCGTCGGTTCCCATGAACGACTATGCCCTCAAAGTTCGCGATACGAACGGGAGGGGGTGTACTTGAAGATACGGAAGAGATCCATAGGAGGGAGCGCGTGAAAGAAACGAAGAAGCCTGACGCGGTCCATCGCGAGGCAGGCCCCTTCACGACTTCCAACGAGGATACCCCATCGACACAGAAGTACCATCAGCGATATGGATTATATGCGCCGAGATGAATCTGGGGAAGGTCCCAGCAAGGGATAGCAATTGCGGTCTTCCTCCCCTGGGTAGCCTCGTGGCAGCAGGTAAATTTTACTAACGTTTGGCGGTGCCCGACCCACAATGGTACTGACGTGAGGTTTCTTCCACCCAGGGTTGTAAACATGGCTGCAATGTGCATGTGGATGAACTGCGTCTCCACTTCCTATTGAATGATTGGTGGGCGCGTCATGATGGGTTTTCAACGATTTGCCTAGGTGTGCGAGTTACAGTTGCCTTGTTGGCCCAATCATTTATCCTTTCGCAGCCCAGTGGGTCCTATACCTTGTGCTATGGGCCCCCGCTATCCGCGGACTAGTTTCAAACGTCCAAGAGACGAGCAGCAATCCGACTTTACGATTACCTTCAAAGTTCGAAGGTTGATGGCGGCGCTAATCATTGGATTGTCACCGTGTGGAGTTGACCTACGACACCCGGTGTTGCATCGTCAAGTTCATCCAAGCTTTCGTCATTTTTCGATCTCTACTCGACAAATTCGACCAATCCACGTCGACCTGGGGTCACTCACCAGCGTCACTGATTCCTGATGTTCTATGGGGTGCATCTGTTGGAAGGGCACGCGAAGCCAGCACCTCATCCTCCTCAAGCTTCCGTCCGAGTTCATGTTTTCGGACCAGCCGGTAAGCCGAACAGCCTCGTGCCTGGCTCGTTGGAGGTCTTGGACCGCACCATGGTGCAGTCTTGCTTCCATCGCCTTTTAAAGATCGCATAGAAGCTTCGACTCCTTGAGGAAAGGCTGGTTTATTATAGCCACGGCTGATTTCCTTATATCTAGCAACTCCATCGCTGCCGAATATCCGATCGATATCCCATTTCCCCTTGCCTTCGCTCGCCACATAGACTGAGCATACGGGGACGATGGACAAGGGCCCTCTACGCAGTTCTGCATCTGGCAGCAGTGATCACGAGAAACGCCGTGAGTCGGGAATAAGCAGCAGTAGCAGCAGCGAAAACCCGCCTCCGGTGATCGTGGTCGATCCAGCCTTGGAGAGGGTCTGGCGGAAACTGGATATGTGGATCCTGCCAGTGGTGACGATGTTTTACCTCTTGTCGTTTTTGGTATGTGGACCAACTATCTCCAAGTATACTTGGCATTGATGCCGACCTTGTGCGCGCGTGTAGGACCGGTCCAATATTGGCAACGCTCGCGTAGCTGGGTTGCAAAAGGACCTCAAGATGACGAACAAAGAATACAGTATCGCGTTGACCGTGACCTACGTCCCGTACATTGCGGCCGAACTACCCTCTAATCTCCTTCTCCGAGTAAGTCCTACACTTAGCGATTCTCTTGAGTCTGCTGACTGGCGACGAATAGATTGTGGGCCCGGACTTAATGCTACCGACAATGCTGACCCTGTGGGGAATCGTAACGACCCTCCAAGGCAAGTTGCCACTGTTACGTTCCTCGAACCGCGGAGTACTAAGAATTTTGGATAACCTTAGGCGTCGTTCGCACTTACCATGGCCTTTTGGCGTGTCGTTTCTTCTTGGGCCTTCTTGAAGGTAAGGAAGAGTTACTCTTCTCGAGGCTCGACTACCTACCGGTCATTTATCCTGAATAGGGGGTGTCTTCCCTGGACTCGTGCTCTACTTGTCCTTCTTCTACCCTCGCCAGCGTCTGCAATGGAGGTATGACGCTATTTCTCTGACGCCGAAATTGATTTCAAGACCATTCTCAGGATATCTGCCTTTTTCTCGGCCGCTTCAGTGTCGGGTGCCTTCTCTGGGTTGCTTGCGTTCGGAATAATTAACATGAATGGGATCGGACACCGGCCTGGCTGGGCTTGGATTTTTATTCTCGAAGGGCTTGTCACCTTCGCCTTCGGCCTCATTTCGTTCGCGCTTCTGCCCCGCTCTCCCGCCCACGCGCGCTTCTTCAGCCAGGCGGAGAAGGATTATGTCATTACGAAGCTTAGAGAAGATGGCGCGACGGCGAAGAATGAAGCGAGTGACAGGTTCAGCTGGCGAGAAGTCGGCATGGCGTTCACGCTTCCTCAGGTCTGGATGCTGGCTATTGTGTTCTTCTTCGATGGTGAGCGTCTTTTCCGTTCTACCGAGGCTAGTCCCGACTGACTACTGCTAATTTGACTTGCTTAGGTACCGTCCTGTACGGTCTAGCATAGTGCGTTCTTCTCCCCTCCTATCACCACTCTGTATCTAACTCGTCATCAGCTTCACGCCCTCGATTGTGCAAGGACTCGGGTACACTGCGTCTCGAGCTCAGCTTATGAGTGTTCCACCTTTCGCGGTAGCATTTTTCCGTGAGTTCATTTCCGTCCTATTACATGAATACTCCGATGTCTGACGTGATACCCGTGTCGATTGAAGTGACGATGATTGGCGCTTACATATCCGATCGTTATCGATGTCGTGGATTTACGTCCATGTTTTCTACGCTTCTTTGCGTAATCGGCTTTGGAATGTTCCTTGGTATGTTCACAAAGCTAATTTTTCGAATGAAAGCTTATCACCTCGACAGGTTCCGCCAAGCATCACATCCAATATGCCTCCTTGTTCTTCTCCATCCCTGGCACCTACCTCGCAGCCGCGACGCTCTCGACGTGGAGCGCGAACAATGCGACACCTCACACGCGTCGTGCGACCGCTATCGCAATCGGGTTCATAATGACCAACTCGGGCGGGATTCTAGCGACCTGGCTTCTAGGGTCCCTTTCCGCCGCTCCGCGATACATCCTCGCCACGCGCGTTCTGCTTGCATTTTCGGTGTTGATGGTCGTCATCAGCGGCCTCAACACATGGTACCTGTGGGATCAGAACAAGAAGAAAGCGGAAACTCGGAGGAATAGTACGATTGCCCAAGAAAAACCGGGCCTGGGAGACCGCTCTGCTTGGTTTGAGTACGCTTTATAGGATCTTGCACGGAATTATCTATAGAGGAAAAGACGTTTACGAAATATTTACAGATTTGTTCATGTAATTTTGATGATGATACGAGCATTCAAATTTTTCTATGTTGAGAATTTCATTCAGCAGTGCTAGTGAGGTACATTCGCTAGTCGCATGACATCAGACGGAGAGCGAATAATGTGGCGCAATTTCCGGATTTAACCCGTTCGCCGGAATTGAAGGCACAAAGGTAGTGTAGTACTCAGAGCTCTCACATGGTTCGGTCGGCTCATAAATTAGTCTCCCCAAATATTGTATACACTGTCGTAAAACTCGTTACAACCAGGATTATCCTAGATGGCAGGACTATTGAACGTTGACCCTCAGTCGAGCAAGAGACGTTTGTATAGCCGGTTTTTTTAGAATTTCCTGAGCTTCTGTCTACGATTACCCATAAAATACAACCTATTCTGGAGATCATGGACTCGAAACTTTTCATGGCATAGAGTATTGGGCTATGCTAAGAGATTATTGCCTTCGATCCTTCGGAGTTTTCAGGCCGCGTCTTGGCTGCGTCGCAGCGTCGCCTAGATTCTGGGGAGCCTCTGCGATGAATTGTTGTTCTGAGTCCAGCAGGGGGAAATGGTGAATTTCCGGCCGCAGAATCCCAAGCCCTGCCATGCGAGACGGGTCTGACTGAACCGGGGGGCGAGTGCCTCAAGCGGCATGTCACATGACAGCTGGTCTGGACCTCCGGCAATTACCGGCTGTCCCTCTCAAAGCCCACTCCGCCCCGCTTCTTGCCTCTCAACCACCACCTCTTATGAATTTACAATTCAAAATCGTTGAATGAAGGCTTCTGGTCCTTTCGTCGTTTGCCACATAATCATGGGTTCCACCAAGTCGACACTCGTGTGCTGTCCAATGACTTCACTGATATGCATCACGCACACATGAAGATGAAATTTAGGTGGAGGGCCGCTCCCGGATCTCACGACAACCACCGAGAACTCCACCGAAGAGCCTCTGGAACGCGGCGACGTGTGTGCGCAAAATGCTTAGCGCGATGGCTATCCACTGCCTACTCTTCTCGAGGGCATTCTACCTCTGACAAGGATTGTCGGTGGACCTGAACGGAAATCACTTATAAGGACCCTCGACCGATCAGGACCCCAGCATTTCGTGCTGCACACCAACACTTACACGCTATGTTAAGCTCACTACTCTCACTGCTATTTGCCGTACCCCTTCTGGCGTCCCCGCTAGTTACTCGCCAGTTGAACACACGGCAATACATCATCTACAACAAATGCCCGGCCGCCGTCAACCTCTACATCGCTGGCAATCTCGAAGGATCCCTTCCCAGTCAAGGCAATACCACGAAATTCCTCAGCCTTGGGGCAGGCTTCTTCTACACTGACGCAAATGGTGGCAATGCTAACGGTGAAGGCACATCGCGGGCCGGCTTCTTCCCTGACGTACGTTTTCTTTTTGTTCGTTTCCGCCTTGCATGATTCTAATGATGTCGGTTCAGGACTTCTACTACATGGTGGTCGATCCACAGCGCATCAATGTTGGATTGCAAGTAGCGCCACGAGGCCGTCCCACAGTATGCCCTCCTGATTTATCTCATGATCACCTTGCTGACAGCTTGCACAGTGGCTTGGATTCTGCGAGGCCATCTCCTGTGGCGAGACCGGATGCCCTTCTGCATTCCCACAACCACCAACACGCTTCCCCGCCGTCGCTGAAACTGCACCGATCCCTCCATATTATCGCTGCCCTATATTAAACACCACGTTCGACATCACGTACGTTCGATTCTTGTGACTAAAATGCGACCGAACTCTGACTTCACGACAATCAAGGTTCTGCCCTGACGGAAGTTTCCCTATCCAAGGCTCCACCATCCATCCCAACGGCAACACCAACAAGTGCCTTGACGTCCGCGGAGCTGATTTCGCGAACGGAACCCCCGTTCAAATGTGTGCTCTTTCTCTATTTGTCTGTTACTCTTGTTCACATGTATTTCTGATAGCTACGACTGTAACCAAACCCCCGCACAGCGCTGGGTCTTGAACCGCGGCAGCACGAAAGTCCAACTCGCAGAAACAAACTTCTGCCTTGACGCTGGAACCTGTAAGTCTGTTCCTTTCTCCCCGACAAGATCCGTTACTGATCATATTCCTTCTCGGAAAAGCCCCAGGAAACGGCGTAGGTCTCAAGATCTGGCAATGCTACGACAACCTGCCTGCGCAGCAGTGGTACTACACCGACGATAACCGTATTGCGCTCGAAGGACAAGGGTTGTGCACGGATTTGACCAACGGCATTCTGACCAACGGAAACCAGGTCCAGACTTGGCAGTGCACCGACGGAAACACGAATCAAATCTGGACTCTGTAAACCAACGAACCAAAATAATTGTATGTGTATTTTTTGTTATCCCTCGAGCGGCGGAGCTTGGGGTCGGACTATTCGGACTATTCGGACTTCTTGTACACTATAATTCGCTCTTTCTGTCGTCACAATCATGACAAGACTGTGCTTCGTTCTGCACATTTATCCTCCCTACTTCAGTAGTCACTAGTCACCCCAGATCATTCCGAATGAAATTGTATGCCCGTCCAAATCTATGACGAGCAGCTACCGTGATCTTTCCATTTGTTACTTATTTAAATTTGTACACCACTAGATATGAAATGGTGCGTCTCGCGGATGAGATGTCCGTTGTGAGAATCTCTGACCATTCAACGCAGAGGACCTGTCGTACTTGTAAGCAGTTGCAATGGTGGCTGAAGCGGGATTCCCCATCCTCATATCGACTTTTCATTGGTGCAGACCATGGATGAAACAGAGGCATGTCCAATGAAATACTGAAGGTTGGAGTCCACTCTATCTGCGACCTACGCCTAAGTCGTTATCTTATTATCTTAAGTGGATATTCATGATCAGGTAGCCTTTTTCCGCATCCAAGTAGAAGCATGGGCGGTACCCCAGTCATTTTCATCGGTTACGAACTCGAAGAAGACGCTCTTGACATCTACAGCGTCGCCGACAATCCTAGAGGTGAAATCAAGTCTCTCCTCCGCATCGTCGAAGCAAAAATTGGCATACTGGTCGGCGTCGTTCGTTATGACGATCTCGAAGAGCAAACCCACCAATTCGTCTGCTGCTTTGTGGTTCTTAGCGGTCGGACTTACTCTTCGAAGGAGCTGGGCGATATTGTTGTGCATCCAGAGTTTTTCCATATGCCGAGCATGGTCAAGACGAAAGGAGAGTTTGAGCACAAGTTTTCTCCGAGCGCATTTGTAGATTCTTACGGCGCAGATGGCAAGACGCGAGTCCTTCCTGGTGCTGTGATTGGCTGAGTTTGGTTTACCTTCTTGAATATTGACTCTACTCTGACTTGTCTGAGATAGTTACTGGTGTCGTTGCCTCAGGACAGTCCGAGATCCCTCTCAAGTTTAGTTTAAATCCACGACCTCCAGTTCAATATATTTTTACCCAAGGCATCAAGTACCAGTTGCTCGCTAGTTGCGTGACATCGGACAGAGTGAGTGGTGTGGCGCACTTTCCCGATTTAAATCATTCGCCCGAACTAAAGGCAGAAGGCCAGTACGGTATTCAGAGTTGTACAGGGATGAGATAAGAGTTGTCAGTCCCATTCTCGCACGTATTGAACGAGACTATGTTCTGGCCCATCATGCATCAGGGCCTGTCGGGCAGGGGATGCCTGTTCAACCGTGTCTTTCGGAACTCACGACACTTCCGCATGGGATTCCTCGTGAATACGTTCACAAAAGCATATATGATAGCGCGCAGCATTCTGTAGGTTCGTTGATCCAGAAAGGATCAGAATGTTCACTGGCCAAATGTTGATCATCCGGCATTTTCAGGCCGTATCGTTTCGATTCTGGAGTTCAGATTCCAGGAAAAGACCATACAACTTCTTGGATTTTTATGGCTTCCTTCATTCAGTGACAAATAGAGCTCGCGGCCCACGCTGGCCGGATCCTGTCCACTTCCGGCAATCACCGGCATCCATCCCTTTGAACTCCGGCCCCCTGACTCAAGCTTGACTTCCAACCACAACCGTCAGCGACCTACCGTGTCTATGCCTTTCTGCTTCATTCTGACCGAGGGGCTCAAATCCGGGCTTCAGTGACTCGACATGGAGATGGGCTTTCACTGATGTCACTGATACACATCGCGGAATGAAATTTAGGTGTTCGCGGATCTCGAGACGTCTACCTCCGAGAGCCCGACCCGAGGTGCTCTGGAACTCGTCGGTGTGCACGCGTAATGCCCGGCACGATGTCTATCCACTGCCTGTTCTTCTCGAGGGCGTTCCACGTCTGACAAGGATTGTCGGCGTTCCTGAACTGGAATTGCTTATAAGGACTGCAAGAGTGGCTTGACCCTACCATTTTTTGCTACGCAACTCCTTTCAGCACCATGTTGAGCTTACTACTTGCGCTATTACTTGCCGTGTCCCTTCGGGCGTCCCCACTTGTGTCTCGCCAGGACACGCGGCAATATACCATCCACAACCAGTGCCCGAGCGCTGTCAACCTCTACATCGCTGGCAACTTCGAAGGCTCGATCCCGAGCAGGGGGGATACTACGAAATCCATGTCCCTCGGGGCGGGCTTCTTCTATACTGATGCGAATGGCGGCAATCCCAGTGGTATCGGTACGTCGCGTGCTGGCTTCGCTGATGTACGTCTTCTGTCTTTGTTTCTGTTCATCGCCGTTCGTAGCTGATGCTGTCGGTTCAGGACTTCTATTACATGGTCGTCGATCCCGACCATATCAACGTTGGGTTGCAAATAACACCTCGTGATCGTCCCTCAGTATGTCACTTTCACTTTCACTTTGGCCGCTTCGCTCACACCGGCACAGAGGATGGGGTTCTGTCAGACTATCGAATGCGGCGAGGCTGGGTGTCCTTTAGCCTTCCCGCAACCACCTACGCGCTTCCCGGCTCCCGCTTCAACCGCACCACCCCCTCCATACTATCGCTGCCCCATCGCAAACACCACGTTTGACATCACGTACGTCCTACTCTCGTCACTAAACCTCATGTTATTCTGACTTTCTGGTGCGCAAGGTTCTGCCCTACAGGAAGTTTCCCTAATCAAGGCACCATGATCCATCCCAACGACAATATGGACAAGTGCCTCGACGTCCGCGGAGCCAACTTCGCGAATGGAACACCGGTTCAGATGTCTGTCTTTCTTTCCTACCCATACACTGTTTCACTCACATTCGTTTCAGCTACGACTGCAACCAAACCCCCGCGCAACGCTGGTTCCTCAATCGCGGCAGCACGAAAGTCCAACTCGCAGGAACCAACTTCTGCCTTGATGCTGGCTCTAGTACGTCCATTTCTCCCCCTTCCCCCCTATCGTGTCCGAAATGCCCGTTACTCCATTGCTTATTCTTCGTACAGCGCCAGGAAACGGTGTCGGTCTGAAGATCTGGCAGTGTTACGACAATCTGCCTGCGCAGCAGTGGTACTTCACCGACGACAGCCGTATTGCGCTCGAAGGACAAGGTGCGTTGACTGTTCGTGCAATTGACTGATAATTTACATTGTCTGGCTCTGCGATAGGGTTATGTATGGACTTGACGGATGGCATTCTGACGAACGGAAACCAGATTCAGACCTGGCAGTGCACCGACGGAAATGCAAATCAAATCTGGTATCTGTAAACCGAGAATGGACTTCAGTGGCCCAAGGACCAACGAAAAGAATGACAAGTGCATACTTTTATAGTGCCTCGAGCGATGGAGCTTGAGGCCTTGAGGACGGACTCTTCGGACTTGTTGTATACCATAATTCGTTCTTTCTTTGCGACTTCACGATCCCTTAATAGTTGCCACACACCTAACCGTGGACTTATTTGACAGTTGGACTAGACCGATTTTATTCTGGACGCTAGTTTACTTGAACCCCGGATAATTCCGAATGAGATATTCGCCCGTCATCATCCCAGGTGTTATCTATTCCTCGACAGCGCGACTCCTTGTATTGTTTGTAGATCTCCTAGATATGAATAGGTGTGTCTCGAGTCAGACTATTCACCTTGCTAAGTCTTTGATGATTCAACGCAGAGGACCCATCGTTCTTGTGAGTACTCGTACCAGTTGCTGAAGCCAGCTAGATCCCCCATCCTTTTTCTTGGTGCAGACAATAGATGAAGCAGAGGTATTTCCAACTTCCCTTGTGCCCTCGTTGATTCTCACCACATTTATCTAGTATCTCCTGGACCAACTCGTAAGCAGACCGTCTCCCTCAACTATCGCCAGTCGATTGATTGGGAAATCATCGGACAGCCGCCTCCATTCGCAGATGACGATGAGCTCGTCAAAAAGTTGCGTAAACGCCTCCAAGATCTTCTGAGCGATTTGAGGAACGGAGCAGAGGGCGTCGTTAACAAGGCCTGACATCGACATCCTGGCGGTTCATGAACCTTTGGCGCCGAGCCGGGGAGCTCGGGCGTAGGCCGAGACACGATTTTCAGACGAAGTCAGGCCCCATTTCCCTAAATTTTACTTCCAAGTAGAAACTATGGGCGGTATCCCCGTCGCTTTCATCGGCTGAAAGCCCGAAGAAGAAGACACTCTTGACGTACATCATTCAGAGAGCCCTACAGGCGCAGTCAAGTCTTTCGACAACGCCAAAGAATAAGCGCAACAATTCGTTTAGTACTGCTTTGCCGACTTTGGCGATCGGACATACTCGACGAAGAAGCTTGAGGCGATTCATGTGACGAAGGTGTTTTATCGTGTGCCAGAGAGGGCGAAGACGAGAGGAGAATTGGAGCGCAAGTTTTCACAAGACGCGACGGTGCCTGCTTATACGCAGAGGGAATACCTCGCCACTTTCCTAATTATATGATAGGTTGAATTGGATGATTTTCTTGCTTTTGTTAAACGCTGACGGTCTTTTAGGAAGTACTCGCTTTTAAAATTCCTAGAGCATCGCGGCTGCAGGACCTTCCCGTATCCTTTCGACTGCATGCGACCAGTCTCCCAACAATCAAAGAGTTCCATCCATTCGTGTACCATGGCCCTGAGCTGCGGTCATTGCAAGATGGAAGGTGCGTGTAGAAAAGATAACAGGCGTTCACTAGACCATCAAACCGAGGTTTTGGAGCTTTGATGAAGGTCAAAATCTCGAAGCTCTACCCCGCTCTGTTCTTGCTGGGCAGGAACCTCAACGAGAGCTGTGTTGGTAGAGAACTAGAAAAGACATCCACATTCGTTCTATTCATACAGAGATATTCCATTCGTTCACTATTTCGCTTATTTACACATTGACCACTTGCGACTCCCGAGGACCAAAAATCCGGGACTCGCGTTCTTCTGCTCTAGAATGAGGCTGTTTCCAGAAAAGCCAAGCCTGAATCAAGTCCTGTTGCAATGCCACGGTTCGTCAACTTGGGAGAAGAGTGATGGACAAAAGAAGGGCCTACCTTTTGAGTTCCGAATACTAGGAGGGCAAGGAATGGAACTGGAAGATGACAACGGGTTGTGAGTTTGGCAGATGGAAGCAAGCACTATGGACTTGTGCTTACTGATAGAAAGAACGATATCGAGAGGGAGGTCCTGCTCGCCTGTGATGGCGAATACGATTGCCACACTGAGGTCAAAGGCAGAGTGAGTGCTCGGATGCGAGTATGGTCAAGAGGTTGAAAGCATACATGGCCATTACGACACCAAGAAGGGCGAAAACAAGAACCCGAAGCATCGTGGCAACCGAGTGCGAGTTCTGCCGCATAATCTGCGGGTTCATATATAGACGGAGGGCAAGGTTGGCTGGGGGCGAGCGCGTCAATTTAGTTGGGAATGCAGAGGACTAGGAGAGGGGAAGAACTCACACTGAACGAGCACGCTCGCGACCGACACGGTAGCGACAACCGCATATGCGATACGGGACCTGAGATAGATTAGTCTACTCTTCTTAGTGTGCACTGTCAGCTCCACCGTACCAGGAACTATTGCTGGAATGACAGTACGTGCGACGGTCATTCAGTAATGAGATAGGATCTTGGCTGGTATACTGTGCATCGGAGTCAGCACAAATGTATCTGACTCCGAATGTTCGACAACCCACTAATGCAACGCCAATAAAAAGGACAATGAAAATTGTGTATGGACCGATGAGGAGCTAAGGCACAAGATATTAAGCTGGGTTTTCATGTCTAACTTCGTGAGACAGGATCCCTTACCAGACATGATGTTCGTATAGACGTCTTCGTAGGCATTTGCGACTTCGACTCCGGAAAACTCATAAGTAGCTATATGAGGCATGATGTCATCAGATGATAGAAGAAAGACGCGACTTAAATATAACATACCTGTACGAGGAGCGCGAGGGTTGTACAGCTCGTCCTATCAGATGGCAGGAACTGAGATACTGTATCAGGCGAGGTGCACACGGAAAGACTTACGTCGGAGGGAGGGCGTAGATGAGCCCGGTCTGGATATAACATAGCTGGAAATTCGGATGGGGAAGCTTATGTTGTCGCGCGAAGAACAGGAGGGAGTAGGAGAAGCACGAAAGCACCCAGGAGGCGCAGAAGTTGTACCATGTTGGCATTCGCTTCACTTTGCTGCTGAATATTGCTGTGAGGAGCACAATGACCAGGCCGAACCCGGATATTAGGTTCAACGCGAAGAAAGCATGCACGGCATCCCAGTTGACTGGCCGGGCGTCGGTGTCTAGGCGTCAAGGGTACGTGAGAGGGAGAGATTCTGTGACGAATGAATGGAAAAAGCACGAACCGCTGCCTAAGAGGTCCTGAGGAACCGTTAACGGTATGCCCATCGTTCAAGTTTGCTCTTCAAAGCCTGAAACGCCGGTTTCAGATGGGCGCGACAAAAGATCGGCTCATCCAGTCGAATAGTATAGGTGAAAGTGGGGGGGAGGATCGGTCGGGAGAGGCAGTGAAGAGAGAAGGGAGAGGAGACGGCAGAGAGAAACGACCAGAATCTGATCACAGAGATATTTGAATCGCAGTGGCTTGCGAAATGATGCTTCTTCGGCCACGGACCAATCGAATAGCACATTCGCGGAGGAATCATAGTTCCAAGATATAGGTCTTAGAAAGCCCAAATGCATCACCTAACTATCCATTCATAGAAAAAGGAAGTCTCAGGAAATGTCGTTGGGTTCTCCCACGCGAGACTCCACGGTCGCCATTTGGATAAGACTGGGTAGACCCTTATGTCAGAGCTGCCATCTTCGTTCCGCTTGAAAATACAGTCGACCGGCCACGTCAGGATCATGATTCTTGACGCCAGAGGAGCAGAAGAAAGTTGGATCAAACTAGAGTTGATGGAGATGGCAGGGTGAGTAAACTTGATGACAGGCTACGCTTTGCTGAAAATTGATCTGCGGACGGAGGGTGATCAAGGTCTCGGAGAAAGAGAAAAAACCTGCATGTCGAATTTCAGAGAAGAAACCAATGGATTAGAGAGAATATGTTGTCATAGAACCGAGATGTCGGAATTCGAGCTGAAATAAGTGATCTGCGAAAGTCAGTGGTAAAGAAAAGAGACTGTTGAACAGCAGTCGGGGAAGCCAACGGAGACGGAGGAGATCTCGGAGGAGATGCACCGGAGAATGGTCCAAGGCAGTTGAACTCAAGTCTTGCTTCCATTTGTTAGTGGCTACAGGAATTGATGGTTGAATGGCCACCAGCGATGAGGCATATTGATGAGGGTCTGTAACGCGGACCGACGGCGAACGAAGCACCAGTCGGTGCTGGTAAGTACCCCGCTGCGAGTACCAGGTTCACAGTCCCTGAAGGCGACCACGTATTCGTCCATCAATCATTTTCGCAAGGGGCGGTGCGACTCACCTAGGCGATGTTCGATAGAATTCAGCACGCTTACCACTCGCAAAGGCGAATGCGGGAGCGTTCCTATCGGTCGAGGTAGGGGCTTGCTACATAGAGCACCAACGGAACAGGCGCCTGAACTGTGTAAATCCGCATATCGTGGATATCAAATACCGGATCGCCAGGTGTTGATTGGACAAAAATGCCCTCTATCGCGGACAAGCTGACAACCCAGAAGGACAGAGATATCAAACGAGACGGCGACAGCATCGAATTTTGTTGGTCGTCAACACAAGAGACCACAGTTCGACAGTGGAGTTCAAGAATCGTGGTACTGAGGCCCTGATTTGGCCCTATATTTTTGACTGTATTTGACCATAGTTCAGTAAGTAGAGAAGTAATACGCCAGATACGAATACATACACACCTGCCTCCTTGAGGCGGAACCAAGTGTAAGAGTTGCAATTTGGAGGCAAATGAGTTTTCAGACATGAGAGAAATGTCATTTCGGCATGTATGCAAAACGGGAAAACAAAGTGAATTCCTCCAATACTATCGTCTAGGTTCACATTTGACTCGGGACGAAAAATGAATGAACTTCGACGTGTACGTTGAGAGATGAAGGAAGTAGTTAAAAGTTTAGCCGGCTCAGAGACTATGCCGAGAAATCTCCCACGCCCCTCATTCAACAAACTCCGGGCCGGTTATTACCTGGCTCTCAGTTTCTCCCAAATTGTGCAATGCGCCTTGCCATATTGCGCCTACTATATCTCTAATATCCCTCCTTACTACCTGGAGCAAGTCTCAAAATGTCGGAGGAAACGACACCGCTGCTCCGGGAAAACACCCAGCCAAACTACACGGTTTGTGATAGCGAGCATGGTGGGGAAGAACCACCGAAGAAATCACATCTTGTTTTTGTGAGTGTAACACGTTCAGAGATAAGCGTCATAGTGCTGCACAAATAATAGGTGATACCAATGGCGGTCGGGATATTTCTGTGTGCAATGGACCAGACCATCATCGTCTCTTGTGAGCTTCATATTGCTTTGCGTCTTGCATCCACACCCGCCATCGCCTGCTTTTCTTCAAGGTCCATCGCTACCGCAGGCTGGTGGTTTTGCAGCTTCGTTAGCTCAGGCTTTGATTTGGAGATCCCAAGCAGGTTGAACCGACAAGGCACTCTCTCGAGTTGATGTTGGAGGGTGCCCTCATGCCTGTTCAAGAGAAGGTGATACAGTCAGGGTACTTGGGCAGTTGGACGGAATAGCACGCGCAGAGGGAGAATCGTCGGCAGACTTGAACTTTCCGAGTTGCTTCCTAGTGCCCAATTTTGACCTTGTGAATGACTGATGGTCTGGGTTTGCTGACGCGCTCATTCCGTCCAGCATATGCCTCCATCGGAAGCGACCTGAACGAGTTGCACAATACCAGCTGGATTGCGACGTCTTATCTTCTTACCATTACAAGTTTCCAGTGGGTTATCTCGTATTCTTGACGGGGGCTGGCTAACAGAAGGCATAGACCGCTCTATGGCAAACTCAGCGACATATTCGGGCGAAAGAGCTGCTTGCTCTTCGCATATACCATCTTCGCTATCGGCTGCCTTCTATGCGGACTCTCCAGAAATATGACTGAATTGGTGGCTAGCAGGGCATTCGCTGGGATTGGTGGTGGAGGGATGCAAACGTATGCTCAACAACTCTCTTGGTCATAGGCTAGGACGTTGACAATCTTCGGCACGATGCAGGATCGTCAGCATCATTATGTCGGATGTCGTTCCTCTTCGCGAACGAGGAACATGGCAGGGTACGATTCGTCACTGACTGCTTTTGCTTGCAGAACCTGATCCGAAATTATAGGAGTTCTTAACATCGTATTCGCAACTGGGAATAGCGTAGGAGCGTCGCTGGGAGGCTATCTCGCAGACACAATCGGCTGGCGCTGGTGTGTGAATTTTTTCATGGTATTCATCCAAGCTAATCTCTCGGCAGGGCCTTCCTCATCCAAGTGCCTATCACAGTCGTTGCAATCCTGGCTGTATCTCTCGCCCTCCAACTCCCCAAGAAAGAGACCGGCGACTTCATGACCAACCTCAAGCGCATCGACTTCGGGGGCGCGATCTCCCTTGTCGTCGCGGTCTTCTGCCTGCTCTTCGGGCTCGACCGTGGCGGGAATGTTGGGTGGTCCGACCAGCTCACCATTGCCTCCCTCTCCGCCTTCGCTGTCGCCTTTACCGTCTTCGTGTTCGTCGAGATGGAATTCGCGACCGAGCCGTTCGCGCCGAAGAGGATCATCGTCAACCGGTCGCTAATCGCGAGCTATCTCGTGAACTTTTTCGGGATTGCGGGATCGTTCACGATGTTGTTCCATATCTCGCTGTACTTCCAAGCGGTGCAGGCGCAGACGGCGTCGCAGGCCGGCCTGTGGCTTATTCTTTGTGTCGTGGGTGCGGTCAGCGGGTCGGTGGCGGGAGGGCTGATCATCCAGGCGACGGGGAAGTTTTATGTTATCACTGTCCTTGGTTATGTCGCCCTCTTCGTAGGCTCAGCCCTTGTGACACTGACGTCTGGAGTTGTGATCACTTCGATAGCTGGGATTGCTATCGGTAAGAGCTGCTTTCTATGAAGCGAAAGGCACAGGCTGACCTCTGCTCTTTAGGTCTGGTGATATCTAGTATCGGTAACGGTAAGTCTTTTGCGCATTCATCGTATCCCATTAGGTTCTGACTTCGCATTTCAGGGAGTGGCATTACGACGAGTCTCATCTCCTTGATCGCGAATGCAGGACAAGCGGACCAAGCTATCGCGACTGCAGGTAATCCCAGATGCTCTCCAAATCCCTGTGCTGGTTCTAACAAAACAAATCTTAGTATCGTACCTCTTCCGCTCTCTTGGGTCTGTGGTTGGCCTCTCCGTGGGCAGCACGCTCGTGCAAATGTCTCTGCAGTCCTCACTGCGCGGGAAGCTGTCAGGAGCAGACGTCGACGAGGTTCGTGCCTCGTGCTTCCTATCATGCTTTGCGTCGCAGGCTTAGTTCCTTCCAGATCATCAAGAAAGTCCGCGAATCCCTGAAGTATCTCGACGAGCTCGACCCCTACACGCGGGCTGTCGTCCGTACGTCGTATGAGGATGCGATCCATGTCACATTCTGGTTCTCGGTAGCCCTGGCTGCGTGTGGGTTGGTCGCGTCAGTGTTCATCAAGGAGAAGAATCTGGCTGCACGGACTTGATCGGTTGTCAAATATCCTTAGAGAGGACAATGTGTAAGTAAATTGCAGCTCTACACGATAAGAAAACTTTTGTGTGCTTCCGACCGGATGATGCTCTGCTGCGTGTTTTGTTGTTGGCATTCCTGAGAGCCTCGGCTGCAGACGAATGGCCTGCTGTAATGCTTCACGATGATGACTGGTTTTGATCCGCTGGTCCAACTGATAGATCTGGGACATCTGATGCTTGACGCCGCTGTCGTTCAAGTTGGGGAGTGCATACAATGGCATGCCTCGCAATCTCTTGTAGGCATACCATGTTAGCAAGATATAGAGGCATTGATAACGATGCCAGCAGCTGGCTACGGTGGTTTTCTACTAGCTATAAGACAGGGGCTCAGACTCGTGCGCTGGACTGGCTGAGTTTCAAATTCGGACTCCAACATCCTGCAATCAACCACTCACTCGCGTCGGAATGTCCTGGACTCTGTAAGTTTCTAACCTTATTACGCGTCGATTACGCGTCACATTCTCTCTACTCACTCCATGCAGCCACCTTTTCCCCGAAATGTATGGCACTGAAGAAAAACCAGGCGTCTACCGTCGTTCGTGCCCCGAAGTAAACAACTACGCTACTCCGTCCTATGCATATGGCTAGGTCGTCCCGCGTCAAATTTTGTGACCATGTAGCGCCTCGACACGATCCAGGCTGTTTGCTTGCCATCCAGGGCCACGCCATACTGGAGAAATGGATGGGCTCCGAAATGGAGAGAAAGTATGAAGAGAGACACGGGTGTGTAACAGTGTTTCTGTCTTGTTTGCTCACCATGCGCATCGGTCTTACCCATTGTAGATTCTCTTTCCGTCCGCCGCTTACTGGGGTCAATGATCAGTACCTTCTGGTACGCTTCATGTGCAACCTCACGCAAGAGGCCATTGAGAAGGTTATCAAGGACACAGAGCTTTGGGATGATGTTCGGGAACTCTTTGGAAAAGCTGAGGATATTATGGACAAACCACCAATGTGGTTCAGGGTTGGCCTGCGCGCAAACCCAGAAGATAATTTCCAATACACCATCGACAAGTCCTTTACTTCCCTCTGGGACATTTAAATCATATTTTCTCCCTCGCAATCCCTTGTGAAGTCCCCTGAACGCTGCTAAAATCTAGTTTTGCCTTCATGCAACTGTCTCTCCAGTCCTCACTCCCTGAGAAGCTCAGGCGCAAATGTTGACAGGGTGTGCATCTTGCACTTTTGTTTCTTCTCCAGCTGGCAACAGCCCTGATCTCATTCATCCTTAGATCATCAAGAAAGTGCACAATACTCTCACTGGAATACTTCGACGAACTTGATCCCTACACGCGCGGTGTTGTGCATACATGGTACGAGGACACACTCAAATGATTGTAAAGAGATCGGGCCTCCTCGCCAATGGGACGACTTGACAGCCCACTGCGAGACTGCTTGTTTATGGACAAGCTTGTCGAGGTAAGCGCGGATGACCCCCAGCCAGTAGGGATGACCTAGAGGCTGCTGGGCAATGACGCACAATGAGCGCACGCTTCGAGATGGATCATAGAAGAGGGAGTGTCAGACTTTCGAAGTTTGAACTTAACTGAGTTTCAAATTCGGACTCTGCCACCAACCACAATCAAACCACAAGAACGTTTATAACTCGCACTAAAATGTTTAGAACTTGAACCTTGCAAGTTCGCGTCTCTTTACGCGTCATCTGCCCTCTACTTAGGCTCATCAAAACCCCACCACGTGAACGTGAGTGGGGCTTATAACAAGGTAGGGGTTTCATCAGGGCAGTGCAAAGTTTGGCACTCTAGACGTAATAGCACAAGAACGACTACACCCCGTCCTTAGGTTTATCATGAGACCACCTTTCATAGTGTCTTCTCTCCCGTTTTATGATTTTTACAGAAATTAATCCATTTTATTTATCCTTAAAATTGACGCTGAAGTCGACAAGTCAGATTTTGTAGTCTTTTGCCTTTTAGTTGCCGGTGTCACAGTAGGTCACAGCGTGGGACAGCCCGTCAAATGGCATCTAATCTTGCCTCATCCCCGTATCACTCTTGTTCTGCCCCATGACAGTCTCTTTGTATGCCTCCGAATTCATGGCGGTAAATGGTAACAAACCCTTGCGTAGTTCGGGAGAGGTGATGAGAGAGCAGCAGAGGGTGCAGGCACGAAGTGCCTGCTGTCGTGTTAAGAAATAGAAGATGATCTTGTCGAAGTCGGACAGATTTTGCGGTGCTTGAGGGAGAAAAGCAAGTAAGTTGGCCATCGAGATTTTCGAGTATTCCATCGGTCTAACCCACTGCGCCAGGTTTGGCCGGTCGGAGCACAAGTCTATGCCATAGAACGGTCGTGATTCTCCCATCCCGAGTGTCGTGTAGATGATCTCAAATGTTTGGGTAGAGCATGTCGTGGTGAGTGCTAACCATGGTACCTCCGTTCCGACAATGATCTTGAGTGCTGCCAGCTCGCCATAGTCTTTCCTGAACTCATCCTTCCAGGCCTCAATGACATGTGCTTCGTCTATGACCATTGCGACAAGCTTGTGTCGAAATTCTTCGGTGCAAAAAAGTTGCTTGAAACGATTACTTCGCAGCAAGCACTCGGGTGAGGCATAGCAGAGCCTATATTGGCCCTCTTTGAGGCAAGTAAACACTTTGTTGTCCTTGTTGTCTTTGTTGATTTCCACTGCTGTTAGATTGATCTTATCAATCCCATTTGCACGCACAACTGTGTTTGAGAGAGGACAATCACAATCCCTGGAAAACCTGCAAGTTCTGCTGCGAGAGCCAGAAGTCCAAAAACCAGAGATTTCCCAGCACCGGTCCCAGCAATACCAATTGCATCATGGCCTTCAAGGACCTTTCTTGCCAGCTTCATCTGCCAGTTCTTTGTATCATGGCTGTTTATCTCCTGTGATGTCTCCTTGAGCAAGTGAAGAGGTACAGTTCGACCGATCCATGGCCATGGCTCAACTCTGCAAACCACAAGATCCATCCCTGCTCGTACCCCAGGCTTCTTTCGACATCGAGGAGTAGTAAATGAGCTTGATGGACTGTTTAGTGTGAGGTTTCCGAGTGGAAGTCTTGAGACAGAGGTGAAACTGGCAGTGCCTCCGGAATTGGTACTCTGAGGAGTGGGACTAGGATGATTTCTGAGTGATGTGGATTGGTTGAATACACTCGCATTTTCGTCTTGAAGAGCTGAGGGATCCATGCAAAGACGGGAATGTCGGCGCAACTCCTGTCTTGCACAAATTATTTGTCTGTCACACTCTGAGTCCGGTAAATAAACATGTCTAATGGATTTCAATAAGGTCTACAAATCAAATGTAGTGTACGTGATGCCTTGCACTGTCTTGATCAGTGACCGACTTTAGTCCAAGACCGTCCACACGTGGACGATCTTGGTACGAGACTAGCCCTCTACTCACTCTACACAGCCCTCTTTTTCCCGAAATGTACGGCACTGACGCAAATCCAGGCGCCTTGGGACGTCGGTGCCCCGAAGTGGACAACACCCCTTCCTATGTTTATGGCTAGATCGCCCCCCGTGCCATATTCTGCAATCCCGTAGCGCCTGGACACCCCCTGACTGCGCTTTGGGGCATCCAGGGCCACGCAATAATGGGAAATGGAATGATTCGGGATGGCTAGGAAGTACGAGGACAAATATAGGTGCATTTCGGTCTTGTCCCCGTGCCATGGATATCGCTCTTACCCGTTGTAGGTTATTTGATTTGTAGACCTTATTGAAATCCATTAGACATGTTTATTTACCGGACTCAGAGTGTGACAGACAAATAATTTGTGCAAGACAGGAGTTGCGCCGACATTCCCGTCTTTGCATGGATCCCTCAGCTCTTCAAGACGAAAATGCGAGTGTATTCAACCAATCCACATCACTCAGAAATCATCCTAGTCCCACTCCTCAGAGTACCAATTCCGGAGGCACTGCCAGTTTCACCTCTGTCTCAAGACTTCCACTCGGAAACCTCACACTAAACAGTCCATCAAGCTCATTTACTACTCCTCGATGTCGAAAGAAGCCTGGGGTACGAGCAGGGATGGATCTTGTGGTTTGCAGAGTTGAGCCATGGCCATGGATCGGTCGAACTGTACCTCTTCACTTGCTCAAGGAGACATCACAGGAGATAAACGGCCATGATACAAAGAACTGGCAGATGAAGCTGGCAAGAAAGGTCCTTGAAGGCCATGATGCAATTGGTATTGCTGGGACCGGTGCTGGGAAATCTCTGGTTTTTGGACTTCTGGCTCTCGCAGCAGAACTTGCAGGTTTTCCAGGGATTGTGATTGTCCTCTCTCAAACACAGTTGTGCGTGCAAATGGGATTGATAAGATCAATCTAACAGCAGTGGAAATCAACAAAGACAACAAGGACAACAAAGTGTTTACTTGCCTCAAAGAGGGCCAATATAGGCTCTGCTATGCCTCACCCGAGTGCTTGCTGCGAAGTAATCGTTTCAAGCAACTTTTTCGCACCGAAGAATTTCGACGCAAGCTTGTCGCGATGGTCGTAGACGAAGCACATGTCATTGAGGCCTGGAAGGATGAGTTCAGGAAAGACTATGGCGAGCTGGCAGCACTCAAGATCATTGTCGGAACGGAGGTACCATGGTTAGCACTCACCACGACATGCTCTACCCAAACATTTGAGATCATCTACACGACACTCGGGATGGGAGAATCACGACCGTTCTATGGCATAGACTTGTGCTCCGACCGGCCAAACCTGGCGCAGTGGGTTAGACCGATGGAATACTCGACTTTTCTCCCTCAAGCACCGCAAAATCTGTCCGACTTCGACAAGATCATCTTCTATTTCTTAACACGACAGCAGGCACTTCGTGCCTGCACCCTTTGCCGCTCTCTCATCACCTCTCCCGAACTACGCAAGGGTTTGTTACCATTTACCGCCATGAATTCGGAGGCATACAAAGAGACTGTCATGGGGCAGAACAAGAGTGATACGGGGATGAGGCAAGATTAGATGCCATTTGACGGGCTGTCCCACGCTGTGACCTACTGTGACACCGGCAACTAAAAGGCAAAAGACTACAAAATCTGACTTGTCGACTTCAGCGTCAATTTTAAGGATAAATAAAATGGATTAATTTCTGTAAAAATCATAAAACGGGAGAGAAGACATTATGAAAGGTGGTCTCATGATAAACCTAAGGACGGGGTGTAGTCGTTCTTGTGCTATTGCGTCTAGAGTGCCAAACTTTGCACTGCCCTGATGAAACCCCTACCTTGTTATAAGCCCCACTCACGTTCACGTGGTGGGGTTTTGATGAGCCTACACGGAAACCCAAAGAATAACGTTCAATACACCATCGATTAGCCTTCTGGGGCATATTTTCTACACCACTCGATCCTTGAGAGTATCAACTATGCTAAATGCTATCACAATCTAACCTGCCTTGGATAGCTACTGGTATAACTTGAATGTGGTTCTTTATTGATTTATGAGGATCATTCCGTACATGACCGTAAGGGAACATCCAATCCTCGGGCTATCAGCGGCGTGACCTAAGTAATACCCTAAGTGTCCGTGATCATACCAATTATCATGACATCCCGTAACTATTTACACTAATCAGGGCTTCGATATACCTAAGCATAAGATCGCATATATTCGCACATAGTAACACCCTAGCTCCCGAAAGCAGCCGTTCGTGTGACCGGCATCCAACACAACCTCCCTATGGGTTTGGGTTTGTTCCATCATTCACATGCCACGCAGTTCTTTGGCAGTCCGTGTTAGGAGACGACTTTAGCCGTTTTGTGTAGTTTCACTCCCATCCTCCAGTACTTTGGTATTAACACCTCGGGGTCAGCTCTAGCCGTCTCGCTGGTTTGCTTTACGTACTCTGGGAAGTCAGCGCACTGAAACGCCCAGCAGGCTCCAGCAGATCATGTGAACCTTGTCCTGAAGGGTCGGCTCTAGCTGTCTCGCCGCATAGCAGCAGATCCACACAACCTTGTCCCTTGGCTCCCTATTTCCCTTCCTGGCATAGTCATTTTTTTGATGACTAAGGAGAACCAGGTGACCCTGATATCATTATGTGAGCATGCATAGGTACGGTCACTCCAGACCCTTGGGTCTAGAACACGCGAGACGTAGTCGCTCCCTAATACAGAGGCCCAGACGGTGTCATCCGGGGGCGTGGAAAAGTCACATGGTGTCTAAAGTGTGTTTATCCATGCAACCAGCAAGAATCGAACTCGAGAGCTCAACGCAAGCCTGGGGGTAAGTCCACAATAGTGCCACCTGAGCTACCGCAGCCCCGCTACTGGTATAACTGTGACCGATCGGAGCTGCTTTCTGTTGGAATCTAAACGAAGCGTAACGCGCTCAGTGTGTGAAGGGACAACTTAATTGTCAATAGTACCTAAACGAAGTGTAACGCGCTAGGTAAAATGAATAAGTACAGTGTCACAGAGAAAGGAAGAAGTACCGTACCTCAGTGTGTGAAGGGACAACTGAGGTACGGAAAAGGGCGAAAGAAGTTTAAATACAGGTATGTGAATACATGGACAAACAGAGAGAAGGAGGAGTGGGTGGCGCGCATCGAGTTGACTGTATAACCTCAACACTTTCCAAGGACAAGCATATCCATTACGGCCTTCGTTCTTACAGGGCTTGTAGTGTATCGCCAAAGGTAAGTTGTTCTCTCATTCATTGCATGTTATTGTTATTTAATCCCAAATTTCCCAGCATATGCTCTTCAAATTTACGTACTTACTGAATATAGCAAATGCATCGTATCTCTTGTCCATCGTGGGCCAGCAGCAGTCGGTCTCTCAGTCCATTATCCGAATTTTTTCAGGCCTCACTGCACGAGATGCTCTCTGGGACGGACGTCAACGAGGTATGCACTCCCTCTCTTCCGCATTTCCCCTATTCCTTATCCCTTAGACCATCAAGAAAGTCCACGCATCGCCCAGATACCTTGACAAGCTCGACCTACTTATGCAGCATCGTCCAGAGGGAGAGCGTGCCCCATTGTGGCGTTCTTACCTTACTCTCGGTCCGCCTCGCTGCGCGTGGCTAGTTCACATCGGCTGGTTCACATCGGCTGGTTCACATCGGTGTTCGCTTATAGAAATGAAGTGCACCGACGTGAACGGTTATATCCTCAAAGCAGAAAAAGTCAATAGTGTAGGTAGACTGCCGCCTTGCAACGCGTGGACTCGACTGCTTCGAAGCATTTGTAACAATGGGCCCTTGCAAGAATCAGAATACTGATTTTTCCAGGTGTGTCGAGACGAGATTCTCGAGGATCCGGATGCATCGGTGCGCTAGTTGATTTTCGTCGTTGTACCTCTCGCTGATTATTGGTCTTAGTTTGGCGCCGCAGTCTCTGAGTGCATTCTACGCAGGACTGCGCCCTACGGCTTCGAAATACTCGGCGTAGGCGCGCTGTCTGACCTCTCAGACTCATTCAAGTTCACTCGATGCGGAACCTTGACCTGACCTGAAATACCTGCTTCATTATAAGTACACTTGCTCGTGCTCTGTCGTTGCCTTGCTATCAGTCGGTGAGTCACTTAACGCACCATTTGCTTCATGATCCCACAAGAGAACCCAGATTATTCCACGGTCTTCTCGGACTATTCATATGCTCGATCCCCGCTGAACTTCAAGCTTCAAGCAGGAAGCATTCCCCGTTGGTGATGATCCCCATCAGGGAGTGCCACATGTGCGCCACAGTCGCTTCTCGTTCCACTTCTGCCGTACTTCAGCTGCCCGACGAGGCCGAAGGCACCCTCCCCCTGGCCCCGAAACTGCTCTTATTTTAAGCTCAAGACTCGGAAGGCTGCGATGCGACAAAGCTGGTAAACAGTACACTGAATTCTCTTCTTTCGTTCACAAGGCTAGCATATTCCTTTCCTTATCTAGGCGGCGCAACGGAAACTCGGCGCTCGAATCGATTTAAATTGGTGATGTATCAATATATCAACAATAAAATGAATCGCTTTCTCTGCCACTGATAGAATTTCGCCACCACACGGTTGTATTTGGCGTAGTCGCTCTAGTCGCAATTCAGGGAGTCATCAATCACGCGTCCAAGCTTATTCCTGAATTACCCGGCACTATGCAGCGCTCAGAACGGCACTTTCTTCCGTGCTGGACGCTCATCGGCGGCATGGCAATTCCTTCATCGAGTGAAAGAAGTTTCACTCTCATTTCTATAAAGCCAGGGTAGGTTTTCTCCGTTTCCACCCAGACCCGACTACACTCGATTTACCTCTGGGACCATCTCTGCAGCCATCGAGAATCATGAAGTTCCAATCTGCCTTCATCTTTCTCCTTTCCTTCGCTAGCGTTTCTCTCGCAGCCACTGTCGCCGTCGTTGTGTCCGACATCAACAACCTCAAGGCGGGCGTCACCGTCCTGACTTCTCGCGTCAAGGCTTTCCCGAACACAGGGGGAAAGCTCCAGGATGCTCTGGTATGCCCTACGAGCTGTACGATTTAGCATCGATGCTGAGATAACCTGTGCTTCACTTCCATTAGGCTCTTCACACCGAAGCAGCGGGGCTCGTCGCCCCCATTAATGAGGCCACCACCGACTTGAAGGCAAATAATTTTGGCGCCTCACGTCGTCATATGCGTCATTCTGAGCGTCTTTCTTTCTAGGGCGTCCCAACCCCGATTTCTGAGGCAGATGGAGTGACCCTCTTGGTTGCCATCAGGGCCTTGGCAAGCGCCATTGTGGATTGTTCGAAGGCGCTTATCGCAAAGCACGCTGCCTTCGCTGCCCTTGCACTAGGCAATATCCCTTCCGTCGTGAGGGTTGATTTGGTCAACTTGAGCAGGGCCACTACCGGCTTCGAGGATCAGTTCACTTTAGTCATTCCTGTCAGTTGGTCTCCCCTTTCTCTTTCGTCTGCAACTAACATTTATATTGCATTTCTCAGACCGACCAGAAGCCGGACGCCGCCCAGGTCAGGACCGAAGCTGATGATGCTTTCAAAGCTGCTTTGGCGGTTTATGTCTAGATAGTCGTTCATATTTCCAAGTATTTGTCGAGGAAAAACCTCGTAAAATTAGATTTCTTCCTTTTGAACAGACGGCCATTTTCCTTGCGCCATGAGCATGGCTTGTTTCCAGTCCACTGGTCTTTGTGTGATCCATTTAGCGGTACCCAAGTGCCAACGTTTCTTTAAGTGGTGTAAACCCTTGTGCCGTGGAAAGACGAAGCGACCCACCAGGCCAGTACTTACGTCCTTTCCTTTGGGAGCTCCATAAGTTTTGTTTCGATGTATGGAAAAGAACAAGCTGACGCCGCGGCCTCCACTGTCCGTATTTTTGGCACTATACCCGCAATCCGACCAGAAATACTTGAACCGTCAAAAATCCCACATCTCAGTGGGTCACTCCGTTGGATAAAACCCCCTTCTTGTTAGTGTCAAGTCCTCCTTCCGCGGAGAAGCTATCGCGTCCAGAATAGTTCTTTCTGACTCTTTCGTGGATACGCTGCATGACCCACCAGAGCGAGGAGGCCGCTCTATTTTTATCCTGACGCGAATCATGAATGAATGACAGGGTATTCGGAAGCAACGTGACATTCCATGTCAAGTATCAAGTGACCAGAAACCGAATGGTGTGTAGCCCCTGTATTCGCCCTCAACGGGATCTACCGCGTGCTAATCAGGTAAGGCAATTACTATTCTGGTCGCCCTCCTCATCCGAGTCTGGGGGAGTATCAGGTCGTTGCTTCAATCTTCTCTCCGTTCAAGCCGCTAATCATGCGAGTATCTTCATCCTTCCTTGCGTCCCCATCTGACCACCCTTACAACATGCGTTCGCTTCCACGAATGATGCGGCTATTTCCAACTCTATTCCTTGTTCTCAGAACCATTTGGATTCCTACGGCATTCCCCCGCCCAACGGGAGCTAACGCTTCCCGCTCTCATGGAATGAGTTGGGATATTTTTAGATATCACAGGTGTTATTTTCTGGATGGCGCACCTGACTAGGGACTAGGAACTGAGGCGAACGCTCTCAGCAAGGGGGGATTGCTATAAATTTGAGGTGAGGTCTTGGATGGAGGACCAGAATAACCCTCTCGAAACAACCCACAGTCTTATCCAGTGATAATGAAGTTCCAAGCCGCTTTTCCCGTCATTCTCTCCTTCACTGGCGTCGCCCTCGCTGTAACTGTCGCCACTGTGTTGAGCGATATTGCTACGATCTCGAGCCAGACTACAACTTTAGACAATGCAATCAAGGCCTTCCCGAACACTGGAGGGTCCCTTACTAGTGCTTTGGTGCGTCGTCCAACCACGTCGATCGGGCCGATTCACCTCTAGCCTTTAAAATTTTCTCATTTTTGAGTTCATTAAGGCTATTCACAACGACGCGACAAATTTGGTTACCTCTATAAACCAAGGCACAGCCGACGTCCAGGTAAGCAGTCTTCATGTGTATACTATTATCAGCATCTACGCATTATTCATCACCTTGACAGGCTGTCCCCCTCCCCATCTCTGAGTCTGACGGGCAGTCCGTCCTCTCCGCCGTCCAAGCCTTCGAACCTACGATTTTGGACGCCCTGACGCAGGTAGTCGCCAAGAAGGCCGCTTTCGCCGCCCTCCCCATCGGCGGGATCCCGGCACTTGTGAAACAGGATTTAATCAACTTGAATGCGAGCACTTTCGCCTTTGAAGCTGCTCTAATCTCCACAGCGCCTGTAAGCTCTTTCCCTCTCGTTTCAGGATGGGATTCTTATACGATTTACTTACGATGTTAGACCGACCTAGTCCCGACCGCTACGTCGATTAAGAGCTCCATCGACGCTGCTTTCGCGACTGCTGTTGCTGCTTATTCATAACTCTTTATTTCACTCTTCCTCGTTGATACGTACCCCTTGAAAGTGAATACAATCCTTGAAACTTTCTTGAACAATCTTACAGAGTTGCCGCCGTCGGCAGTCGGCAGTCGATATTTTTTATTTCTCATCTGAGAGTGATTGAGTATTCTTAGTGCAGTCCTAATGGAACGGATTAGGATTACATAAGTATCTACACCAGATAACTGATAAGATAACCAATACAGTATATAAGGACGTAGGTAGATCGTAGAGTAGTCAGTCTTGAATACATCGTCTTACCCTGTCTTTGAGGCTCTCGTGTGCCGGGACTCGCTTATCTCAGCGCCCCGTCACATATTTTTGACATCGACGCTCGACACTACTCTACTCGACTACAACCACTCTAACCCGCTCTTCGTCGTCGACACCATCGTCGGATACCCCTTGGCTTGATCACCCAAGGATTCCCAGGTGCGTCGTCGACTCTATATTTGCGAACTCACTACTCTATATTAGGATGGCAACGAGGATTACTCGTGCGAAGGCGAAGGGTACGAGCAGCACGACTGAAAACCCTTCGTCGACCCGGGAGCCAGTGCGCTCATCAGCCCCGCAAGGGCTTGCTCGATTAGAGCAGGACTCCGTCGCCATTGGCGATGAGGAGCGACTCGGGAATCGGGTCCCCGAGGAACGTCCACGTGGTCAAGCTGACCAACGAGAGGACAATGACGAAAGCCGAGGTCGAAACGACCGAAGGCATGTGAGTCCGAACAGAGCTGCTGCAGCGAGGCCTGTTCGTCGAAGTTATAGCTCAGATGCAGTTACTAGGTACCAAAATAATGAAAATGTGTCAGACGAACTGCGTATGGCCATAGAAGCTGTCGTCGAGACGCGAGATGGCGTAGAAAGAATTCTGCGAGCAGTCCGTAGCGAAAAGGATCGCAGAAGGGCTATTGATAGCAACACCGAGGAAATACCGAGACATGGGCCTTCGACCGCGTCGAAGGGGAAAGGAATCGACCCAACGAACTGGGGAAACGTTGATATCCCCGAAGATGAGCTAGACATTCACACACAGCAAGTCATGCTGGAAGATGTCCTCGAGAATGGGCAAGAAGTCACACATCAGATAAGTGAAGAAACTCATGAGGAACCAGCTGAACATCAGTATGTAGATTTACGTGCTGAGTATCAGAAGGCCAAGGAGCACACAAAAGCGTTACGTGAGAAAATAAAGGCTAGCTTCCAAACCGCATCCGCGCAGAACAATAGAGAAACCCCAGAACAGCCAGTACAAGCCAATGAGACGACTCCTGCTCCAACACGCGGGATATCAACCACTCCCATGTCAAGAGGACTCGAACGCGCCATCACTAAGGTCGGCCAACAAGCGCGCACCCACGCGGCTAGAGCCGAAGCGCTAAAACCAGCTAATCAACTCCCACAAGATAGCGTACTCGGGCAGTTCTTTGCTCGACAGGGAGGTGGAGGTGGGGGGAATGACCCATTTGATAGTGATTCCTCGGATGATGAGGATTTACCAAGAGGACCTCATTTCCCGCCTACCAACCGCCAGCCGCCAAAGATTTCGGGGCCTGTTGTTCCCGATATCGCGGGAAAGGCTGTATCGACACGTACCGTTTATCGTCAGCCTAACCCAACTGAACCGAGCAAGTACTATGGTGATGAGAATATTGATAAATACATGCAGTTTGTACAGGACTTCGAACAGTATTGTAAGGAAGCAGGTATCCCGGAAGAAGACCAAGTCATCAAATGTGGCCACTTTTTGGGCGGAAAGGCTAGAAGCTTCTATAGTACAATGGTAGCTCTAAATGTTCATGAATGGGATCTTCCCAACTTCCTTCGTGAATTATTCAACTGGTGCTTTCCACCGGATTTCCGTCTCAAACAGAGAAAGAAGCTTGAGAACTTCAGGCAAGGTGGCATGCTTGTCTCGGAGTATGCCCATAAATTGGATATGTTGTTCAGGATCGTCGGCGCTTCGAGTAAGCGCCAACGGATTGATAAGCTGTGGAATGGATTGCGTGACGAGTTGCAGTCTGCACTGAGGCGATAGAAGAGCAGCTGGAATGAAATAATTAGTGTTGCTATGCGGCACGAATTGGCAAATAAAATTGAGACAAATCAACGTCGTGAACGGACCGGCCAGGACAACTCGGATCGTCGCAATAATCAGGCATATAATCGGCGACGAAGTCGCTCT
>CACVBS010000072.1:0-20137 GCA_902728275.1 Cyclocybe aegerita
CCTAACCCTAACCCTAACCCTAACCCTAACCCTAACCCTAACCCTAACCCTAACCCTAACCCTAACCCTAACCCTAACACCCCATAACACCCCATAACCCGTGCCGCAAGTCAACTGACGCGCGATAAAAATACTAACGAATGGCGTAAATACAGCGCTCCACACCTTAGTAAGTCGCTCACTCAGCAGAGTGAGTTAATAACGCGATTGGTTACAATCGCGCGTGGATGAATAATCGTCTGAGTCGTGCTCAGTCATCCACGGATCCACAGTAAGCCCCGCGTTCTAGTACGGTCACTGACGACGCTATAAAGCAGAAAAGGCCGCCTCGGGTAGATCCCCCAGGCTTTTTGACCTAACGCACCACGTCTTCACCAAACGTGCACCTTCGCTTCGCTCAGGAGCACCCCCTCCCTAACCCTCGACGGGCGTCGTGCGGACGCGGTCACCCTCCCTGCCATCCCATTCGGCATCGTTCAGCTGCCTGATCTACGAGTCGGCGCAGGCTACCCAGTGCCACGTGTCCGCCTCGGCGACACTTTCATCAGCAAGGATGCCTTCCGTTACTTCATGAAGGTTGACCTCGACCAAATCGGCGTCGAGTTCTTCCGGAAGAAGCTTGTTGTTCCTGCCCATCCAGGCCGAGTACGCAACAGGGTTCGCCGCACCATGACCTACCACAATGAAGGACAAGACCCAGAAGGTAGCAGCTTCAGTGTTCGAGGCAAACCTATCTTACTCCAACCCCCCGCTCGTGACGACGGCTCAGACTTGGACTCGGATGACAATGACAACCCAAACAACCTTGCTGAACCCGCACAGCCTGTCGACATTGCCCTTACAGCCCTCTGGCGTCAATTCCTCCTTGACATCACCCTGAAGGCTCCGAATATAAAGAGCGCCAGGTCTCCGCCCTACTGCCGACTTTCCTCCTCTGAGCGCCTGCTTGTTAATGCCCAGACCTATATGGACCCCAATCTCGCCAGCTACTTCCTCGCCTGCCAATGGAAGGTTGCGACCGACGAATCTTGGAATCGCATCTTCTATAACCTTTTCCCCGACGAGAAGGATGTTCGTGCTGGCAATGTGCAGAACTACGAGCAAACCAACTACTTTCCTACCTGGGCAAGGCTCATGGCGCAGGCTGAATCCTCCAGCGACATCAAGAAGATGCGTAAGCTCCTGAAGGAGAAATTTGACACTCTGTACTGGATGCCTCATGCTCAGAAGGACCGTATATGGAGGACATCAACCGATGCCAACTTCAAACGTCTCGGGGAAATTGTGGGCACTGCTGGGCCGCAGATTCTCATCAGGGGCAACACCCCAACGTGGCGCATCGGCCCCCCCGTTGAAGGGGATTCCGACGACGACGAGTAAGGTGCCATCTTTGCTTTCAATCCCCATGTAATGCCTTTGTTGTTTCGTGAAAATATACATCTTATTCGCTATGGTTTATCTTATTGTTAATTAGCAAGAAGTTCTATACGACGGCCTCCTCTTCGACCGCCTGTCCCTACCTACTATGCTCAACCGCCACCCTTCCGGCCACGGGTACCGCCGCAAATGCCGCCTTACTCCCAACCTCCCCCGGTCACCAAGACAGAATCCTCCGATGGAACCATCAGTGTCGCACCACCTGTGATCGCCCATGATGACATCGCAAATCTATTTTCAAGCCTTGTGAGTGCCGACCTAATCTCTGCAAGCACGACATATTAACGTCTTCCGACGTCATTCTTCAAAGATGCCAGAGGATCCCCTCGCATGGAATGTCGTCTCCGTACATTTCAGCTACCTTGTGGGTAAGTCTTCTGCCTGTATTGGTCGTGTACATCAAGCCTCGCGTCGCCTCTAACCTCCGCCCTTCTGCCCGTTGGCGTCCTCGTGCCAGGGTATGCTCAGGCACAGAGCGATTCGATGAAGAGGGTGGAATTTTTAGCCGTTAGCGATGTCCCGTCTTCGTTCTACAGAGGGCCAGAGGTGAGTTTCAGTCCGTGTCGCTTCCGGATCTGTCCTAACATCCTCCAACCGCTTTCCTCAAAGCTTCTACCGTGATGCCAGAGGGTCCTCTGGCATCGGTCGGTCGTCTTCGTGGATTTTGAGCGGCGTAGCTGCTCGCATACTCCGTGTTTCGCAGACGAACACTTGGAGCGCTGAGTCCGTTCTGTTTCCTTGTATTGTTGCTCATTCCATTGATTCCTCCAGCCCCGGTGCCGTCTTCTGTCATGCCAGAGGACTCTCTTGCATGGAACTTCGTCTCCGTGGATTTCGAGCGGCGTGGCTGCTCACATATGCTGCCCTCCACAAACGAGCACTTGCAACGGTGAGTCCGTTCCGTTTCCATTTCTCGTTCCGTTGCTCATCCGATCCCATTCATCCAGCCCCAACGTCGTCTTTCATCATGCCAGAGGACCCTCTGGCATGGAACTTCGTCACCGTACATTTCGAGCGGCGTAGCTGCTCGCATACGCTACCCTTCGCAAACAAACACTTGCAACGGTGAGTGCGTTCCGTTTCCGTTTCTCGTTGCTCATTCCATCAACTCCTCCAGCCCCGACATTGCTTTGCTTTCCTCATATTCCTGATCTTCTACACGTCGCCTCTCACCTCCGCCCTTCTGCACGTCGGTTCCCTCGTGCCAGGGCATGCTCGATGGAGCGATTCGACACACAGGGCGGAATTTTAGCCCTTAGAGATGTCCCGTCTTCGTCCTACAGAGGGCCAGAAGTGAGTTTTAGTTCGTTCGCTTCCGCATCTGTCCTAACATCCTCCAACCGCTTTCCTCGAAGCTTCTACCGCGTGCCAGAGGATCCTCTGGCATCGGACGTGGTCTTCGTGGATTTCGAGCAGCATAGCTGCTCGCATACTCCGTGTTTTGCACACGAGAGCTCGGAACGGTGAGTCCGTTCCGTTTCCGTTTCTCGTTACTCATTCCATCGATCCCTCCAGCCCCGACACCCCCTTTCATCATGCCAGAGCATGCTCGGGCACAGAGTAGTCGAGCGCATATAATTCGAGTAGCTACGCCGCTCGTATCCATTCACGTACAGTCATCTTTGTCTGCTTGTTCATGGGATATCAGAGGGTTTATAACCTATGTTACATAAATACATTGTACGGTGTCTTTATTCCCTGCCAGAATAGAGGGCAATGAGCATAGAAGGCGTGAGCAACTAAGCCACTCATCTATTCAAGAATTTTGTCTCACTGTGCATGAATATATTTTTGGATTTCAGGGGTGTAGAGACGTAGGTAGGCATGAGTGGCTTATCCGCTCGCATACAGACTGATGGCACTATCCAAATATCTCCCATCCCTACTCAATCCTACCTGCCATCCCTACTCAATCCTACCTGCCATCCCTACTCAATCCTATGTCCCAGCCCTACCCACAACAGGTTTCCAAACCTACTCGAAACCTATGTCCCAAACAAAAGTCCCCATAACCCTAAGTCAGTCTCCATCTGCTGCCCCGTCTTATGAGCCTCTGGTGCGTCTGCTATTTGAGGCGAATAATCTCCTTCCGCTCACTCGAAACACATTCGTCCTGTCTCCAAGTGCCTGCTGCTGTGCTTCCAGCACCCATTCTGGCCTTTCCCTCCCAGGCAACTCTGACAGCACTCGTCATCTATGTGCGCATCGCACTTCATTTCCCTTATCTGCCCCTTCAATGCGCATCTCCTGGCTTCGTTAGCACAGGCGCCTGGATCCGGTCATCTGCTAGGTTTTCGTCTTTATTGTCCTGTCCCCACCTGTGACTACTTTCTAGGTTTCCCTCCCCAACATTTCGGGTCGGATTTTCGCTTTCAGGCATGACAGGGATGTGCGCCGGGCTGTTGATGTTCCGCCTGTGGCATTCCATTGCCAATCGGACTTTGCTCGGCCTCTGTGTGACGAGTATTCGCGGCGAGGACAGCACACAGCACTCGCGCTGATCTTGGGCGTGATTCTCTGCTTGGGGGATGTATCTCGTGTGGATGTTGGTTCGTTTCGTATTCTCTGTGTTGGCTTTCTTTCGTTCGCATGCCTGAGTCTCGGGAGTCGCAGGCCTCGCAGTTCGACACTCAACACCGAGTCGTGCTCTTTCTTACTCACGTATCCATGTCAGCTTTCTGTACTGCACTAGTTAGACTCCGGTACACAGGGATCACACTTTCGAATGAATGCCTAGATACCCTGCAGTGTCCGTAGGTGTTGAATCTGGAGATGACGTGGCACTTTTGATGCACGTGCTCATTAGCTTCCCAGTGTGGAAATAATGGGCGCTTGATGGGCGCCTCATCCATTATTTCGATACAATAGAAATAATGCTCGGTTCTGTCTCCTTATTGTGCCCTCCATTCAGGTCCGAGGGGTGGGTAAGCGGTCAATGGCCTGGCGGGCCTGCTCAGCGGCGTCTCGAGGGGACGTGCCATGGTCCTCCAGGCACCCATTATTTTCCCACTGGGAAAATGACACGCTAGGCAAGGCATATGGGATTCGATGGCTGCAACTCCCTTGGAAAGGGTGAGGCGATCGGTGTTCGTCTGCATTTCCTGGGCTCGCGTGGGCTCGTTCAACCTCCAAGAGTTCGAGTTGGGTTCTCTTCATTGATCTACTGGTTCAGCTCGCTGAAAGAGGCTCCTATTCGGTCCACCCCATTTTCGGCTGGTGCGCTCGTCATTTTCCCAATGGGAAATTAATGCGTGATTCACCTGCTCGCGTGATGCAAGCCAACTGGCCCCTCCCGCTATCTGCGTCACGATCCGTGATGCAGATGCGCTTATCGCGCGTTACCTCCAGTGGCAGGGGATCTGCTCTGTTGTCCTATACTTGTGCCCGACGTCGCCCCATCGTGCACCCGCACCCGCTCATTATTTTCACATTGGGAAAATAATGAGCCGTGGGACCTCTTTGCACGGTGCTGGCCTGAGCTGTGGTGCGACGCTCCTGTGGCAGGGTCCTCGTCCCTCCCTCTGTGCAGCGCTCGTGCGGCCTCCTTCGACCTCTGAATGGCTCGTTCTGAGGCCTTCTGGGGCGGTCGTGTGGCTCACAGGAGGGAGTCCTCTTGCGTCGCTCGCTGTGCGGTGGGCTCGCTCATTATTTTCCCATTGGGAAAACAAGGGCGTGATGCAAGTCGAAAGGGCCGTTTCTCGTTTCTGCATCACGCCTGTGATGCTTCCCGTATTTTAATAGGACAAGTAGAGCTAGGTTATCGAGACAGAACTTCCTCCTATAGAACTATCAACCTCATAACCTGTCGCACCACCTGTGACCGCTCACGATGACATTGTGAATCTATCTTCAAGCCTTGTGAGCGCCAGCCTACTCTTCACGAGTGGGGCACCATTAGAAGCCTCAATGTGTCATGTCAAGTGGAAGCCATGAGCAAGCTGAAAGGGACCATGGGCAATGGAACACCATTATTTCCCACTTGTCGAAATAACGATGATCTGTGATACATTTACGATCTACCCTCTGTCTGGTCTGAATTGCATTTGAGAAACTTTGAGTATATACAGGGCACAAGTAGAGCGAACTCAAAAACATCGTAATAATAGATCACTATCAATGCAGCTAAAGCACCGACGACATGAACTTCTTGCTTGCGCATAACACTGCGACACTACAAGTTATGAAAGGTAGCTGCATACCATAAGAAAAGAGCAGACATATTAGTTTCCTGCCCTGGAACTGGCTTCCCGCTGAGCCACGCGGTAAAGTCTCTGCGTGTCTCCCATTCAACGTCAAAATAAATCTCGGCGTCCACACGAAGATTGCTCGAACGGAAGATGCCATATGCTGTTGGACACAAGATATCAGGCCACTCGCACTCGCTCCCTTCAACAGAACGGAATGGTTTGTGGAGACGATCGTTGCATTGGGGAACATGGCAGGTAAAGCAGACCCCGCGATGGAGGTTACCGACGGCATACGTGATCTCTCTTTGGAATGCCTTGTAGTCGTTCCACACTGCGTGCATTGGGCCACAATGTCTGAGGTCGTGAGAGGTTCTGCCTTCGCCGATAATGCGGCAATATGCGCAAGGCTGACAGAGCATGGTTAGCGTATTCTTGAACCTCAAGACATATGACTCGAGGGCCTCGTCTTTGTCAAATCTGTCGCGTTTTGCACGAAGGACTTGCTCTGTGAATGGATCTACAGGTGGACCGGAAGGCGCTTTGCGCTTGTTTGTTCCTGGAATCTGACGGTCCTCGAGAACGGGAATGACAACGGTTGGCCAAGGATGATGAGAGGGGGGGCCTCCTAATGAATATTGCAAGGTGGCATTCATGCTCTTGACAAGAGAGCAACGTGAACAGAGTTCAGAATGTTCAACATCGCTGCAATAGGTACCTATGCCATCCGCATAGTGAGTAATGGCGAACCGCGAACAGTCTTCGCATGCCCAAAGGAAGTCCCACATAGCCCGAGCCCCTACATGGTCAGACAGGCCACCATCCGGAGCTTTGAAATGGGCCATGGGAATGCAATAGCACTTAGCTGGCCGTCCATCGCGACCTGCTCGAGATACCTCCTGAATATAGTTCATCATCTCTCGAGGCGATCCCATATGGAAGACAGCGCGGACGTGCTGATAGTCGTTTCCAGCTCCCAATGCCTGAGTTGCGATGAGGACTGGATGCTCCCCATTCCACCACCGATTGTAAATTGCTGTACGCTCTCGCGGGTCTCTCAGGTCTCCGTTATAAAAGTCACATCCTAAACGTTTCTTGAGGTCTTCACCAACGACTTTCAGTGGCACAAAGATCAGGAATCGGTCCTCTGGTTCACTGTCGTCGAGCATCGGGTTCAAGTAGCGCTCTAGTAGTGCGGCGGCGTCTCTGAACTTCTCCTGGCGTGGAAGACGTACGTACATAAGCTCGGAGCGATCGGTAAGGGTGCGCAAGGTGAGACGGCATGTAGGATGGAGGCCGAAGAGGTCGGAAAGGTACATCTCTGAACCTGGTGGTACAGATCCAGAAAGCAGCACAATTTGGACGCCTAAATGACGGAGACGTGGGAGATTGGTGAGGGCTCGACGATAGTCCTGCCCACTGAGAGGAATATGGGCCTCGTCAAAGAACAGACGGGAGACTGTGTGGGCGTCATTCAGATTTGTGATAGCTTGCTTCCACCGATCGGTGACTGCATAATCTGCTGAAACGAGGACAACATTGACGTCCTGCCGGAGAGACCTGGTGCTGCTGTCGTATTGATCGTATTGGACTCCCATGCCATCAAGGCGACGTCGATAGTCCATGATAAGAGAGTTGAGAGGGAGAACGAACACTGACACACTCTGGTCAAGTAGAGTAGGAATGAGCGCGACCATGGTCTTTCCTGATCCTGTTGCCATGATGATAAGAAGGTCGTTCTGACGAGCGAGGATGTGTTGAATCCCCAGCCATTGCTCGGGTGAGTTCCAGGTTGCTAATGGTTTCTTGGTTAGTTTTTGTAGAAGACGCAGAGCGTCCATCTCCCGCGTAGGATCCACTGTAAATACGAGCGTCAGCATCATTATTTGTACTGAATAGAAATAATGACTCTCTCTAAAGGACATACCTGAGGCAGGAATCGAGAAATCGACTTGGCTTCTCGCAATTGTACCACGAGAAGAGGAAAGAGCTTCCCGAGGCATTGGACCAGAGTGTGACTGTGGTCGGTCTTCATTGCCTATGCATGTCAGACGAGATACTGCGTTCATTATTTCTTCAGTATATAAATAATGATAAGAATACGCACGAGTAGCATGCATCTTGACATTTCCTGTGTTCATGGGCTCTAGAGAATGTCGTTTAAAATGAGACTTGTCAGACAAAACATTGACAAGCCTCTTGCCTCTGTCGGTGTAGAAGCTTGCAGGTAGATCGTTAGATGGCTGTGGGTCAACGCCCAGTATCAAACTCGCTGGCAGAGACAGTCAGCACATGGACTCTAAGCTGCTATAGTAAGCCACATACCAGTCATTTGCTCGGACATGTGTTCATTGTAAGGAGCATCCATATTAACATTATCGTCTTCCTCCGTCTGCAGGTCCTCCGATATCGGGGGATGAGCGCGTGCTGGTCGCGGTGGTGATACTATAGGACGCTGTAGATCTGAAACTGGGTAGAGAGGTCAGCTATCAGCGTTCGTACATGTGATATGCGCACTGACAGCTGCTACGGCCTGCGTCCTGACTGAGCGGCTTGGCTAGGGGAGTGCCATACACAGATCCCTGTCGGGGTATGAGGTTTGCTTGCTCAGACAGGGACAGCCGTCGAGGTAGAGGAGGACTCTTGAAGGTTGCCGTTGGTGCTGTGTCGTGTAATATGGCGCTATTTAATTTATGCGTATAATGCAATAAAGGATGGCGTACCTTGAGCAGTCTGCATAGCTTCCTTTACGGCTTGTTCAACCATCTCTTTCAACATGGGCCGCAGCATCACAATGAGCTCCTTCGAATGGGCAGAGAGCTTCTCTTCGAATGCCTCACTCACTTCCTTGACGAGTTTCTCAGTTCTTGCGTGTGGACCTGTAAAGTGCGACTTGATGCGCCCTTGCTGTGCGAGCTCTGGGAATCGTTCGGCAATCGCCTCGCGGTACGGTAATAGATGCCCTCCAGGTGTTATCTTGTTGGCGACTTGCCAGTCAGTACTTGCGTCAAGGAACAGTGGGAGTATATCTTCAGCCGGACCTACGAGACGATCTGTGCTGATGCCATATATTTTATTCTCCGTTCGGCGGGAGTGTCCTGCCTGTAGAGCACCGATTGTATCTTCGCTGTCCTTTTCCACAAGTTGTTCGAGTGCCGGGCATATCTTTCTTCGAAATGCGGTAGAGACGTGACGCCAATCGTGTACTCCAAGGGGGACATCGCATTCACGACGCGTGAACTTCTTCATGAGTTCGGTGAGCTGCTGGGTGGTGAACAGTTCCTTGTTGTTGATGAAAAGACAGCTGTTGTATCGACCTTGGATATTGTGATCGTCAGGATGGCAAATGTATGCAGCAAGCTCAGCAAACGGGCGAGCAATGGATAGATTCTGGATGATAAGATCGCTCGTAACAGCGTCTAGAGACTGGGGGATGATCTTGTCCTTGCCTGTTATCGATCCAGATTTGTGGTACTGGCGGACTAGGGCAAGATGATTTCCGATCATGTAGAGGCCCCGTTTCCGCGTACGTGTGTTCCGCGTCTCCACAGAGGTTAGTTCTGTGCCACGTCCCGGTGAACCAGACTTCATTTCGACGCTGCTGAGGATGAGACCGTCAAATAAGGAGTAGGTATACATCCACTGCTGCAGCCTTATGCGATTCCACCGAGGCGATCCATCCTCGTTGCTGTCATGGTGGATGAACTCAGCCCGGAGGGTGGGATCTCCAAGGATAGCGTTCATGAGGGTATCTCGCTTGGAAAAGCATTTGTTGCGGGCATCTGAGAGAAAGGAATACCCATATGAGGTATTCGAGAGATCGTCGGCCAGAGGGCCATACCGCACTGACAGTGTGAGTCCCATTAGAACACCTCCTTCCCACATCTCTATCGCGTCCTTCTCCATTCTGGAAAACATGGTGTGGAAGTCATCGAAAGACACTAGATCGCCATAGTACCTCATTGTTCTGAAGGTGTCTCTGTCTACCCATGCGATTCGCAGCATAGAGACCTCGTTGAAAATGAACCCCGCTGCAAGGTGCATGAGCGATCTCAGGGAGTTGAATGTCGACTCGCGCTTCTCCGTGAACCAGATCGCATACTTGTCACATGCAGCCTGAGGTGTAACCTTCTCGTTCACTCGGGTCGACTCGATGCTGTACAGGTAGACGAGACGCATGCAATATTCCAGATGGGCAATAAGATGGGTAGTGAGCTCGGGGTTTGCAAACGTGCCATCACTCTTCAAGGCCGAGAGAGCAAGAAAACACATCGTAGGATCACCAAGGGTGTTGGCTTCCGTTTTGCTCCACGTGCACGTCCAGAGGCGGTAGAGAAGACGGTAAACAGCATCTGATGTATGTGAGATGTCATCCGCATCGAGCGCGCTGGATAGTGTTGCCAGAGCGGCTTCGATGCTTTGAGGAAGGGGGATCTCATAGGTGCTCTTCGGACGCAGAAGCATAGCAAGAAGGCGTGCGCACGTGTTGCTATATTCCTCGAGCGTCTGATCCAGCTGGTGGCGCTTGAAGGGAGCATTGTTAATTCTGAGTGGTGGTCAGATACATACACCACGTCGAAATAGAAACAGTACTCACCCATCCTTCACCGGGTCGTTGGTGTTAAGCCTCTGGAGCACCAGAAGGTCGATGGTAGGGATCAAATCCCAGGCCGAATGAAAGAATAAAAGGAGCGCAGGCCGTAGGTTTGAGAGGTGATCCCGGGTGCGGGGCACACCGGCAACCAGCTCGCGCAGCTCCTCAATGTCGAACTCTTGAACGTGTTCATGCCACTGCGTAGCCAAGAGCCACGGACTGACCACACGAGCGTCGAGATTGGGTGGGCGGTATCCATAGACGGCTGCATCACGCTCCTCGCGGAGGCGCTTGATGATAGATTCGTTCGAGTTAAGCTGTGGGGGAGGGGATCGAGGAAACACCTCGAAGAGGGCTGAGTTATTGCCCTTGTTGAGCTGCTGCGCAGAGACGATCTCGAGAGTGCTGGTCTTTGGTGCGGATAGCGAGTGGTGGTTGCGATAGTAATGCGCTCGCATGCTGGTTGGTGCATAAATCTTATCGCAGGAAGGGCATTTGGCCCGTGCCAGAACAGCCAGCCCGTCGAGTTGTGGAATGGGTCCTTCGACGACTGGGAGACACGTTAAAAGCTCGTATTTTGCAGCGACACGTGCTAGCATCTCAGTAGATATCGACTTCCGGACATGCTTATGTTCCAGGTGTAAATGACTTGCAAGAGTTTTGTGCGTCAACGCAATCTGGCAGGACAGACAGATGCACGTCCGCAGTACAGGCTGGATGTAAATCCCTAAAGGCAGCAAGTCCGGGTCTTCAACAAGAGCATAATATTCGTCATCCGTGCGCTAGTAGGCAAGTTAGCATTGACACTATTATTCTCGGAATACGCATACCGTTCCCAGAAAATCAGCCTGACTCAATGATGGCGGATCTTTGTCTCCATCCTCTTCACTGAGTTGATCACTTTGCGAAAGCTACAGATCAACGTTGATTACACAGATGACACCCATGAAGACGCAGGAGCGTACCAGAACATTTGCGCGGATGTCAGAGTTAATGGGTATTTGGAGATGGCTTGTGCGTTCCTGGAGATTTCGTTCATGAGCTCATGTTATAGCCTATGGAGATGGTAGACTGAGAACCTGTCTGTCGATATCCATGGGCATTGGGTCCTCGACGGCCTATAGAAGAATTTAGGAACAGAATAAAGGGAAATCAGTATACAGATATTCCGTACCCCCTCACGACGCCAACTGGCTCCAGTGACTTGAGCGTGGACCTTGAGAGAGCGTGAAGTAGAGAAATACTGTGGACAGGTAGTCACAGTGCAGCAGCAGCGGAATCCACCCATCTCGCGGTTCACTACTATAATACACCCATTGTACAGCACATCCACTGAGGCAGAGCACGAGTCGATATGAGTTGAGAATGCCTGACGAGAATTGAAACCTGTATTGCACTCGAGACACGCGAAGAGAGGCATTGCAGAGAGAGTGAGAGGTGAGGGAGCGATCAAGCGATAAAAGAAGAGACCACACTGACTACAGACCCCTCTTGGACGGAACGCGAGACGTACATTAAAGGTAAATGAGACCCAAAGATACGAATCGAATCAGCGTGTCGTCTAAAAGTACTGCACATGCGCCAAGGAAGTAATCCGATTGTAATCGCCATCTATCAAGTTAGACAGATGAATTCCACGAGGAGAACATCAGGAGGAGGCACAGGGGAACATGTTTGAACGATCAAAAACGACACCAGGCACTCATGTAAGACGGACACTGACAGGAAAAGCAGACACGCTGCCTTATTACGAGCAGAGATTATCCTATTACGAGGCACAGGAACACGACCTGAGTTAGAGCCTTGAGCGAGCGTACTAAGATAGATAAAGACTGACTATGTTGTTGCTATGTAAAGATACTCGGACAGAGAGTGATAAAGAATGAACGCAGGATGAAATGCTGCTTGCGATCTCGTGAAACGAGCATCCCCAGTAAGGCAAATGTGGCGCAACAGCAATCACGTCGCGGAAGTAAAATGTGCGAGCACAGACCACATAGTGCACATAGAGTCAAAGGTGGACAGACACGGGGCATGCAGTGCAATTCGAAGACCATATATTAACGGCCCATAGCACGGAGATTTGCTCCGTATTACACCGATAGTGAGCAAGGTGTCAGAGGAGCAAAACGCACGAGGGCACACCTGCGGATAAATATTATTCGGGACTCGATATCTACTCAGAGTTTCTCTACATCGCCTCGGGGACTCCATTCTGACACGAAAGATGCCAAACATCACCTGCTCGTCTCACTTATTTGGATCCACACTACCGGGAACATTCGGAATACAACAAATGGTTGAAAGGCTACGTAAAAACATGACGACGACTACGCGATCCGGGCTTTCATGGGCAACACGGGGGGAGGGCTAAAACGCGAAGGCTTCTTCTGCGGGCCAACTTCGTCAGTCTCACTAGAAGACGGAATGATGACCTTACCCGCCATGGTCATGTCTCCCACACGGGCTTTCTTAGGAGGGGGACTTGAGGGCTTCTTCGAAGATGCGCGATGAGTGTCGTCGGGCAGCCCAGATGGCTCTCCAGCGGGCTCGCTGCCTGGGGAATCACCTGCACAGCATCAGAACGAGATCATGCCGAATGAACTCGAGGGAAACGACTCACGATGGGGACGTTTGTTCTTCCCTTTAACGGGCGTAGACGGAGTCGAGTGGCCTACGACGGTGTCATTAATTCATCGAGTCTGAGATAATGATCCACTCACCGTCAGAATTGTCATCGCCCACAGGATCGTCCTCTCCGGGAACCTCATCCGCGTTATACTGATCGTCCGCGATGTCTTGATCGGATTCGCGGGCCATTGTTATGCTGTTGGCCTCTGCATTGGGGTCTCCATGGTGTCTATGGTCGCCATCGTCGCCATCATCCTCTTCATCGCCGTCTCCCTCTGGCATGTCCACCTGCATGGCGTCTTCGTGCTCGAAATCAGGTTCTCCTTGAGATGGCAAAGGTAATCAGTCATTATTTCTAGAGAGAGGAAATAATGAGTACGCACCGCCGTTGGCCTCAGGAGAATGTGCGCGTATGGCCAACGTTTCGGCCTCAGAGTTCGCGCGTGTGGATGCACGGGTGGAAGACTTCTTGCGGGCCGCCTGAGTCACCTCTTGCTTGAGCTTCCTTGTTGCGGCTCGACTGAGTTTCGCTAGAGTCGGTTGGGCATTTTCTATGAGCTTTAATCCCTCTCTTGTGGTGGCGGCTGTGTTGTGATTGTCGACTTCCACTGCGGACGCGATCGAGGACGCCATTTCGATTTGGAGAGTGTCAGCGAGATAGCGACTGACGACGTCTGGGCGGATGACATCAGTAGCCCTGAACTTGCCATCGAACTTGTGGCGGCGGCGAAGAGTGGCCTTCACGAGCTCCTGTATACAAACATAAATTAGATGAGAAAGGAGTTGAGAGAAGCACGTACATTCACGAAATTTGTGTATGCGGTTTCCATGTCCTGGGCCAGCAACAGCACCTCGTCATCGGCGCCTTCAGATCCTGGGCGAATACAGGGCACACCGATGTGGGCAAGAGTCGCTGTTGAGACCGCTATGATGGTCTTCGCTGCCTGCATGTCTATCTTTCTCCCCTCTGCGAGCATCGTGTCTTGAACGAGGATCGATTTCGACTTGTCGAAAATCTGGTGCACATTGGACTTGCGTTCCTTTCCGTCGATGAACATCCATGCGCGAGTTTCAGGGGTGCTGTCATCAGGATAAAAGAAGAAACTGAACGTCTTGAAAGCGTCGAAGATGAGATCTTCGCCGAGAATGAACTGCATGTGGGGGATATTGTCGACGGCCTGTAAGCCAAAGCGGGCGAGCGGATAAAGGCTGTTGTTAATGCTGTTGGGGAGCATGTAGCCCCAATTAATCGAGCTGTGCTGGAGGACTTCGAAGATCTGCTTGTAGAGCGTTCTCTGTGTCGAGCTAAGCGTCTTCTCTTGTTCGGGCGATTTAGTGAGCGATTCACGGCATGGAGGGTAGAAGGAAGTGAGGAGGTGCTTTGGGTTGCGTGCATCGAAAAACGCGTTCCCTTTCTTGTACTTGTGCGTCTTCATCGCATGAACCTCTCGTGTTTCCTGTCCCTTGACCCACCCGCGCAGACGGCTTGCAATGCACCACGCAAAAGATTCGATCGGATTCGTGTTCATGACAGGGACGGCTGTAGCAGCGTACTTGTTCTTTGGATTGGCGAGGAAGGAGGTGCACGCAAGCAATGTCTTGGGTCGGACGCCGCTAATGAACTGCTTCGCAACACTGCATATTGCGGGCAGAATGGTCTTCCGGCCTCCGAAGACGAACGCCCACGCATATTCAGCCTGGAGGAGAAGGTCGTCCCGAACATCCGAGGTGAGCTGTCGCGGGTGTGTTAGGCCCTTGTTTCCGTTTGAATTAAAATACGCAAAGCGCGCGTGTTCGTCTAGGCGAGTAGCAAAACGGGGTATTCCACCGTGGTGACCGCTGTAGGCAACCTGGAGAGGATCCAGGAGCTGCAGAAGCTATGGGCGATGTGTCAGTACCATTATCTCTAGAGCGAGGAAATAATGAAGCAGGAACCCGGGACGGAGAGGTCATTATATATACGACGAGGAAATAATGACGCCGTCACTGAGTGAATGGCAGATGGGATGACAGAAGCTCCATAAATGAGTTGAAGAAACATAGTACGCACCATGTGTCCGTCTGCTTCTTGCTGGTGCATGGAATGCCCAATATCGCTGTGGAGGTCGGGTGTGAAAAGTGGAACAGGCGTCTTCAGGGATCGAATGTGGCGCATGCCAATACGTGCGGTGGGATGGAAAAGGGTCTCGAGACGCCCGACAAGTCCTTCGAGACGCCGGTTGATCTCCTTGTCCTCATCGGAAAGCGGCTGGTTCTCCTGTGCGGGTTCGCGTTCAGCCATCGCCACCCAATCTTCGACCTTCTTGATAACCTCATCCTGGTACCCTGTCATCGCCTCTGTCCAGTCGTACTCCATATCCTCCCCGTCCGTTTCGACACTGAGCTCTACTGACGTCCCAAAAGAAATGAAGTCGGGGGCAAGAAACTTCTCGTACGCTTCGGTCAAGATAGCGCCGAAGCTGAAGTCAAGCATGGAAGGGAGATACTTCCAGTCCTTAGAGTCCTCGTAGGTAAACATCTTTGCAGCGGGGTTCCGGGCGTCAATGTCCTTCAAGACGGGGAGAGATGGTACGAGGTCGGGATCACCAGTCATATAGCGAAATGTAAGGGTACCCCATTGAACGAAGGGGCGTGTAAACTGAGGGCCATGAATACGTTATACGAGAGGAGAGCAAACGAGACGCACCGACTCGGCGAACTTTCGGCGTTCGTACAATTCTTTAAACGCTGGGAATTTGGGGTCATCGAAGACCTTGAACTCCGTCAGATCGGCGTACGCCCGCAGGAGGGCAATGTCTTCAAAGAGCGCCTTCATCTGCGAGTTCTCCTGTTTGCCCCCTTTCGGTATGAGAAGGTCCTTGAGCTGCGACCTAGCCTGGACGTCCGTATTCTCGCGTACAGTTTTAATGCCGAGAACGAAGGTATCTTGAACGCGGTCCGCATTCTGGATCACAGGGTGGTTGGCGGACCAGGTGTTCTGGAGATGCTGTTTGAGGTAATGCGCCTCTACAGCGTCTGCAATGACACAGTGAGATTTCAATGCCAAGGGTGTAGAAGATATAGTAATGAGCCTACCGTTGTCCACAAAAAGAGCACCCCACGATGCCTGTGTCTGCAATATATCGAGACTGACGATGCGGAGGCCCCGATATGCTTCCATTGCCTGTGAGTTCTGCCCTTTCGTCGTCCCCTGGGCTATCGCACGGTTGGCCTCCTCGAGGTTCTTGATAGGAATGATGTGTATTTTCTTGTTGGCCGCCTCACGATGGTGTCCTTGGATGACGAGGACAAGGCCCACATCCTTGATAAACTCGACCGCAGGGAAGTTGTTGGACCCCTTCTTCGCAAGCTTTGCGGTGTTGATGACGTCCTTGGTGGTCGCGATGATTATTAGATGCTCCGGGCTGGTCTTCTGGAGTAGTTTCCCGTTGTCGACCATCGAGAGCATGTTATTCACATTGGCAGCAGAGGTCGGGCGAGGGTTCCAGAGTTTCCGTTGCCACGCGGGCCTGTCTCGGTCACCACACCATTCTTATCCCTCTCAAGATGTCTACCTACACCGAGCGTGATCAGTCCTTGCCCTAAGATCATTGAGTCCATGAGCTCCCGGAGCTCGTCCACCTTCATGCGCTCGGCGTTCTGGTCTTCTGCCTTGCTTGTCATCTCCTCAACCTCGGCGGCCAACTTCTCAGTCTGTGAAATAGCTAGTCAGTGGGCAGCACCGACAGCGCAAGAGTTACTCACGATCTTTCCTTCCCTCACGGTACGTTTCTCCTCTCTCTCCTTCTTCTGTGCTTCTCTCTCCTTCGCTTTCTGGACCAATGATCGTCATTATTTCATCCTGGTAGAAATAATGATGCTAGGAACGCACTTTCTCCTTCTCGGCCGCCAGTTCCTCCGGGGTCTTCCCTGTTTCGCCGGATCGTGTAGCTGGACGAGGGCGTGTCTGATGTTAGAATAGTCGTTAGTATGACTCTCGTGGTCTAATGAGCTCGAGAACTCACCGGGGCATTGGAGGTAGAGGCTTCGGCGTCGGTGGCATTGGGTGTACCTGCGGCAGGAGGAGGCTAGCACATGTATGCGTATCAGTGCGTGGTCTGCACGGCGTGATCGAACACTGACCTTGGACTTTGAAGCTGCCTTGTCGCGCGCCGACTTGGCCTAAGGGAGTCGTTTATCCATGTGATCACCTGACAGAGAGAACGGTGGAACGTACTGCGCCGACGTTTTTGGTTTTCTTCACAGCCTAGCGTCGAAGATGTCCATGTGTCAGGTGAGTCGTGCTATTCCCAAGTACATAACAACATCTTACCTTCGGCGGTGGACCCGCATCGTCCTCAGGTGTGTCCTGTGAACGTTAAAATCAGCGCGCATGAGCGTCCTTCACGTTTCGGCGCTTACCTGTGTGTAGAAACAGCAGTGTGCGTTAGTTCGATCTTCGTGTTAGTGGGAGGGGACTCACGGTCATGATTCGGTGCTGTCTGCGGTTTCTGTGTTGTGGGGAGGAAGTATTGGGCAAGTGAACGATTGGAATAGCACACGGAGGACTTATATCGAGCCTCATGTCTTCGGTGCGTGCTCTTCATCTCGGTAATCCTTGCTATGACAGGAGCCATTTTACAGCCCGTCTACGTTCATTTTAGGCCTCCTGTGGTGATCTGCCATTCAGGACATGCTGAATGCAGCTCGCAACTTTCGTTTGTGCCGTCTTCGAGGCCTTCGTTCGCCGGGTAGATGCTGTGTGTGGCGCGATCAGCTGAGTCCCTTTATTTCCGTTTTGAGACTCGCCAAGTTTGCTTATCCCCGTTCTTCGCTATGCCGATGGGTTTCGAGGCATCTCCTCTCACCTAGCCCAATCTCTGGTAGACGTGTTTTCAGCGTGATTGTCGCAGATCATTGCGGCGATAAGAGTCGTACATGGGTATGACTCACACAAGGTGGTCCCCCGTTCCCTCTTCAAGGCTCTTACCTCCACTCGATCAAATCTCGTCCCTGCAGTGGAGGCGTTGCAGGCGTCCTCATGCTTTCATTCACCAGCTTTTGGTTCGTTTTCACCCAGTTTCCTGTGCTGCATTCGGCATCTTCGTGGATCGCACTGGCCTTGTCTCTGCCTCTTCTCTGGTCTCTGCGTTCATGCGCGGGCACGAGTGTCTCGATTCCGCCTCGGCGATCTCTTTCATATCGGGTCTGTCTTGCCACCTGTCGACACTTTCGTGTTGTCCTTGTCTCTTTCATGTTGGACGACTCTGTTCCAGCCCAGTCGCGTAAGTTTGTCAAGTCGAACTATGGAGTCATGTTTGGGCATGCCGTGCGTGGATGTCTACATCTGTGGGTGTGTGCTCTCTCATGTTATTTCACAGCAGAGTTGCTGGCCATGGACGCATCATGGCACCTTCTCGTTCGGTTCTTGATCGCACGCGGCAATTGTTTCGCACTTGCGTTCGTTCCTGCCGGAAGGTGAGCCTTGGCTCCGTCTCTACTTCTGCAGCTGACCTGCGCTTATTTCTTGCTCCTCTGATTCAACCCTCCTGTGAGATCGCGTATAAGTAGGCCCTCTGTCCGAGTATTGCAAACCATCGTGATTGCGCCATTCACCCTCATTACACCTCGCCTGGTCAAAGATCCCGGCAATTCTTCACCGCCCCAACGAAGGGTAGAAATGTGTTCCTGTGGGTCTGCGATCACTCCGTAGAAAGGTTCCTTTCACGTCTGTTGCTGCAAAAGTACGTCGTTCATGCTTTAGAGTCATTATCCGTCGCTCACTGCATGTATTGCACCACCTGTAGACCATGGTCGGTGGCTCTCAGGTACAATCTTCGTGATGTTTGCCCCTATGGAACTTCTGACCTCACAATGCTTCATGCGCCGCTGTACCAGGGGACTTCTCACTATAGCTCCTATGGTGCGACAGATCGTCCTTCTTTGAGTGCTGCTTTCGTGTCGACTTGGAGGCTCACCCCGTCATTCAGTCTCTCCATGTGCTGTCGATCCTTAGCGCCGTTCAACGGGGGAACTCTTCTCTGTGGCAATTGGCACCATTTTTGTGTGGGTGCCAATGTCGCCCAAACATTCACGTGGAATATGGTTGTATTCCAAGTCCCAAGGTGAGCGTTTAACACCTCAGTGAGCTTTCATTCCTGGAACTCATTAGACCTCTCTGGCTTCATATTGTGTCGGGTCAGATCGGTTGATCATCTCACCCACCAGGTCCGACTCTCCGGTGAGAGCTCTTTCTCTTTCCCTGTTATCTCTATCCGAAAGGGAAGGAGAGGGGAAGGGGACGGGGGATAACATCTGGTGAGTGTCTGTGCATCTTCTCTCTGGAGAAGACTGAGGATATTGGCTAACGTCCTTGTCTCCGACCTCTACTGTCCTCGAGCCCAATGCTTCCCCAGCGTAAGAACTCACTCTTGCATGGGCGATACTGCGGTCTCACCCTCATTATTTCCTTCACGCAGATATAATGATGGTCATACCTTCTCTCAGAGGCCGTGTCGTCGTCTTGGCCTATTTGTAAACAACACGTCAGTGTAGATCTGTTTCTCGTACTGGGTATGTAGATTTTATGTTTCTGTGTACAGAATGCAGTACGCATAGGCATTAAATACACAGCCTCTGCTCTTTGTCATCGTCACCCGAGAATGGGCGTTTGACCTTACTCTCCGACGGTGCACATGTGGGTGTGTTGTGTAGGTTGAGATTTGTGCGTATCCCCACCAGAATGGCAGGCTCAGTGGATGCTCGACAGGCACGAACGACGGCTGCTTCTTCAAGCGAGGCTTGTGGACAAGGACAGCTGTGCATCAGCTGTCAGCATGTGCGTGTCCGTCCCTGGCCATCCATCGTCATTATTTATAGTCTACAGAGATAATGACGGCCTGTGTGTTCATCGGCAGGAGGGCAGCGGGGCATCTTCTTTCGGGCTGGGCGTGTTTCATCTCATTAGGGCGTCTTACATCCTGCGACCACCATTGAGAATGGGGGTCGACAAGCCCCTTTGGCGTGTTACAGGCCGGTGGATGGCCTCGGGAAGGGGTCGACAGGCCTCTTCGGCGTGTTACAGGCCAGTGGATGGCCTTGGGAGGGGGGGCAGGTCATTATCCTCTGTTACACAGATAAACGCCCTGGAGCTCTGTGCGCGTCATTATTTCTGGCAACCAGAGATAATGGCACTCAGGGGACCTCGCGGAGGCATTTTGGGCCCAAAACGTAACACGGCCGTGTTACAAAAAGTATATTAATAGGACGGCTATGGTCACTGTACATTTCCGACGACGATTACGGATGTTAG
>CACVBS010000072.1:22364-57646 GCA_902728275.1 Cyclocybe aegerita
ATTGGGTGTTGCTTCTCCGAGTGGTTGACTCGTTATGTAAGATAATGTCGCATTCGCGGTAAGATTAGTCCGTTGAGTTCCCCAGTTGAGGCATCTTCGAACAGCGCGAAGGGAGGGCGTGTACGGAGAGAAGAGGCGAATGAGACCGCCGTTAACGACACGTAAGCCAGAGACGGTCACGTGTCTTTCGAGAGTTTTCTATTTTGAAAACCGTTCACACGGGCTTTCTTCCTCGACTTCATCCCCATAACACCTATTTCTTTTCTTTCTCCCTCTCCGAGTCAAAAATGCACCGCCTGTCGACCACGTCATCAAGGTCTCTCCGCCGTGCTGCCGCAAAGGCTGCGAAGCCCGCCATTACCCGGGGCGCGCACAAGGAGATCAAGTTTTCGAACGAGGGCAGAGCAAGCATTCTCAAGGGCGTCGACGTCCTTGCTAATGCTGTGCAGGTCACATTGGGTCCCAAAGGCGCGTGAAGACATTGTGTGGTCGTTATATGGATGTTGATATGGATTTTGGACGCATTTAGGTCGCAACGTCATCATCGAGCAATCGTTTGGTGGACCTAAAATTACCAAGGGTGAGTACGCGTCATACTTGTTTTTCTTCGCCGAACACGATGGGCGAGGAGATGAGGCAGAGGAGGCAACGAAGTAGATGCTCGTTGTCGTTGCAGCTCGTTACCTTTCGCCGTCGACGTCATGTTCAAGTCTCCGCAAGGCTGAGACGGTTCACACCAAAGTCATATCGCTGCTGCAAATTTTGGTCGTTTGCCAATTGCTTTCGGCCAATTGAACGTTTGACCGCCTACCTCGTTTCTCCATTGTCCCATAGACTGGGATTTGCATCATCGGATTCTCGTTTTGTCGTTGCTTCTTCTGTTTATCCTTGTCCCTTCACCATTTTCTCTCCACGATTTTCTTCCTTTCAAAAATGCATCTATTGATTCCAACTCTCGGCCGTGGCCCTTCGTCGCATGTTTCCTGATTTTCGATGTTTACGAATTGCATTTCGACCATCACTTTATGTTCTCTTTCTTTACGTCGTTCCTCGTGAAGAGCCCGATACTTACCTCTCTTTCAGACGGCGTCACGGTTGCGAAGGCGATTACGTTGAAGGATAAGTTCGAGAACCTTGGTGCTCGGTATGTTGGCCTTCAATTTTTTTTCTTTTCGATCTCTGACGTGAGGACACAGTCTCGTTCAAGATGTTGCCCAAAAAACGAACGAAGTCGCTGGTGACGGTACAACAACAGCGACTGTCCTGGCCCGTGCCATCTACTCCGAAGGTGTCAAGAACGTCGCCGCCGGGTGCAACCCCATGGACCTTCGCCGGGGTTCGCAAGCCGCCGTCGACCGGGTCGTCGACTTCCTCTCCTCCCATACCAAGACCATCACCACCACCGCAGAGATCGCCCAGGTCGCTACCATCTCCGCCAACGGCGACACGCACATAGGCGGCCTCATCGCTGAGGCCATGGAGAAGGTCGGCAAGGAGGGTGTCATCACTGTGAAGGAGGGTCGGACGATCGAGGATGAGATTGAGATCACGGAGGGTATGCGCTTCGACCGTGGTTTCATCTCGCCCTACTTCGTTACGGACGTCAAGTCGCAGAAGGTGGAGTTCGAGAAGCCCTTGATCCTCCTCTCCGAGAAGAAAATCTCGGCTCTGCAAGACATCCTTCCTACCCTCGAACTCGCCGCCAAGAGCCGTCGCCCACTCGTCATCATCGCGGAGGACGTCGAAGGTGAAGCTCTTGCCGCTTGCATCCTCAACAAGCTCCGTGGTCAGCTCCAAGTCGTCGCTATCAAGGCACCTGGCTTCGGCGACAACCGCAAGTCTATCCTCGGAGATCTGGCCATCCTCACCGGCGGTACCGTTTTCACCCAGGAGCTTGACATCCAACTTGAGCGTGCTACCATCGACCTCCTCGGTTCGACCGGCTCCATCACCGTTACGAAGGACGACACCATTGTTCTCAATGGCGAGGGCTCGAAGGATGCCATCGTTGCGCGGTGCGAGCAGCTTCGGTCGCTCATTGCTGATCAGACCACCTCCGAGTTCGATCGCTCGAAACTTCAGGAGCGTCTCGCGAAGCTTTCGGGCGGTGTTGCTGTCATCAAGGTCGGCGGTGCATCTGAGGTCGAGGTTGGAGAGAAGAAGGATCGATACGATGATGCTCTCAACGCCACTCGTGCCGCCGTCGAGGAGGGCATCCTGCCCGGAGGTGGCATCGCCCTGCTCAAAGCCTCTCTTCAACTCGCCACCTCCTCTCCAAGCTCCGGCGCCGGCTCTTCCTCCGCACCCGTTTCGCCTGATGCCAAACCCATCCCCACCGCCAACTTTGACCAAGAACTCGGCGTCACCATCGTCCGTCGCGCCGTCACCGGTCCTGCCCGTGCCATCCTAAACAACGCAGGCGAAGAGTCGTCCGTCATCGTGGGCACCCTTCTCTCGCAGTACGGCACCCCCGACAAGTTCGCCTGGGGCTATGACGCGGCGAAGGGTGAATACGTCGACATGATTAAAGCTGGTATCGTCGATCCTCTGAAAGTTGTGCGGACGGCGCTGGTGGATGCAAGTGGCGTGGCGAGTCTGTTGACGACGAGCGAGGCGTGTGTGGTCGAGGCACCTGATGAGGAGAAGGCTCCAGCAGGTGGTATGGGCGGTATGGGAGGCATGGGCGGTATGGGCGGGTTCTAAGCACTTGACCGTCGAGGTCGTCGAGAATTGGGACTTAGTTCGCCGCTGGCCGTCGGTTCGTTGTGCGAGGAGGTAATTGGGCTGTATGCGTAGGTAGGAGGAAGACGCGTGCCCGTAAGCAAAAGTATCATCTGATCTTTCCTTCGTTATTCTCATCCACATCACGCATCCCCCTTCCGTTGTCTTCATGCATGCTTACACGTCCTATTAGCTATGTACGTTTGTTGCATACTTACATTACTAATATACATCCACCACCACTCAATGATTATTTGTCGTAATACGCCATTATGTTGGTGGGGGTCAATGGATGCACCGAGATGGGGTTGTATGTTACTCGCGTCGTAAATGTTCGGGCGCCAACGAATAATAAACATACGATCTTTCATAAAAGAATCATATGGGAGTGTAGAATTGCGTTCTAAGTCAGAATCTCTTCTCTCTGAGAAAGAAGCCACCACGTGGGCAACGAACGATACCCCATGGTACAACGATCTACTAATAGCACGAAATGCAATGGCGGCCGCCATGGACGCTTCAATAGATACCCCACGAATTGCGACGACGCAATACCACGCGAACATGGGGAATCATGGGCACCAAAATCGTCGAACACCCAAAAAGGTCAGCGGGGAGCAGATCGTATAAATATAGATTGAGGAATATAATTGACCTCGGCGGGCGGGAATTTATTATTTTAGCAAATATCAATGTGCCAAATGGTCCGAAGATAGGAACTCCTCCTGGTTCTTGTCGAGATTTTCAAGCAGTTGGAGAAAGGCTTGGAAGGCCTCGAGACTTCTCGAGGACGAAACAGGAGACGGATACATAAACCCCGGGGAAGCCTTTCCGAAATTCATTCTATCGATAGCAACGAGCGCACCCATCCTTTTCTGCCGACGGCCGTGTCCTGACGATCTATAAGCAATACGGCATTCTGAGGGAATTGATAGGGAGTTCTCGATCAAACCATCAGTAGATCAAAGGAACGCACGGTCGTTGCCAAGGATGTTCAATGCGCCACTCTCTTTTACATAACCACCGGTGACTTAGCAATAGGGGTTGAATGGACGAACTGAATGCAGCAGATGGATTTTCCGGGCCTCCTAGTGGCGATCTTTCTTTTCGTCGTAAGAAGGTGGCGCAGCAGACGACCGATCATCGCTAGACCTCATGCCACGTTACCAGGATGCAAGGTGTTCGCCGAGTATAAAGGGAACACGAAATCGTCGAGGGTTCCCCAGCTCAGGTAGCAAATCGAATAGCCCGCTGGTCGGTCTATAGCATACTCGCCTCACTCTCGTCGAAAGCCTCGTCCTCAAAGCCCTCTCTTCTCGCCCTATTTCTTCACGATTCACCATGTTCACGAAGAACCAGATCATCGCCCTTGCCACCGTCGCCGCCGCTTCTCTGTCCGTCAGTGCTGCGCCGACCTACGGCTATGAGTCTTCCAGCCTCGAGGTTTGTCTCATACCTTGATAGTTGGATCTCCAGCGCTGATTCATTCGTATAATAGGCTCGTGGTTTCGGCAACAAGGGCTTCGTCAAACCCACCGCGGGTAACAACCGGGCGAGCAAAGTCAAACAATCCCACCAGATCGCTGCTGTCGAGGCCAACCGCGCCAAGGAACCGAACCACCCCGCCAACGCCCCCGGAAACAAGGCGACGGTCCATGACGGCTTCCACAAGAACGGCCCAGGAGCCACCCACGCTACGGTGAAGTATTCCAACTCGAATGGCGACCACGTCACCACTCTGCACATCGGGAAAGACGGTAGCAGAGTCTCTGGGAACCAGGGTAGCCCGAAACACGCCGCTGGCACCTCTGCACCGCCCAACTCTCCGGCCAGACGAAGCTTGGAGGTACGTGCTCTTGTTTCCTTTCATAGACGGTCCTCTCGTTGACGTCGTCTTATATACAGGTTCGTGCTTTCGGAAACAAGAAATTCGTGACCCCTACCGCAGGGAGCAGCCGCGCGAGCAAGGTCAAACAATCCCACCAGATCGCTGCTGTCGAGGCCAACCGCGCCAAAGAGCCGAACCACCCGGCTAACGCATCCGGAAACAAGGCGACGGTCCACGATGGCTTCCACAAGAACGGCGCGGGAGCCACCCATGCCACGGTGAAGTATTCGAAGGCGAACGGCGATCATGTCACCACCCTCCATATCGCGAAGGATGGTTCAAGGGTTTCTGGGGACCAGGGAAGCCCTAAGCATGCAGCGGGGACGTCGGCGCCGCCGAGCACACCCAAGCGCGAGTACGACGAGTTTTTGGAGCTTGTTGCTCGGGCGTTGGACTTCTATGATGACCTTGATTAGAGAGAGAACGATACGGTCGTTCGTTGTACTTATGGCTAGACGCACTAGAGAATCAATATGCATTTCAAGGCGATTAAGATGGATGATATTATGCATGAGATCGGGACAAAGTGATAAGTTGAAGTGAGTCGTTACGAGCAACGCAAGGACGAAGGTAGCTCGTGTTGTCGAAACGAGCTTTCGAGAGTACCATTTTCATTGCAGAAACAGATTGGACCATCAACCCAGACAATATCACGATGCTGGATATGTATATCGTCTCGATTTGAATGAAATGCTCCATCTAAAAGGGCTAGGACGTAAGTGGATAGTGTTGAGACGATTATAAGGCCCACATACCCCATCCTCGACCCTGCGTCAACACCTCGACCTCCATCTTATCTCCACTCGCCGAATCGACTCGCCGCCGTCATCTACACCACACGACATAACGCGCCACGACGGAGCCACGACGGACCTAAGAACACAAGGTAAGAAGCTATTCGCGTTCATACCCATTCCGTACACTACCTAGACTTCCATATTATCCGCCTGCCCAACATGTAGCTCGGCGCCGACCGTTGAGCTCGACGTTGAGCTCATACCTATGCGAGCGTGCTGGAGAAGAAAGGGGGGTAAGTACTCGTGATGTGGTACAAACGATGGCGGGACTAACCTCGGAACACAACCAGGTCTCGCTCTATCCGTTCTCCGCCCGTCGACGTCGAGATGAAGTGGGAGAGGTGCTACATAAAGCATAGAGGTAAGCACTCAAAATCCTTCGTATGACGGCGCTGACATAAGTACCTTGACCATCCCCAGCTCGTTGTGTTCGATGTGCTGCGTGCCGCCGGTGTTGAAACGTTGAGGAGGAAGGGCTGGAGAAAGAAGGTCAGCACTCATGTATCAGGGTAGGCAACGAAAGGAACTACCTCCTGCTGTTGCCAGCTTGCCTCGCCACCCACAGCATCGACCACGACCTTCGGACCTCCGCCCTCAATGCTGGTGAGTACCGACGTTGTTCTCATGGTGTCTCTTGTTTTCTTTACGCCCGATGCATAGCCGATTTTTGGTCGCCAGCGCTGGATGAACAAGACGTAAGAGATATTGCTCCTCGTCTGCGAGAGAGGAACTCACATATACGTTACTTCCAGCCCGCCCTAGTCACGAACAGGCCCATCGCCGCCTAGATACGTGCTGCTACCCATGCTGCCGCCCTAGTTCGGATTCGACTCGACCCCGTCCGTCCTGTCCTTCCCTCGTGTGTACCCATCGTCCCTTGTCATTTATTCGTCCTACCGATCGCCTGATTGTCTTTTAGATCCGCTGCCGCCGGTCCGGTCGACGAGGAGTGCCTCTACACTTTGCTCCTTCTCGCTCGCTGACGCAAGGGTGTCTAAATTGAAGGAAAGACCGTCAGCGAGCTTTCTACGAAGAGGTAAGTGCTCCAACGTCGAGCTCGATGAGCTAGGCGACTTACCCGTGTATTGTGCGTGCCCAAGATGTTATCTTCAGTTGTGCGCTCGACTGCGACGTTGATGAGAAAGATCTAATAAAACAAGGTAAGAACTCGTCCGACAACGTAGTCGATGTAGAAACTTACTCCGCACCGTGTCTTGCCTCTCTCGTTAGCCAGAATCTAACATCAACCCGTCCTCGATCCAGGTGAATTTTAGCTCCTCCTTGACGTGTATCTTGCCCATATTCGCGTTGTAGAGTGCCTCGGGGTGCTACATCCATGAAAACGAAAGGTAAAGGCTCGTTTTTGTCATATAGAACGAGGGCACTCACTGATGACTAGTCCAGCGCAGACTCCATCGTTCTCGACAATCCTGGCCGCCCTCCTAACGGTAGTGGTGAGTATACATTCGTGCTTGTTGCTGATGAGGTTCCTAATGTCCCGAGCTCCCGGTAGCGGCGTAGAGATGCGGAGAAATGGCTAGAGAGTCGAGGTAATACAGGCCACAACAGCGAGACGTCCAGCAACACTTACCACGCGTCTTTAGGCATGACATCGTACCTCTACCGCCCGTAGTACTCAATCCCTACACCCTGCCTACGTTTGCCGGCTCGCTGTGGATTCACACGACGATCCGAACTGGAGATGGGGTGGGGTTTGTGTTCACTGACGGATAGCGGGTCATGGGCGTGTGTTACGGTTCATGCTGTATCTTTTCGCCGCGTTTACCCCATGTGTTGTGCTCGAACGATGGAGTAGAGACAGCAAAGACGTTGAGAGAGCCTGTCCGCTGTAGAGAGATAGGGTGAGTAGTTGTTGTACCACTGATTTAAAGCTCGAGCTCACCTCTGATGCGATGGCCAGCATATCCGAGGTCGCCGATGTCTGCCTACGTCTCCGACCTGCCAACGGCCTGCAAGCATCCGATGGCTGTGGAGAACGAGTGCGGAGGAGAAAGACGTGACGGTGTTGCAGTCCAGTTCCAGTCTAAACGCGACTCGTCACGATGCGTGACACACACACCTCTTCCCCGTTCTATCATGTCTAGGAGAAATTCCCCGATGGACGACAATCCGAGACCGCAGAAGCGCGTAAAGTTGGGAGACGAAAGTTTCATAGAAATGGCACCCTTGCCCCCCGAAATCCTCCTTCTTTCGTTGTCGACCCTTCTCGCACATCCTCCAACCCATAAGCACCACACGCGCTCGCTTTTCGTGGCGCAACTCGCTCTTCGGAAATGTCTTTCGCTACCTGGACTGGACTCGAACACGGAGTGTCGTGCGTGGACGGAGCTGGCGGAGGTTGGGCTTCGGACTGGGTTAAACGAGCCGGGGGTGGAGAGTGAGGTGGAGAGGGCCATCACGAAAGCAGTACGTTCGTTAATTCTACGACGCGTTGAAAGCATTTTTGATATTCTTATTAGCTCGTAATTGCCAAAAAAGTAGGTTTTACGAACTTAGGAACCTCTCCCCCACGTACGAGAGCTAACGTCGTGTCTAGCACCCGTCTCTGCGCGTCTACAAGACCCAACTTACGCACCTCTCATCCAAACTCGCCCTCCACAAAAACAACCCACGATTTGCGCAAAATGCGCTCAAGAAACACCTCACGAACTCCGTCCTTCCCTCCGACCCACCACACGTCCAATACTCCGCCCACCTTGCGTACATCACCAGCCTCTCAACCATCCCCGATACCGACCATCATTCCGCATCCAGCGGCCACCTGTGGGTGCTTACGGCCATCCGAGAGTTCCATCAACTCGCGGCGGATAATGGACATCTGCAAGTCGCGCTGCTGGCTACGGTGCTCGAGCTGCGGGAGCTCGTTCAAGCTGGACTCTGGAGCAAGGTCGGGTTGTCGCTGACGAGCATCGAAGAGCAGCTTAGCATCTCTTCGGACCTCGAGCCAGCAGCCCCGTCTGCCCCAGTTCCGTCGGCGTTCAAATTGGCGGAGAAACCGAAGCTGTTAGGAGGGACAGACCTTGAGAAGGTCCTCATCGTGCAGGCTCTCATGATCGGCGTCATCTACCACACCTACACCGGCGACAACGCGAACGCCCAGTCTCGGATGAAGAAGCTGCACGACCTGCTCGACAACGGGGCTCTGGATGCATTTGGGAAGTTCGGAGTCGTCGAGCTGGATTTGGGAGGAGGGACGCCGCTGCTGATACAGGTTACCCACCCGAAGGTCATCTTTGGGCTTGGGTTCCTAGTTAGCGCGGTGGCGAAGCGAGACCCGGTAGGGAGGAAGCCGAAGAGGAGGGTGTTTGCGGGTGAAGGCGTAGCGTTGGTGGATAGGGAGGTGAAGAAGGAAGTACCTCGTACGTTTTGTGTTCTTTCTCTCTGGTACATTTTATTCGTCCTGATTGAGTGCAATGGGCAGTTCCTCTGTGGGCTTCCAGCGCCGACGTGCACGAAATTCAGCTGAGGATGCAGAAAATGAAGGCAGATATGCTCTGCGAGCTGATAGGGGTAACGACTTCTCCTCGCCTTCCTCCTTCACAGCCCAGTCAACTCTATTCTTCCTTCTAGGTCGCGATAACTCGAAGCGAATTTGATGACGCAGAACGGGTATGCTTAAATCTACCTCACAACTACGCATATATTCACAACTTTTGCGTCATTCTGCAGAGTCTTGCTCAAATCATCGCCCATACACGAACGTACGGCCTCTTCTCCGCGTACAGCGCCCGTATCACCCTCCATCAAGCCCATCTCGCACACGCACTCGCGCAAACAGATCGTGCGTGGAAGTGCTATCAAGTCGCAGCCTTCCTTTCCCGCAAAAGAACTCCGTCGACCTCAACTGCTCTGACCGCCAACACAACTCATCCTTCTCGCTCGACCCCTAATGCCAACGCCAACAACGAGGACGAGGACGACGGCTGTGAAGATGACTGGGTCAACGTCTCGGCACGTGCAGGCGACATGTGGCTCCGTATTGGAGTCCTAAGTGCGATCGAGGACGAGGAGGAGAGGGAGGAGGCATTAGAGGTGCTCCGAATACCGGGTATGGAAATAGCGAAAGAGTGTGAGGGCCTTGGAGGGACGCTGAAGACTGTAGGCGCGGTTCTAACGGCATGTTTAGCGAAGGAGTTTTTGGTGACCAAGTTCGTTTTCCTCTCATTTTTCTTAACGTCTGCGAAAGTTTCAAGCGCTAACCGTCGAACGTATAGGACCCATCTGCGAGCGGCACTCCAGCTAACGAGCGCCGCGGGCGACAATCACATGCGCGCGCTCATCCTCTCCCTCATCGCCGAGCAGTACCTCCATACGTCGACGGAGCATGCAGAGACGATCCTCAATACCGCGGAGCAGATTGCGGCAGGCCTTGGGGCGCAGCCTAAGCCGACGAATGACGCTCCTGGTGCGAAGGGAAAGGCGAAGGAGTCTCCGGGTACAGCAGAGTCCAAGGCAACGCAGGCAAATGGGGTGGGAAACGCGTACCTGAGGCTGTGGATCGGCCAGAGGTCTTTAGGTCGGTCTTTCTTAAAATATCTCGCTTTCTACATCGTCGTGTTGGGGCCATAGCTGACGTGGAGACCTTTTTACAGAGTTGAAACGGCGGGCTGGCGACGAGAAAGGCGTGGCGAAGCAAATTGTCATGAACGAGAAGCTCTCTCAGGAGGTGAAGGCGCTGGAGAAGAGGAAGTTGGGGCAGGTTGGGTAGGAGGTCCCTTATAAGTTATGTGTACAAATTGCGAGTTCATTTCCAAAGATACCGTCGCCAAAAATAACGACCACGTGCCTTGTGACAGACGCGAGACAATGGCAATCAAACCGAGGACCTTCTCTCTTCCCAACGCCAACATTTATTCCACCCTTCTCCCAAGCACAATATCTTTATGTTCTAAAGAGAATCCAAGGTTATTTTACTGTGATATTTTCCCAGGTACTTTTCTACATGACAACGCGTGGTCAACACTTTGACTTCATATCTTTTGCAGAACCCTATAATGCTAGCCTGTCGATCATGCGGGGTTGAGGATTGCCTGGATCTGCGCGATGTCCCTGTAGGTCAGTGTAAATTACGCAAAGGCTCGAAATGCGGCTCGTGTTTCGCCATCGAGTTACTCGATGCTGAGATCGAAGCCGCGAAAGAAACACTCGCCTGCCTTTTCAAGAAGCACTTCACTTTGAAGGCCGAACGAAACCACGAACACGACTCTTTCTCTCGTCTGCCTCCGGAGATCATTTCTCGGGTATTCGTTTCATGTCGTCCTGAGGAGCCGTATATCTCTCGATCCACACCGCAACTGTGGACCTACGTCAATATCAACATTGATGACCCCGCCTCCCTCGAGTCAAACGGTTTCCAGAATGGCTAGCTCGCTCCGGCAATCTTCCAGTTTCGATCAAAGTCTACATGAAGAGGCATTCCTCGTCATTCGACTCCAAACCCTTGCCCGACAGCTTGACTCTTCCACTCATCGGAGTTATCAATGAGGTTTCCCATCGGTGGGGAACTCTCGAGGCTCACATGCCAATTGGGCTAATATACAGGCTATGCGGCAACGGATTGCCGGCTACCACTCTCGACAGCCTTCGCCTGACCCCGACAGAATGGCCGCGATATAGAAGGCTCCCAAGCCAATTTACCATGAAGAACGTACGGCCAGCTCCAACTCAAATCAGTTTACGTGGGCTCTCTTCGCATTCGATGGACGTGGATTGGACGAATCTCGCCTATATTGAAGGGTTTGGGTTCCGTTTGGACGAATGTCTGCTCGTTCTCAAGCAGAGTCCCCGTTTAGTGCATTGCAATTTCGAAGATGTTGGATACAGGGTCAGCACTGGTCAGCGCGACGAAGTGCATATTGTGCACAAGTCAGTTCGGTGGCTGTGGCTCGACGACAGGAGCAATATGGCCAACTTCTTCGACGTCGTCTCCCTCCCTTCACTGGTCTATCTCGCCTTCGCGGCCGAATTCCAACCGTCTCAAGCACTCGACTCTGTCACTTCTTTCATCAGACGCTCGGGATGCTCTTTGGAAACGCTCAGAATCACGAACGGCGATCTCCAAGAAGCACCCATCATCCCCCTCCTCGAAGCCACGCCCGAGCTGTATCGTCTGGAGCTGTTCGCCGTCAAGCTCTCGGATACCCTCTTCCAGCACCTCGGCGAGACCGTGTTGGATGTATACAACGGAGAAGTCAAGGCGTTCCTCCCGGATCTCGATTCCATCGACTTGTACGGTGCTTTAACAATTCAGCTGCCAGGCATCGCATTATCTGGTCTCGGGTCCTTCCATGTCATCCACTACATCGACGATGCGAATTCTGCCATCTTCCGGGAGCTTATTTCGGAGGATGGCGTAGATCTTTCTATTACAGATTCGTCGAATCGAAATTTGATCAAGGACCTCGAGATGCTGGAGAGGTCCGACTGAATGGTGCGTCTACAGTGTACATATCTTATGTCTTACGCCCTCACGTTCGTTCATCATGCTAATTGAACATCCATCAACGGGTTCTCTGAGCCACTCAACCCTATAGATATCGAAGCTTTACAACAGGGAAACAATCTGCACACTCGTATCCGGCGAAAACATCCCACTTTCCGAGATAACTCATCCCATCTGTATCGTCATTAATGTGGGATACGAAGGCTGTGTCGGAAGATTTGGTCTCGACTCCAGACTGTCTCCAGATACGTAGTTGCTGAGTCGAAACTCACTTCGACGGAGACACCTTGCCGCGTGTTATCCAGTACGTCCAACTGCTGCTAATCATTCGAATCCATCTCAGTTATGACAAATCACCGCGTTCCGTAGCAGTCGCTCGTTGATATCCCAATACAATATCTGACCAACACATCGATTTCACTACCTTTCGCTAGTAAGAAAAATAGTCCGCAACTACAGCCAAGGAAAAGGGATCTTTGAGCTTGATAAAGCACTACTCTCGACGCCAAATTGTCTTCTGTGACAGAAAATTTCGGCGCAGAAGGTTGCTATTAGGTCTGTCGAAAATGTGCAGAGGTGTTTTAAGTGCCATGAAATTGGTAGAATTACAGGCAAGTACCTGGGCCTCATCTCCGTTCTGGACCTCACATCACTCTTCGATCTGTTATTCGAGGAAGGGATACGCGATTTCCATCTTCCGCCGCTCTGGCGTCGTTGGTTACTCTCCACACGAGCAGGCTGCGATGCTCGTCTGAGTCGTCTGCCTCTTGCCTACACATAATAGACGTTATAATTCTGAGTGCTAGCACCAACGTCCACAAAGGTAAATTTCAACCTACAGGAGCATCAATGTCACGGGAAATCCAACTATGCACTAGAAAGATGAAGATGGGGACGAACGGGCGGTACTTCATGGGAGACAAAGAACGAGTACAGAAAAACGAAGAGAAGGCTTTTTTGGTGGGCCTGACGGCGTGCTGTTCACCCCCCTCCTCAGTTATTTATAGCAGGGTATTCGAGAACGGACCTACCTGCTGCTGGCCGTGTTGTTGGCGAATTTAAAAGGCTGCTGAGATATTTTTGGATCTGAGCACGCTCGACAGGCGTGTTCAAGGGAGACACATGCAGAGAGTGGATATGCAATTGGTGGAAAAAAATTGACGTACTCTATGAGGCCTCGCTGCATTAGCGATAGGAGATAGAACAGAGGAGATACGAGTTCGGCCGGGGAGCAGGGGGTTCATACAGTATGTAATTAGTCATGGGCTAGCGGGTCAGTACGACCAACGAGCGCTAAAGGAAATTGGCCGAAATTTTGTCTTTGCATTCCACAGCTATTTCCTGCGCGGGCAAGTAGTACTTATCTGTATCCGTCTGTTTTGGTTCCAAGTGTGATGGCGGAAAGAATTACTTAGATACGAGCGACAGTCAGCACCGAAGTGGGCAAAGAAAAAGTAGTCTTGTGGCCAGGTACTGTGAAATATAGCCCATCAACGTAGTCTATACACCAAACCGCCCAAGTCCTACGCTTCCGTGCTTGCGTCCCGGCCCAGTTACTCATGGCCATCACTTACTGTACTTTGCGTATCGTACAAGGTCGGGAGAGGGGCGGGCGATGGTATACAAGTTGTGTTCCTGACCTCAAATCGTCAGTGAAGTCGAGTTGAAGACGTGTATGTCAGCGCATGGGTTTCAATATGAGCAGCAACGTGAGGAAGGTAGAGCAAATAGCATCAAATTGACCCCCTCGACGCCGACGAATCGATGAGCCCCACAACGCACATGCTAGTACTTGCGTCTCCAGGATTAATCATGCCCAAGTACGTTTGGGTATCTCGGCGTTGCCTAACATTCCTATGTACGAGTACGATGGGCTGATGGACTAGATGACCTCTCGAGCGTCGCAATAACAGGGTATATTTCTAAGGATCGCTAGGAAGGCCTCTTAGTGGACTCTAAGCTTTAAAGAACAGGATTAGTGCATGGGAATTAGCTAGATACTGCGCGTATCAGCCAGGCAAGACACTACATTTCGTTGATTACGATGCTGCTATGTGAGTAAAGCCCTCTTTACACGAGCGCCGCACCCCAAGCACTGATTCGGCCGCGGAGGATGAAAGAGAGAGAGAAACGCCCATTCAATCCATCAGATCGAGCTAACGGCGTCTCGAGGACGTGTTTAGGTGCAATTTTAACGGGAAAGTGGAGGGGAGAGCTGTAGAGGGAAGCGGAAAATACGAAGACGCCCAAAGGGGCTATATGCGCCAGCATGGTCTGATTCCAGAAGGACTGGATAGGTGCGAACGGTCGTATAAAGGTATTTAGGAAGTGGAAAGCGGGAAAAAGAGGCGCGGAAGTCACCGAAGCGGAGCGTGAAAAGAGAGAATTCGAATTACTGGCCGTTCTTGGATGACAACGTTGCTTCTACCACCACCGAATCCCAATCGTTTCTCCACAACTTGCTCGGGATGTTGTTCGAAAGACATCATTTATGAAGATGGATGAACACAAGATGGACATATGCAAGATCAAATCAGTAACTTCGTCATTGGCACCCTTTGGTTTCGAGGGTAACCTCAACTGGCTCTATCTGCAGAACCGAGTGAATTTGTTGTCAGCTGTCCATTTTCAGTGCTGGACCCTCTGCCAAGCTTGGATGACCGAGAGCTGCCGCACGAGCAGCGCTCAGTATTCCCCGAAGGGCACACCCTCTTTACCCGAAGACGACTTCAAGTATAGTCGTTGTTACGCAGAAGTTCGACACCGAGACGCGCCGTCAGTTCTCAGCGAGGCGTAAATATCTTGTCCTCCAGCAGAGCCTCGTCCACGGCGCTGGTTAGGTTAGATGGGCCATAATTGTACGTCAAATAAGCAACAGCCGTCGAACGAGGTTGAATGATTGTTACCAGTACCTCTACTACCCCGAAATATCTCTTCCCTTCCCACAGACAAAAATATTCTACAAGAATTGCGTTGAGCTATGGGACGACTATCTCAAACTTCCTGGTACGTTCTTCTACATTCTCGAAGCTCAGTTCTCAAATGCCCAGCCCAGGTTATGGCTTCGTGTATTCTTGTCCCTCGTCCATACCTACACGCCTCGGTCCAGTTTGATCATGGAACAGGACACGCGTCGTCGCCGATCTACATGCCTTCTGGGCATTCCCAAGTTCGTATATGCCTCATCCTCAGCCACTCGGCATCCGTCACGCCGATGTCTTGTGCCTCGTTCCGCAGTCGAAGAACCCTTCCCTGACGGCAGCACCTGTCAGGCGCCATTCCTCGCATTTTACCGTAGGCTTCTAGGAAGAACGCTATTACATCGCTCGGGCTACTCAATTCCAGGAAAACACTTCGCCTGGAAGCGTTTTTCGCTCTTCGTGCGCCCGAAGCGTGTCAAAGACGTAGAACAGAGTCGTCGTGGTCAGATTCGACATCAATTTCGAACGTTACCGTGTATTCAGTCACCTTTCTCGGGGCGCCAGGCTATGTTACGCTATTTCTATCTCGAAACGCCCAGCACCACTAAGAAATTCATGGCGTCAACGATCTCTCACACCACGTTCATTTTAGTTAAGCATCATTAGGTGAGTGAGGCTTTTAAGCCCTCACAAACAGCTTTTCCTTCTTTCTCATACCCTTCCTTACCCCAGCTCCACCTGCGAAACCGCATCTCGATGTTGGTCTCCGTTGCACTTTCCGCCCTTTCCTTGGTGTCTCTGGTATCTGCCCAGACGGTACGCCTCTTCTCTTCGCGGCGCTTACTGCCTTCTCTCGACTTCATCGCTGACGCCTCCCCTCTTCCATCGTCCGCCACGTTCAGGTCGTGGAAGTTGGTGCTGCACCTGGCAGTCAAGGCGGCATCTTTCAGTTCATCCCTCCCACTGTGACCGCCACGAACGGCACCGTCGTTACCTTCAGGTTCAGCGGAGCGTAAGTTTATCCTCTCTATCCTCCATCCTGCTTCTCTCTGCACCAAACACGTCAAGCTCAATGTCAAATATCTCTAACATCACTTTTTACTTCAGTCCAGGGAACCACACTGTTACCCAATCGACGTTCGCCGCCCCGTGCGACCCTGTGGACGGCGGCTTTGACTCAGGCTGGGTCTACGTCCCCAACGCCGACGCCGTCACGGATGAGGTGCCAGAGTTCAATTTGACGATCACGAATGACCAAGCGCGTACGTTCGCCTTCGCCTTCGCCTTTCGTTTTCTTTGAATTTGACGGATTTTGATATGGATAGCGATCTGGTTCTACTGCAAGCAGCTCACTGGACGGCACTGCCAGCAAGGTACGTTGGATTTTACATAGCAAATCCACACGCTGAGCGCCGTGTTTCGCTACTTCTAGGCATGGTCGGCGCGATCAACCCACCCGCCTCCGGGAACACATACGAAGCGTTCCGCACCAATGCCGCGAGCGTCGATAGGGATAGTGGCGTACGTCTCCATGCTCTCTTCCTTCCCCAATTCTGCCCATCCTCTGTGCTTACCTCGCGTTTTCTGTTTACCCAACAGCAAGACCAAGGTGGCCTCGTCGGTATCGGCGCTTCTGCCTCTGCAGCTGTCGGACCCCTCCCGTCTGGCGTACAGCTCGTTGCTCCGAGTATGTCCCTGTCCCGCCCACCTCTTCTGTTCGAAATCGAGTGCTGATTCGACCACCGTACCTCTAGCTGAGACGGCTACCTCGCCTCCCGATCCTACGACCTCGGATGATGGGGCGGACCCTTCGCCGACGACGGATGCTGCTGCTGGAGTTGTAGTGCCGTCGCTGCTGGTCATGATAGCTTCTTTGCTTGGGTTTGTGGTCGTCTAGGAAGCCGAGTGGCAATTTCCTGAGCTACGATGATCTGTTCGAAGATCATATCTCGCTCTGAAAAGACATCCTCGTTGGCGTACCAAATGTACCGTACTTCTTGTACTCCATCTATTTAACGATGAACACTTTCTGTTTCAACCGCCCTACATAAGTATGCAACGTTGGATCGTTTGGGAAGTGCTCGTCAGCTATAAGTCTTTCTAATTTAGAGTGAGAAGCGTAGAGTACCTTACTGCCGGGGCGACATAACCATTATAAGCTGATTTAAGTAGAACGTCTCGGTACACGGAATGAAGCCTCGGCGTACGGAGAACTACTGAATCAGAGGATTAAGAGACGGTTGATGGACGTGGGCTGCTAAAGGTTCAACAATTCAATTCAGACGCGATGAAACGAAATGGACGAAGAGGTTGGGCTAAGCTTCTTGAGGTGGGCTTCAAGTCTCAGAAAGATTGCCTGGCGCAGAAACAACGTAGCTGCTGATCCGCCTTATTCCTGACCCTGGGTATGAGAATGAAGAGACGTATTTTTTGGCCTCTATACGACGAGAAGTCTACACGGAAGTGATTGAAGACTGGCCCCTTTCTTCGGTTTCGGTGCATATAGTGGAAGGATCTTATCTTATCGTGTTCGCTCACCATCAACCCACATTTTCGATTTTCGACAACTCCCTCCACCACCACCAGGCAGGCCGTTCTCCAGACGTCAACAATAATGGATTTTCTAGTGTCAAATTCGAAAGGCGCCATGGCATCCTCGATTTTCACTCCTCCAATTTCCTTTTCTAATCACCCACAAATACCTACACGCTGACTCCACGTTGTTATTAGGTGAATCTTCGACCTGCATCTTGTTTTCGATTCCCGTTCTCCCCGTCGCCCTATGCATTCCCCTCCTTCCTTTCCCCTTTCCCTGAAGGAGCATTACGACACGATCATGTGATGTGAGAAACGAAGTTGGGTGCATCTTTTCCCTCCTTATCGTCCACACCATCGCCACTTCGCCTTTCGTCCTCTTTTCTATCTTTTGCTCAAGGGTGGGGGAGTGCTGATACAATCCAACAATGTTTCCAAGCTTCGATGCGGACCGCAAGCGCAGGCTTAACCTGGGAGGCGCTTCGTCTTCATCCGCTTCCTCCACTTCGATCCTTCGCAACGTACAAGCAGAACGCGAGGCGCGGGCGGCTCAACGTCGCCGTGCCGACTCCGTGACTCAAATCCAGTCCTGGTATCGTGATCTCAAAGCATCAAGGCGCACAAGGGAGGAGGTGAAGGCGATGTTCGAGGCGGACGGGGTTGCGATGCCTCGTCTTGATATGCAGGCGATGCAAAGATCGGGAAGTTGGGGAAGCTCTATCGAGGTGGGCTGGTGAGGTAGCCAGTGCAGGACCGCGTACGTCTATTATTTTCCTTGGGTGGCTACGCCGATGAATCTCCCATCAGATGCTGTATGGGCTCCCGTTCTTACTTCAACCCCAAGCAACCAGGCGACCCGGATCGTTCTCCTCTGTCAAGTCGGCCTATTCCTCGTCCGTGCTGTAGCTGATGCTCCTCGGTGAGTATTCACTCTTTTCCTCGCTCGTTACCTCGTTGACTAACGTCCGAACTGAACTAGCTCATCGCATGCGCCGACATATCTCAGCGTCCTGAATTCGCTACTCTCAAAGGATGTCGCAGAGGAGGCTGTGGGCAATCGAGGTGACGGCCCTGCCTTCGTTCGATCCATCACGGAATATCTCGTCGGGAAAGGCTTGTATGAAATGCTGGGGCAGGCTATTGAACGCATCGTACGTAAATTTTACCTTCTATGATATTCGACAACTGAACAACGCGTATACACCCAGCCTACAAACGCCAAGAAGTCACCCGTGTACCCACCGCTCCTCTCGCTCATCACACTTCCGTTATCAACCTTCTTCTCGACGTCTCCTCAATATACCTCAATATTCGCTCGTATCCTCGCATATATTTTATCTATACCTCTCCTACCCAACCGTCTCCCATTGGAGGAGCTGTCAAAGTTCATCGCACGCCTTCCGCTGTCGCAGTTTCATCTTTTCCAGCCACATCTACCCGAGTTGGAGGCAGAGCTCGAGAAGAAGGCGAAGACGGACGAAGGAAGATCGAAAGTGCACCTAACGGCAACTCTATATGCGTTGTTCTCGCCGCAGTACAAAGTTCTTCCTGGACCTGTACTCGAAACGTACTTGGACCTGTCTGCCCTTCTGTTGAGAGATTTCCCGGCGGGCATCTTACGTCAATCCCAGCCAGAAAAGAAAGGCGCGACCACGGACAAAACGACACCCATATATGAATCCTCCTTTTCAGAGGATGACGAGAGAGCCCCAGCGACACCCTTGCCTCAGTGCCTAGTGCTCGACCCCAAGACCCTGGCGCGGCTGCAAAAGATTGCCAGCCCGGCACACCTTTCCTCCCTCTTCTCCGCCACGCAATTGACACCCGGTCTCTTCCCGCCTCTTATCAGCTATCTATTTGCTCTGAAGTGGGCATGGACTCGGGGCGGCTCAAAATACTCTGTATCGATCGCAGGAACGGGAGCGGGAGTGCGCGCGAGCAGGAAGAAGACAAAGAAAGGCAATATGACGGAGGTAGACGTCCTGCGTGCGATTTTGGCGAGTGCAGGTTCGGCTGGAGGGTTGGTGAGGGATTTGTATACGCAGTTGGTTAAGACTGCGCCTATTGGGAAGGACGAGGGTGGCACTGATGTTCTCGGTACGTTTTTTCGTTGTGTTCGTTACCTTCCGAGCTTTTCGTATTCTGTTCGTCATGTTTATGATCTCGGTGTTGGCTTGATGTTCGATCAGAGCTATTATTTCGTGTTTCATGTTTCCTCTGTTTTATTCCAAGTCGTTTGTTGACGCCGGACTGCCCGCAGATCCTGCAAATGCAGCACACTACGCGCCTCTGCTCCTCTTCGCAGACCTCTACTCCCAAGCCCTCCTTACCATGGGCGATGATGAGTTCTTCGGGACATCATTGGAGACATCATCATCGTCTGCGTCAAGCGGAAGTGCGGGCCCGACCGTTCCACGAAATCCACTGGCTCTCGAAGAACTTGTGTGGTTTTCGAAGCAGCTGCTCAATATCGCGTTCGTGCTCTACTGGAAGGTCAATTCGACGTTCGCTGTGACGCGTGTGAGTGCCGAAGTCCAATGTACGTGGGAGGAGGTTAGGGAGAAGGTGACGAAGTGCTTGTTGGCTGTACATGCTCGAGAGTAAGTGCCGCCGTTCTTTTCTTTTCTTTGTTTCTTTTCTCCTTCCTTTTTCATGTTTCGTCTCTGTATCTTGGTCGGTTATGATGTACCTTCGTCGTTGTGTCGTCTTATTTTCTGTGAATACCGATGGGAGTTAACAAACCAACTCTTGCAGCTCTCGACGACCATTCGTCCCTCCGGACCACTGGCTGGTTACCTCGCATTTGGACGTCAACTCTGATGGTGACATGTGGAAATCTTTCGTCGACGCAGCCGTGTAAGTACTATTGAGTCTATATTTCCTCGTCTTTGTGCTTATTCTGAGTCCGATAGAATCGAAGAACGACAGCTCTCTCTTCAAGACGACTCTCGTCGAACTCGTGGACCACGCGCAACCCACCAACCCCGACTCACGCAAATCTTGACTCCCCGCCTCGGTATACTGAACAACATACCATTCGCCATACCATTCGAAGTCCGCGTGCGTATCTTCCGCGAGTTCGTGCGCGCAGATGCCGCTGCACATGCACAAAGGTTGTCCGAGAGGGAAGCCCGAAATCGGCCCCTCCCTCGACGGCCAGATCCTGGACTAGGGATCAACAGGATCCGTACTGCGGAGGAGGTGGAAGCAGAGCGGGAAAGCACCCGTCGTGCGGCGCGGGCGATGGCTGAGTCGGAGGCCCGACGTACGGTACAGCCCGATCCTCCTAGGATGACCATTAATATTGGCTTCCGAGTTGACGGCAGGAACGTTGGGTCGTCATTTTTTGAGAACCTCTTCAGTTCCGGATACCTTGCCCCGGGTTTCCAGGCCCGGCAGGTCCTAATGCCAGAGTACGACATTGGGCAAGGGATGGAGGTCGATGATGATGGCGACCCCGAAGGCAACACGCGAGACCAAGAGGCCCATGAAGACGGCGCGTCGGGCGACGATGTAGCAGCCTCGCAAGAGCCAGCGGAACCGGCACCCACAGCCAGGCCTCGCGTGGTCATACGCCGAGAGATGGTCACGCAGGATGGGTTCGACAAGCTCGCGCATGTTGATTTAAAGTTCCCTGTTGCGATCGTGTTCGTGGATCAATTTGGCCAAGAGGAGTAAGTCTGCCGTTACGAAACACACTCGAATCGAATCGATCGTAACTCAACCGATGTTCAATTTATTTATTATAGAGCCGGCATCGATGGCGGCGGAGTGTTCAAGGAGTTCTTCACGTCGCTGTGCCAAGAAGTCTTTAACACGGACCGTGGGCTCTGGCTCGTGAACAAGAAGAACGAGCTGTATCCTAACCCTCATGGGTATGCTATCAAACGTGAGCACATGTGTCCAAATTTCCATAATTCTCCTGAAGGTGCATGACGCTGAACCGTGATTAATAGGTCGGAGTCTTGATTGGTACCGCTTTATTGGGAGGATATTGGCCAAGGCATTGTATGAAGGAATTTTGGTTGACATCGCTTTTGCTGGGTTCTTTTTGGCAAAGGCAAGGCTTACGTTGTTTTATCCTCTTTCGTCTCTTTCGGCTTTCGTCTTCGTCCCTCTCGAGATTTCCCATATCCTTGCTAGACACGTTTACTTTGTGACACTCAACCAAATGCTGACCATCATATTTCTGAACAGTGGCTCGGCCGCCAATCTTTCCTTGACGACCTTGCATCGCTCGACTCCGAGCTGTACAACGGTCTCATTTACCTCAAGAACTACCCTGGTAACCCAGAGGATCTCGCCTTGAACTTTACAGTCGCTGTCGATGGTAAGCGCTCTATCTGTCTGATAAACCACTGGATCCTGTTGATTCCTTGCTCATTTTACAAGGATCAGCCGGTATAACAAAATCGATCGACCTCATCCCAAACGGGAGCAACATCACCGTTACACGCGAGAACCGTCTGCAATATATCTTCTTGGTCTCAAGCTACAGGCTCAATCGCCAGATCCGACTGCAAAGCGAGGTTTTCTTCGAGGGCCTGTCGGAGATGATCCACCATAAGTGGCTTCGGTACGTCCTCTCCAAACGAGTCTGGAGTCGCCAAAGAAATAACGCTCTTGACAGGATATTCAATCAATCCGAACTTCAACTCCTTCTAGGCGGTACACCGACGCCGATCTCTGTTGATGACCTCCGCGAGCACACTTCCTACGTCGGGCCGTACGATTCGTCGCATCCCACTATTATCCTCTTTTGGTCCGTTCTGTCCACGTTCTCTCAGGACGACCTTCAGGCTTTCCTACGCTTCGTCACCTCCTGCTCCCGCCCTCCACTTCTCGGTTTCAAAGAGCTAAGCCCCGGATTTGCGATTCATGATGCTGGTGGCGACCAGGATAGGCTACCTAGTGTAAGCACCTGCGTTAATCTTCTGAAATTGCCGCGGTATGAAACGGCGGAGGTGTTGAAAGAAAAGGTGTTGAAGGCGATTTGGGCTGGGGCAGGCTTCGATTTGTCGTAAGAGGTTGGCATTTTCTCTTCAACAGTCCGAGGTTTGAATTTTTTGAAGCACGACTCGTAGATGTACCATAGAAAAATGTATCATACGAAACTACGAACATGATATAAGATATACGGCGAAGGAGAAATATATCATCGAGTGAATCTACCGAGAAAGAAAATCCACAAATGTGTTCTTCAAAAGAGAATAGAATCGTATATGAACACCGAGTGAATGAGTTTGTGGCACTCCGAGTTCGAGTTCTCTTCATCAAAATCTACATTGATATCTTGAGAATATGAGAGCCTGAAAAATGATTCAGAACATCGTCACAGACGCTCTCCACAGCGAAGGTGGGGCATACCTCCTGAGTCGAACGGTCGTTGGACAGCACCAGCCCGTCGTCATCGTCATCAACAGTGCGACCCTCATACTCCTTCGCGCCTACCACTTGCTTGGCATTCAATCATCCAGATCGGTTGATATCGTTCTAGTCTACTCTCCAACGTCAACGTTCCAGTCTCCGAGCCCTTGGCTATCGACCCGCATTGCGATAGCCTCGGGCAGAGAACGACGCGGGCTAGAGAGTGTGCATAGCGATTCCTCCTGTCCGTAGTGGCCGAGGCGGTTATCTTGCGCAGTCTCAAATTTTCGGTGATGGGTGGTAGTTGAAGTGGACTGCGGCAGGGCATGGATAGAGTTGAATATGCCTTTGAGGTCTAGAGAGTGTGGAAGAGAGGGGCGTTGTACGCTGGACTTGCGGATGGCTGTCGGCTCGTTTGAGTTTTCAGGACCTTCGCCAGATGATGAAAGGTCCGTGTAAGCGCACAGCTCTCGGAGAACCTGAAGGTGACGAATCTTCTCCGTTCATTCGGTGCTGTGAGAAGAATAGTCTACGAAAGGTCTTGAGTCCTCAACGTCTCGCCTGAAATACATCAACCACTCACCGGTCATGAGGATGTCAAAAGTCGGAGGATAGTTGGCGTCAGATGTCGGCCTACATGGGCTATTCGTGACCCCCTGTCGACAACGGCGGACGAATCATGGCTTCGGTACTCTTGAAGTAACTGCATGAGTATCTCGCGCCTACCAAGTCACCCGCCAACCCTCCGGAGGCTTGTAGACCACAGTTTGTTGGGCCTTCGGAGTTCCTCTCAGCGCAACGCCGAGCATGAACCAGCTGAGGACGCTCACCAGTTGCTGCAGTGAATTTCTATGGCCGAACCTCGGCCAGATGACGAAGGATTGTGGGGTAGCCACACTTTCTAAATTAAATTTTGCCAGAACGATGCGGGAGACAGAGGGACTCGGCGAGTTGTGAGGATGTTGTCGTTGTCGTCGTCGTAACGGTTGAAGTTCAAATGATGTACTGATGGGGTAAGGCCTCTAACCTGATAAGATAAGATAAGATAATTTTCCTTCAATCCACCTTTTAACCATCAAAATAAATCGTCTTTGGGCGTCATGTCTCTGAGACTACAGTAGTATTTATGTAAAAGCTTACTGTTGTGAATCGGATAAGTCGATTAGAATGCGGTGGGAAAACATTTTCTGGAACCCTCCTTCCACGAGAAAGAGTCGAATCTTGCATGCCCACTTTTTCTCCGCTACTTACCCACTTTCAATTATGTCCGTCGTCCCTGCATCGATCGACCCAGATAAGAAGAATCCGTGCACCCTGCAGCGGGAAAGTTTGTTCGTGATGTGGCACTTTATATCTTTTATCCGGGTGCCTGTTATCCATCTTGTTCGTTGCCTTAAATTATGGTCCAATCACAGTAAGTAGAATGCACGCCTTCAATAACAACACACACACTAGGATCACGATCTTGTCCAGGCTTGTCACTAATCGGATATTTGGGCGCTTATTCTGCATAGAGGGGCTATGTCGTTATCCGAGGACGTCTGGACATAACGGTCCATGATGCGCTGATGCGAGTGGCGAGTGAATCCCATGGCGAAGCATGCGCCATTTACGACTGACGAACCCTTTCCCAATACATTTGGTCTGGCACATGCGTGCCGTCGAATGTCTTGGAAGTTTCCTAATGCAGAGGTTATGCCGTACTCAACAATTACCTTCCAACGGAGGGTATGGAGGCAAAGAATTCGTTGGGTGCGTATTCTATGTTCTCTTCCAAACGTAGCCTCCAGAGCTATCTGATACTGAGAGCACAGTTTAGCTCTCTATTTATTTAGACCATTGGCTCATTCGACAGCACCCTTACGTCTGCTTCGTTTCTCAGTGGGCAAAATAAGCTGTGTAGGTGGGAATAGCATGGACCTACTTTGACAGGCCGCAAAGCAAGAAAGCGGCTCGGTGAGTCGAATATGTTCCTTTCTTCCTCTAAACTTCGCCTGAAGGTTTCACATATAGCAGGGGACCAGGACGATGGACTCCCCAGGCTTTTCCTCTCTAACTTCATCCTTGAACCTCGAACAGCTGCCTCTTTTTTGTGAGCGTTCCTCCCTTCCATCACCCGTTCTCATTACATCTAATCGTATATCTAATTAGCTTATCCCCACATTTAACGCGATGTCGGCCATCGATCGTGCAGGCAACGCGTTCCGTATCGAGCTCCACGACGGAGCGCCGTTGCATGCGCCCAACATCCTCGACGTCCGGCTTCCCTGGTCTCAACTTGTCGCGCTTGAGCTCGTGGACATTCCCTTGGCGCCCGACGTGGTCCTCATCCTCATGCATCGCACCGCAAGGACCGTTGTTGAAGAATCCTTCCACGTTGATTTCAACGGCGGTATTGCGAGCGGCCCTCATTCCACCCACACCGCCGGTGGTATATCGATGGACGTTCCGGCGGTCACGATGGCGAGGTTGAAGAAGTTGAAGATTATTCTTGGAGGAGAGACGCTCGAGGCGAATTTCTTCGACCGAATCCATATTCCTCAGCTTCGTGACCTCTGCATCGAGCTGAGCTTGCGCCAGGGGTGGAACCCACGATCCTTCACCACATTCGTCGCGTCCTCGACCAAATTGGAGCAACTCGCGCTCGTCGACTCTCCGTATCACATAAAAAACGTAGAGCGCACCTCCGCGCGCCTTTATCCGCAGTTCCGACTCACCTATCTCGAGCTCGAATCATTGCTCGAGTCCACCCCGAATATCCACACCCTCCACCTCCCGCGTAGCATCCTCGTCCACGCCACCACTCTAGAGAAGCTTGCAAATGGGACGCTGCTACCCTCGCTACACGTTCTCGGGGCGACGACGAGCAGTATCAGGAACGCGGAGGAGTTCTTGATCATGCTTACGACACGGATGACGGTGGTCAATGTCGAAAACGCGAAGCGTGATGGAGTTAACCTCGATCCCGGTCCCTCAACTTTCAGCGGCATTGGCGGAGGTCTTGATGAGGAAGAGGTGAGAGCGTTGACACCGATTACGTCCCTCATTCTCAAGATGCCGTTTGCTGAGAGGAATGGATTCTTGGACGACGTCGTACCGAAGTATCAACCACTTCTTGGGGGCGTAGATATTCGGGTTGAAAACTTCTGACTGGTATATCGATGTTAGTTGAAGTATACAGAGGTGCTTCTACTACTCACGCTTATATTTCTTGGTAGATGTCAGAACATCAGCTGTAAGAAAGTTAGAAATGCCCGAAATGTAACGTTTGTACACCACTACGTTCTCGAAACGAAGTTGCGATTCTGTTTCTCAAGGTCTATCCTAACGAAGATCGCAATTTCTCTAATAATCCAGAGTACTATACGCACAGACAGTGAAGAGAACTTCGCATTCGCATGTTATTTACCACATTGACATCCCAGATACTGAATCCAGATCAGCCTCGTAACATACTTCTCGACGAGACTAAATGCCCTATATACGGTCCGTAGAACGAGAAGAGATGGAAAACCTGAGAACAGAGCAGTAAGAAATAAACGGGGACGCCGAAAAGCGTGAAGGCCGGTCGTCACATACCTTATGCACCAGTAATGGTAAGTGGCATCTTGCGTCCTGCATAGTAATCCCTAGAATACGCTATGACATCATGAGATCCCACCCACCTTTCGTTCCAGATTGACATATGGAAACCCCCATCGACGAGGCGTTGGAAAAAATCGAGACTAGCCTCATCTATGTAGCAGCCTTTGTCGCCTTTATCCACCCGTACATCAAGGTGGAATCGTTCAAGAAATAGCTGCGTTTGTATGGTGCTGCGGACAGCGGACCACGAGAATCGCGGCGGACCTGCTGGAACACGGATACGGAGTTTCCTAAGCAAAGGGAGGAATTGGGTTTCTTTCTGTCCTTCCTCTCCCGGGACTTGGGCCGATCGGCTGAGTAGCTCGAAGATCTCGTTCGAAAGATAGATAGAGGAGAGGCCAAGACTTTCTAGAGCGGGGAGTGCCCAGAGGAGCTCGCAAAGTTCGGCCTCGTGTTCTACTGGGTCGAATTCATAGACAGTTAGCGACTTTATCTGACAAGACGACCGGCGGACGAGAGACGTCAGTGGGTTAAGGCTTTGTTTGTCCCCACGATAAAATAGCGAATTCAGGGATGGTGCGACGATGTTGTCAAAGAAAAGAGATGTGGAACTGGTTGTAACTTCAACGTCCATCGTCGTAAGGTGTTCAAGAATGATCGGAGTTTCCGGGTATGAGACCACGACTGGGCTTTCTTCGACGTCGTATAGCGCACATTCCTGGAGCAGGGGTGCCATTTTGAAGACTTCGAGGCATTCATTGATCAGGATGGCAGAAAGCGTTACTTTCGTAACATTCTGCCACTCGATTTTAAAGTTCTCCAGTCTGCATTGTGTGAGAAACACAGTATTTGGGGCAGGGTAGGGGATCGAGACGCAGAAATAGGCGGGTCCAGAGTAGTCCTCAAGGCTGTAAGGAGGGGTAATCGAGAGCTGCCGAAGATTGGGAGCACGTCCATCAAGAATAGTAATGAGATGAAGAGGCATAATAACGCAAAGGTCTGTCCACCGAGAGGAGTGGGCATTTAGAATCCGTATGATGGTCCGACAGAAAGCCCACTTCTTGGTATCATTCGGATCGCAATATTTGACATGGACAACGACTGAAAGCGGAAATCCTCTGGAGCGGGATAGCCACTGGTGAAGAATTTCTTGGTACTCCTGCTGGTTGCCCACCGAGTCGAGTCCAACGCGAACGTATGCCCACAGAGGCGCGGTCGACCTGGCTATATCCCGCCAGCGCCTTGAAACACTAGAAAGTGTCAACGGGACGTGGTGATCGAGTTCTTCTCCTTCTTCAAGGTCATACATACAGGAAACGAAAATTCGAGATGCAATCTCGGTCGGCAGGAGGTCCGTGAGGGGGTCGTGAGACGCGTTGATGTCAGGTAGAACGGTGGCACGGTGTGCTTCCATATGTGCGAGAAAAGCACGGGTCTCAGCAATCTGGCGGTCCAGAGCTTCGAGTGTGATACATGGGGGACATGGGGGGCTGAATATTCGCAGCCGTGTACAGGCGGTCTGAGTGGAGTATTGGGCGCCGAAGCTTCCCTGCTCGCCACACATAGCGCATCTGAAGTTTTGATTTCCCGAAAATATCTTGGTCGACATCTGGTAATCCAGGTCAGCTATCAGCATGATGACCAAGTTGAGAATATTGAGATACCCGCACCTTGGGATAATGCCACTGGGTATGGTACAACTTGTTCGAGGGCAAGTTGAGTGAAAGCCGATAAAACTACAAAAGTGATACTGTCACGATCCACGAGGTCGTGACGCGACGCGCCATTCCAATATTCGAAACCCGTCTCAAGGAAAATTAATCTCTTTGTTTCCACGGTACGAAAAAATAGAAGAGCCTTGAGAAATTCGGCTCGTGGCATGGAGGCGTTAATGTTCGCCTTGCGAATACCTAGCCGCGTATGTACCTTACTTAACCATCATTCACAGCGAGTCGAGTCTTCGCTTCCTCATGGTACGCCCGCGAATAATCTATCACATCAGGAGACCCAGAAAACCTGTTCCGGATGTTCAGCTGTGACCCGCCATCGATGAGGCGCTGGAAAAGCTCAATGCTATCTTTATACATGCAGTACCCCTCCTCGCTGGCGATCACATACACATCCAGGAAGAAGGGGTCGTTCGGTGATAACTCGGGCTTCCAATCCCTTGTGAATCGTGGACCACGAGATTCTCTCGTATCACCTGGACTGTGGATGTGCACATGCACTAGCAAAGGGAAAAATTTGGGTCAATCAGGCCCTTCAGAGACGGCAAGCAAGTCAAAGAATTCATGAGAAAGGCAGACACGCGTAATATCACGTTTTTCGAGGCTGGGTACCTCCCAGAATAGCTCGTAGAGATCGACTCCGTCGTCCATAGGTCCCGTTCGACCTTCTTCGATGGTGAGGGATTTAATCAGACAAGAGGATCGGGGGATGAGTGATGTCAGTGGGCTGAGTCGTCCTGGGCCTGGCCCATGATAAGTGAAAGATGTCAAGGATGGGAGGACGGGGTTGTCAAATAAAATGGATGTGGACTCTCCGATAATTTGAACGTCCGGTAGTCCAGAACGACCAGCAATTTCGAGGTGAGAAGGATGATCGTGCTTCCCCGAATGCTGTACAAGTGTTCATTTGCTGATTCTGCCGGCCATCTGGAACAGCTCAAGGCATTCGGCGATGAGGATACTTGATAAAGAAGTCTGTGTGATCCTCGGGGTAAGGGGCACTCCGAGGGCAAAACTACAAGTCCTAGGTTCATGTTCGAGAGGGTCTGGAGGAATGGTCGAGAGCCTCCGAAAGTTGGGCGCACCCACTGTATCGCTTCAGAAAATAGCCACTAGATGAAAAGGAATCTTGAGGGAAAGCCCGCCCCCCCGCGGGGCGTGCTCGTTCAGAATCCGGATGACGGAGCGGCAGAGCCCAACTCTGCTCCTATCGTTGAGGCCGCAGTACCTGATACTGAGAGTGATTGAAAGCAGTAGTCGTGCCTAGCGCGAAAGCCACTCGCGGAGCATCTTCTCGTATGAGGGACGGTTCCGAACCCAGTCAAGTTCAAGGCGCACGCAGGTCCACAACGGGGCTGTCAACCGCGCTATCGCCTGCCAACGCGTCGAAACAGCGGCAAGAGCCAAAGGCGCACAATTGCCGATGCGGTGTGCTTCCAGATGGGCGGGTATCGGCGATCTGACGATCCAGGGGCTCAATTTCGACGCATGTAGGGCAAGGAGAGCCGATTTCTTGCAAGCGGGTGCACGCGATAGGGGTGTGATTCGCACCAAAGCATCGCCGCACGTAACACGCCTGAAGTTGCTCATTTTCTGGTCCTGGAAGTCCGGGGTGAGAGTCTGGTAAACCCATTCTGTTCTTCGGCGAGAAGATAAAGTCCAGAGAGTGCTGTACCTTTGGATAGTGTCGCTGTGCACGGTACAGGCCTACAGCTTTTAAGTTCGAGTGCAAGTCGCACATCTTTCGTCCGAGTCGATGGTCTCCTTACGTGATGGAGACATGATGTCATGCACTGCGGTCCATGGGGCCTCCGGAAAGGAGATGAGATAAGGGCGGAAGAAAGGTGCTCGAGGTCCAAGAGTCCACGAAGACTCCGAAGAGAATGAGATTTGGGCATACGAAACATTATACCGAAGCCGCAGGATCGTCGTGATTGAGAAAGTGGGAACAGCGACGTTCAACCACACTTCCATGAGCACCAATCATGAGGCGTCCAGTGGGACGTAGCCGCCGTACGAATCGTTCAAGCATACTGAAAGCGGATAGTTCGCAGATCTAGTCAACCACGTCTCCTGCGTCAAGTAGTATTTCTTGGAGAGTTTGATGATAAGGATCGACCAAAGACGAGGGCCTGTGAGTCCCACGTCGAAGCTGGACGACGTAAAACTACGATTCGCGCACAAACGCACACTGATATTGTGTATACATTAGGCCTCCGCACGCTCACCTAGACGTTATCTTCCTCCTACACCGCCGAGCAGAGTAGCTGGGATATCCGTAGCGCCGTGGCGTGCTTGTGCCGTAGCCATACCCTAAGGAACCCTGGACGAACATAAGCGCCTCAATTCTCAAGATTGGCGTTCCGAGTAAGATTCCACGAGAGGAAAACTTGAATTCGCAGCGGTAGCGAACGAGCATTGACGAGCACCGGGTGCAGATTGTCGGGCGGGGAGGAGAATGAACAAAGGCAGTACAAAGGCACAAAAGGGCGACGAACACGAAGAGTACCGACACATACCTTGCAGCGGCCGTGAGGATTTAATCCAAGCCAAGTAGAACCTTCGACTTACACGGCCTGCAGAGCAATATTTGACGCGACTCTGACCGCGCCCCAGTCGGCCGCCTGCTCCAGCTTGCACCCGTGCACAGACCGCACCTAATCCAACGAGCACATTCCCCACTCGGGCTCGCGATCCGAGTCGCCGCGGAAGTGAGAGGATGTTGGTGCGGGCAGCCAGGACCATTTCAGCATTTATACAGACATGGATGGTACGTATACGCCAATGAGGGGTTACGGGCCAATGAGGGGTTACGAACACAGATTCCAGAACGTTCACCATAATTTCGTCACCGTCGAGACTGTCGCACCGTCGAGACATGTAGAACGAACACTACCGTGACAGCGTTCCCTATCCGCCCCAGTTACATATCAGCGACGGGAAGTGCTTTGGCCCAAGGATGTAGAATAGAGCAGGGGAACGAGAGAAAGGACATCGAGAGAAGAGACGGCGAGTGTCGTCCGTCTGTCCATCTGTCTATAGAGTACGCTGGCGCAGCGATAGACAGCGTCCTCAGGCGATACAGTGCTCTCGTAGATTCGTACACGTCGGATAGGATGGATCACGAGAGGGATGATGAACGCCCTCTGCCCTTGGTGGGTACCTGGATTCGAAAATGAGAGGTAGGAGACGCGAGCGAGGTGGGACATTGAACTTAGGAAGCCAGACGACTAGAGATAGATTTAGATACGGTCGGATGCCACGGAGAAGAAAGAAAAAGAAAAAGGGTAAAGATAAGACGGCAGATGGAGCAGAGTAGCGCGGAGCTGTATACAGCAGTAGAATCTGAATGGACATAATACTCTGGGAATGGTAGATGCAGGAGACCACGTACCTGCTCTACAAAACCCCATCTCCATGAATCCTCTTCTTTACTCACGCGGTCGCTGGCGGGGTCATATCGCCAGGAACCTAGGATGGCCATCTATACAGCAGACCACACGACGAGCATCGGAACTCGAATGAGGTACGTCGCCCACCGATCGCAGTCTCCTATCCTCCTCTTTGTCGGATAGAGAAAAGTGCGTACATAGGGAGATGCGCCAGGTCAGGGGCTGGCACAAGGGTGATGATTACGAATGAACGGCCTTTAATTTGGCGGGCGCGCGGGGTCGCAGAAATTGAGTTGAGAATGAGAACGCGAGGTGGAAGACGAGAGGTGGGGAACGCGAGGTGGAGAGAATTGGGAGGCTAGAGATAGATTCGGAGATGGAAGGGAGGGAAGGGGAGGGCGGAGACAGGAAAGCACGTATGTACCTAGAGCATAAAGCCCCATCTCCAGGAATCCTGTTGACATTGTCGCTGACGTGGTCCTAGCGGCGTCGTATCGCCTGGAACCCGTGCTGCCATCTATACGAAAGAGCGCATGAGGAAAGTCGGAAAGTCGAATGAGAGGTACGTGACGCTGACTGTCAGTCGCCGTCGTCTACCCAACGAGGACGATAGAAGAGATCGACCGAGGGCGCGGACGTCGACGTGGAATGTCTCGTGCAGGGTGTTGAGTTCGCAAAGAATAACGAGTTAGGGATCAGATTGGGCGGGGTGGGGCTTGGAAGGGCGGATAAAAGGGGGTGGTGAGTGGAACGGAGCGAAGAGGTGGAATAGAGCGAGAGAGGGAAGGGCGAGAGCGTCGTACGTCGTTCGTCTACAGAGCACAGAGTACCTCAGCGTAGCAGATGGGGGCCGAACTTGGGAGCCAGTCGAGAAATCTTCGCCTGATGGGCGTGATGAAGGGATTGGGGGGTTAATACTATAATGAATGTGATAGTCTCTAGTACATGTCGGGTAGGTATCCAGAAGAGTGATGCTGAACGGCCTTGGAAGTGCGTGGGCGGACTCGAAGAGTCGAGTCATGAACGAGAGGGGGGAGATGCGAAGACGGTGTAAGGAGGAGAGCGGCGCGGCCCCGGGGGCGTCTCAATGGATAGAACAAAGGGGAAAAAGAGGGCAGAGGGTGGGACGGAGGAAGGATGGAGAGGACACCTCAGGTCCAGGAAGGGTGCGTACACGAGCAGGAGGTTGGTGAGAGGGTCGTAGTCGTAGGGCGCGTTGACGTCGGGCGGCACGGCAGCAAGTCTGAAGATCCTGCACGTCCGTCGTCGAGTACTCGTGATGCAGGGAAGGCTTATGGAGACGAACCTTGGCCACCATATCCAGGTAATCGCGGGCTACTGTTGCACGTCAGCGGTTCCCAGTTTGCCGTATACGGTACAGCACACTAAGTACCTAGAGGCGACGACGAACAGAGTGACGCAGAGGGCGTGCACAGTAAGGGTGAGGGCGAACGAGAGAGAGACCATTATCAAGCTAAATTTAGTCACCGGCATTCTCCGTCCTCATGGAAACTCCGCCGCGCCCGCCCAACCCGAGACGACGACGCGCTCAAAGTCAAACACCAATGATTCGATCCTAATGTTGTTGCTCATCTCCCTCCTCGTTGCTCTCTCAAATCGACTCTGACTTGACTTTCTCTTCCACTCACTCCAACCACGTTCTTTAGTATTACCATCTACATACCAACTCAGACCATGCACGCGCCGCGGCCGCGATCCCCAATCCTCCTCACCCTCGCCGCTCTCCTTACCCTTCTCCGTTTCGAGTGGGCGTTGGCTCAGACGAACATCACCGTGCCGTCCTCAGATGATTCTATCGTCGTACGTCCCCTTCCTCCCTCCTTCCCTTCTTCCCGACTCACTCCAGGCTTACCACATCTCTCCTCTCACCCGCCACCTCCGTCGAATCAAATACTCAGTACTCAGGCCAAGGCACCGGCGACGCCCTGTTCTGCCAATACACCACCAACGGGACCATCATTGCAGGCCAGGCAGGGTGCTACAACGTCCCCTCCATGTGCGCCCCCAGCGCTGCGATGGGGCAGTCGCCCGAGTCTACTGCTGAGTTTAAGTTCAGAGGTACGTCGTAGTCTTCAATTTACTACCCTCGCTGCTTACCTCCTCGTCCCGCCCCTTCGTCTCACACCTGTTATTCATCTGTGTAATCCCCGTACCCTCTCCCTCTTCCATTCTATTCCCTACTCACGATCCGCGTTCCCCGACCACGCAACCAGGCTCCGCGATCTACATAACAGCCCTCCTCCTATCCATCTCCCCCATCTACACCATCACCCTCGACGGCCAGTCCACCGACGTCGACGGCGTGCGGCCCTCCCGCGCGTTCACCTGCGCGCCGCTCTTCTCTTCCTCCTCAGAGCTCGACCCAACCGTAGAGCACACTATCAGACTCTCCATCAAAGGCCCGTCGCCGAATAGGAACATGACGGTCGACCCAGCTGGGCAGAGTACGGTGTTTGGGCTGGTCAATTTCATGTAAGTCTCAAATATCTCCCTTCTTCGTTGGACTGACGTGTTATGGAACTCGTAGATACACCGTCCCGGAAGCCTCCTCCGCTTCCAACGCCACCTCGACCGACACCAACACTGACGCTGCTGCGGCTCCTACGACCTCGACCTCCGCCTCCTCCGCCACCTCGACCAACACCAACACTGACAGCTCTCCAGCTCCTACGACTTCGACCTCAGCTGCTGACGGCCTTTCGATGGGTCCGAATGGAGGGTTGAAGCTTGCCGCTCTCAGTGCCCTGTTGGGCGTTCTCGTGGTCGTTAGTCTCTGATGTATGCTTCACGTTCACCCCCTGCACCCATCTTTGTTGAGCACCCATGATACCCGCCCACGTATGTCCGTGTCATCACACAGCATACTCTATACGTCCATGTACCTACCGTCCCTCAAAAATACACCGAGGATACACATCCCACCCTGGTGCTTCTCCATTATCCTCGCCGTGACATACCCCAACCCCGTCTTCGTCTCGTACTCATACTCATACTCAAACTCAAACACAAACCATCCCCTACACTTACCGTCTCCAGCTCCCACGACTGTTGACCTTCAGCCGATCGAGTTCGGATCCAGTGAAGAAAGGCAAGGCGGGAACCCGGAAGATACACGTATCGCAACTAGTAGCCGCAGCGATGATCGGCCGGTTGGATGCGAAGAGGCGTCTGAGAGACTCGGACTAAGACACGGGGGGTGCATTCGTGAATTGGAAACTACGGCGATCAACTACGGCGATCACTACGGCGGCATCTGCCGGCAGCAGGCAAGTTTGTCCCACCTCTGTATTTCTACGCCTTCCTCCATTGTATACCCTATTCAACACGGAAACGTACAAAGCAGATATCAGGATTCTCGCCTGATAAAAGTGCCATCGCGCGTTGCCCCTCAAGCCGCTCGCAAAGACAGGCACTTGGCCCCCTATTGGATTCGCGTAGGTGTCCTGCTCGAGGGCCCTACTCGACCTACAAGATATAAACGAATGCGAAGAACTGNNAACGACAGTTCTATTCCCGATCCCCGCCGGACCTAATCACACCCAACACATCGTGAGTGTCTCACCTCATCATCGATGATTAACGCGAACTTACTGTGTTCTTAGGTGCTCGATAGGGCATTTCGACGACAGCGAGGCTAGCGAGAGCATCGATGGTACTGGAGGATGTTGGCCTGAGATAGGTGTGGAAGATGGTGGACCAACACGAAGATGGGCGGAGAACGTCCGTATAAAGGTGAGTTTCTCGTTGTCATGCACGTTCGCGATGGTCTTACCCTGTTTCTAGGACGCGTACAATGTATTGGACCATGAGAGCGGTGGTGTAGAGTGCCTAGACGTCTGAGAGAGAAGGGAATGGCTAGGATGAG
>CACVBS010000072.1:66513-161871 GCA_902728275.1 Cyclocybe aegerita
CGAGCCTTCCCCAGTATTTGCGTTCTTCTACACCTCCTCTTCTCTACTCCGACGCGCACCGATGCGATCCCAACCTCCAGTTACTTATGCACCACGTGCACGACGCATACACGGTCCATGCGCAAACTCATCCGAGCGGGCATCGAGATAATTCTCGGCCTATGCTAGGTGTCTTTGCTAATATTTGCTGCAAAATATCCGCCGTGTACGTAATTATAACGCGTACATAAGGGGATCCGTGCGCTCGAACCTCCTGCAGGTCGATGTGAACCTCGGCCCTATTATATGCAGCACATCGTTTCGGCTGGAAACAGATAAATACTACTCGAGTACGGAGGTCTGTAGAAAGACGGTGGTGGTGGTGGTGGTGATGGAGGGTCATATCCTACCTCCTTCGTGCCCAAGCAGAGCGTCGGCGGCGGCTCGACGTCTTCGGTAATCCAGACGCCAATATGTCCTTGGGACGAAACACTACTTCAACTTTCAACCGCCGAAGCTGAAGCTGAAGCTGAATGACAAATAATGACCAGCTTCTGACCGCACGAGCACCCGTCCACAGATATCTGTCATCTGTAATTTACAACCCGTTTTGAGCGTCCATGGGGCGAGATAGACATGAGGATGCTTCGTCACGAGAGCATGAAAGAAAGAGGCGGACGGGGGTGTTGGGTAGTGGCCAGGCAGGATGGGATGGGGCGGATTAGAGATGAGAGACGAAAAGAAAAGAGGATGGAAGGACAGGATCGAAAATAAGAGACTCGGTAGGCATACTCACCCGGCGAACGTTGATGAAATGCTGGAGGATCGACAAGGGAATAATCTGGGGATGGAAGAAGGCGTGAGCAGGAAGAGGGAGAGGAGAAATTCAAAGTGACGGCGAGCGAGGGCAAGGGCGTTGGGCGTGCGCATGGACGGGCCTCGACTACCGCTTGGTTTGAACGAGTGACCACGAGGTACAAGAGACTGGAAGGCACAATTAGCTCAAAGATGCTGCAGAAAGGAGTGGCTCGTACATTACCAAAGTGCCAGGACTGCGTCGACGAGCGGCTGGGGACGTCGGGGTAAGGGGTATGTATCACGTCGGGGTTTACAAAGTATAAAGGCCATTTACACGTGAATCCTCGATTTAGCCCTATACTTTGCCTATAGTAGGTTGTAGGACATTTTTATTCACTCAAAATAGAAGACAAATTTCGCTATTTTGTATTGAAGTCCCTATCCAAAAATTATTTGTACGGGGCATCCGACAAAGAATCGAGAGCAATGTCGGGCGGATTTCTTTATTTAAAGTGGCGAAAAAATTTATACGCTTATAAAACAAAGAAAAATCCCATTTCTACTTTAAATAAAGTTTTTCTCTTGACGTGGCTGTCGACAGAGGCCTCCACGTTGCAGCATATATAAGATACAAAAGAAATTTTGACAGAAACAAAGATGCTTTGTAGACTTCCAAGAAGAATTAAATGCTCCAGTTCTCGTGGAAGAATTCTCTCTATGTTGTATGCTGCTTTGACTAGGCCGCAACATTGTGCTCCCACATATAAACGGCCTTTATACTTTGCAACCCCTGACGTGTAAGTCTTCGCCTCCGCCTCCGACCGAGCCCCTGTATAAGTCGATCCCTCCTGCCCGCCACACATTGCCGTCGACGGCCGCCGCAGTAGCAGTAACAGATCCTCCAGGGCACGTGTCAACCCAAAGTCTTCTCCTGTGAAGAAAGATCCAATGGCATCCCTATTTGTGCCCAAACGGAAACTTAAAGCATATTCACAGCATCCGGTATGAGAAGTTACACATTGCTCCACTTCCGCCTATCTCTTTATTACGCAATCACGTCGTACGTTGTAAATGTTCACCCGGATCGAGGAGAAGTGCTCTTCCCCATTGCCTACTGTAGCAACTAGCTTACCGTGTAGAATTATCATAATTGCACATTTCCCTGAGACCTTGAAATTGTACGTGAAGACCGACCGTAAGCACCAAGACCCGATAAAGTTGAAGACATGTTCGACGGGTCGATGACGGAAATGAGCCGCCCATCTTAAATGCCTATAATGTCTTTTCTTTCTCACAACTGCTCAGCAAAAAGTCTATTTTGGTTGTGGGCCGAGGACTTCCGCCGCTGGTTTATGTCCAAGACTCCTTGTCCACCTGGGGTCTCGGGACTGTCCACATGGAACGAGGCTAACTATTTGCAGGCTTGCTTCCTGCGGCCTCGGCGAGAGCGTGCGCTATGTCAGCATGCACGGTCGAATTTATCGTGAGCTTCCTCCAAACAGTAATAAATTCACGAGGGAGCCAATGAGGTATGCAACATTGTGGTATGCAAACGTGTAATAAATTTAGGGCTTCTTCAGTTCCAACTTTAGCCTTTTCAGCGGCGAAGCTGGGCCATAGAGGTACCTTCAGCTAGGAGGATGACTTCCTTTGTAGTCCCAAATCCAGCAGTTCAGGACGGTTATCTCATCGAATGAGGAGCAGAGCCGGTATAAATGCTATCTATAACTGCAGAATGGAGTGTGGTGATGTAGTGGAGGGCCCACAGCAGGGCCGGACATGTAACTATGCAAAATAGAAAACGATAGTGTCAATGGCAGGGCGTTGGGTCGTGTAGAGCGTCAAATGGTGGATGGTGAGTATTTGTGCGGTGTGTTACAGAGAGCAGTGGGTAGAAGCCGTCGGAAGGGAGCACCAGTCGTGTTACAGTAGCGATGGTCGCGTGTTCGAGGGAGTTCGGGCAGATGACATGTCAGGTTGGTGTAGGATCCAGCACAACGGGTCTGGAAGGAAGGATGAAAGAAGGAAGGTCGAAAGACGGGTAGTGGCCCGTCTCGAGGGTTCAATGGAGTCGGCTTCAGACCCGTATTAATGTGCCCCTACCACGTACTTGACTCAACGTCGCCACCCTCAGCTCGCTGCTTTATCTTTCCTTTGCCCTTCTCGACGAAGATGACGACGAAGAATTTGTATGTTGTTCCGCTGGCAGTTTGGCAGCGTACAAATCCACCGGGGGTGCTTCCCATATTCTTATCGTCTGGTCGTCGGAGCAGGAGGCGAACATCCGCTCGTTCGTTGGATTCCATGCAACGGAATTGACGCTGCCCTCGCCATGGCCAGATAGACACTCTAGCAGCATTCCACTATCACGATGCCAGACATAAATCTTGCCGTCTAGAATTATTCAGCAGTTAAGCTCAAGCCCTCAGGGGTGCAAAAAAGCAAGAAAATACACCTTTACATATATGTAAGCGTCGGGATAGGCGAACGTAGAACAAAGAAAGTGCGTGAGACGAGATTCAAAACCTGAAATACTTGGCCTACGGACACAAGCTCTAGATAAGATAAATGCCATAAGCGACATCGCGGAGGGAGGAATGAAAGACTCGCCCTAGCAGCAGCCCCAAACGGCGAGAGTGACCGCCTCCAACCTGCCTCTCTAATTTGAACATGCAAAATATGGCCTCGTTTATCTTGTCCTCGACTAGCCGAAGGACGGCGTCGCTCGTAGCTAGCCTAGCAGGGGTTGGGTACACGATGTGAAAAGGAGCGAGCACAGGGAGGCAGCGAATCGGGTGCCGGGTTCGCGGATGAAGTACGAGTATGAGTTGTGAAATGAACGGAAAGGCGTTCCGGGAAAAGACACCTACCAAAAAGTCAGTGAAGACCACCAGTGCGAGGCCCGCATTCGAGGATGGGAGGATGCGTTTTGTGAATGGCGAATTTTTGGTGTCTAGGGAAGATATAAGTATTAGAATAAGCAGAATATGGAAGAATGAAGAAAGAAGAGGGGCGTAGCGAGTAGGCATCGGGCGAGAGTGCGAGTGAATAATGAAAGAGCAAAGGGAACAGGGAGGAAGGAGGGGTGTGCTAGAGCGCGAAGGCGACGGAGGAGGACACGTACGACCCACTCTCCAACCTCCCTTCCTTCACCCTCGCCATCCTTCCCCAGAGCCTCGTAGCATCTTGATCTCAACCGACATCATCTGATAGTTACACCACGGAACGACGTCTAATCCACGCCAGCCCCCTTGTGCGCGAATCTATATATGCGTATGCACGCATTACATGCTCGACGACAACTTTAGAAGCCATATAAGCAAAGACATCGAGCATAGGCTGATCAATTATCTCGACGCCCACTCAGATGAGCTTGCGAATGGACCGTGTAAGCGGCGTGCACGGGGTACAAACTAGGAGATTTGGGGTCGGGAACACATAATGTGTGCGGAGTGTTGAGCAGAGATGGGGAGGTGTTCGAGAACCTAGACGCTGGGGCACCAAAAAGGCTCGAAACCAGGGCATGGAGTCTTATAACACAGTGTAGCCGGTGATGAGCCGGACTGCTCCCTGACCCCGGTAAATCCCTTTTTTCGACCTTCATCATCACATTCTCGTCGTCCCCTCGATCCCCGACACCTTTCCCATCGAGCCATATGATTCCTCGACACACCCGGAGATCCTCAGTCAGCAAAAGCATCCGTCCCGTGACCGGCACCGCCTCTTTCCCTCTCTTTCCCGTTTCACCGAGACGCTCGGCGCGCCACCCTTTCCTTGTTAGGTAGCCTTTTCCCCCATCAACGCAGTTGCCACCTCGCCGCCTCTCCCCTATTCCATTCCTGTTTCATTCTTATCTGAAAATTTCTGTTTTTCTTTCTTCCTTCACCCACGGCTCGGATATCTTCCTTGCCGGGCTCTTCTTTCTTCATAGATATAATCCATGTCTACACACTCACACAATATAGAAAATTTAGTTCGTTTTTCCGTCTCTCACCTCCCTCGTTCCTCGCTCTCTCACTCGTATTCCGGAGGCGCCGTTGCCTCATTCGTCCCGTTCCCACGCTTAGCGCCCGCATTCGCCATCCGTCTTCGAGTCGCGCGCGCCCACTGGTTAGAGCCGCACAACCACGGAACTGTCCTCGCACCTCAGAGCCACTCATTGCGGTGTTTTGGGTGTGTGTTTGTCATTCATTATTCGCACGATCACCCCACCGTAGGCACATCACCGGCTCCTCGATCCATCCCACATGAGGCGCTATATGTCCTTGAGACGAGATATTACTTCAACTTCCCACCAACTGGACGAGCGAGCCCGAACCTCAACAGCGAGTCCGAACCAGTTCCCGACAGCAACGAACACAAAGGCACCCGTCCACGTCAATCATATGTCCGACATTACTCGTTTCGAGTGTCCACGGGGCGGGATAGACCTGAGGATGCTTCGTCACGAGAGCATGAGAGAGAGGATGCGGACGGGGGTGTTAGGTAACGGACAGGGCAGGACGGACGGGACGGGATGGGACGGGATGGAGAGGAGAGACGAAAAGAGGGGAGGTGGAAGGACAGGATCGAGGGTGAGAGTCTCGAAAGACGTACTTACCTCGAACATTCGGGCGAATGTTGACGAAATGTTTGAGGAGGATAGACAGGCGAATAGATCCGGGGGTGGAAGAAGGCGTGAGGAGTCGGAAGGAGAAGAGAAAGAAAATGTGGGCGAGCCTGGCCAAGGGCGTTGGACATGCGCATGGATGGTGTTCAACTACTGCCCCGATTAGCCCAAAGATGCGGCGGAAGGGAGTATCTCATACGTTACTGGAGTGCCAGGACTTGGTCGGCGAGCAGCTGGGACGTCAGGGCGCGGGGTATGTATGGGGTTTGCGAGAATCTGGAGTGAATGTCAGTGTCAGGATAAGCAGAACTTGGAAGAGCGAACGGACGAAGAACGGGAAGGAGAGAGGAAGTACGAGCTGAGTGAATCGCCGACAGGCAAGGGGGGACGACATGAGCAGAAGGGATGGAGGAGCGTATACTAATAGCAGTCAGCAAGGAAGAGAGGGGGATCGGGAGAAAGAACGAGAAAGAAAGACTCACCTGGTCCTGAGAGAACGAGTCTAGTCACGTTCTTCACCTACCACCTTGCCCTTTTCGCCTCTTTTCCACGTGCGTTCGCAAGCGGTTGCGTGAATCCAACGAGAGGGGAAGGTGCTTAGGATACGGGACCACCGGATGAATGAGCGGGTGCGGGACGGGTTGAGGAGGTCATGAGCTGGTTGAAGGTGTGGACGAAGTAAATCGAGGACCGAAGATATATGGTCGAGTGAAGTCGAAGTGGCACCGGGAGGCTGGCGAGTGCGAGGGGTGCGGTCAAGGTTGAAAAGACCGAAGCAGGCAGCAGGCATCTTCGTCGAACGAGTGGGGCCAGAGTATTATGTCAGCATCTGAGCAGCCGGCCCTAAACGACTGACCGGATGCCCCGTATCCTCAGCAAGTTGGCTCCCCCGCATCTCCTGTCGTGACCATGGCGATCGCCTCGATCCTTCCCCCACTTCCCCACTCTCACCCTTATTCCTTCCACCCGACGCCCATTGACAACATCTCCCCCAGCGCCGACACTCAAATACCTCCTCCTCTTCCCAGAAGGAACGTGGAGGCACAGACGTATCTCCTCCGTCTGATCCACGCTCTGGGATATCTTTTCTGGAGATGGAGTCTGTCGGCGCTGGAAGCCTGGACATGTCCGTGCGTTTCAGGCTCGTGTGCTCTCTCCATCATGATCCCCTCCCATCGACTCTCCTTACGTACTCCCGCTCCCGCTCCCCCACTCCTCCCACGTCTTCCCGCTTCCCCTCGTTCGATGTCCACACCAGCGCCGATGCTCGATTCCCTTATCCTCCCAGCATGCACGTGGATGATAGCGGTATCCCCTCCGTCTCATTCACGCACTGAGAGGTTCTATTTCAGAATTTGGGGTCGGCGCTGGGCACATGGTGATGGGCGTGTCTTCGTCATATCTAGGGACTAGCACGGATCAGTTCGGATAACTTGACACTCCCCGGCACAAATCTTGCTGCATCTCTGAACAAGGCTCTCTTGTTAAGATAATTTGTGGATATATTCTTCAGATGTTGGAGTACCTGTAGATTCCAAAAATACAAAGATTGGATGAAAATGCAGGCCAGAAAAAGCAAACGGGTGTCTGGATAAGGAAATTTCGGATAAATCGGCTATCCATCCATCCGTTTCGATTTCAAGCATGCAATTTTGAGTCTATAAACAAATCACTCGAGGGTTATATAGTAATATACTCTTCCCTATTTTCTGCAAAGTTGTAGAGGAATCGGTGAAGAACTGCACTCAAAAATGCGTTATCCGTTTTTTATCCAAACGCATCCGTACTAGTCCCTAGTCATATCGTCCTTCGGACTCATGTTCCCCATCATGATCCTCCCCTATCCACTCGCTCTTCCCACTACCTTATGTTGCACGTAGACAACATCCGCCCCAGCCCCAGTGCCGATGCTCACTTCCCCCTTCCTCGCAGCTAAACGTGGATGCTCCGACATCTATCATTCACATGATGAGAGGTAGTGGTCGAACAGTGCTGGGTGCTCGTGATGAGTATCGTGCGTCCTCGTTCCGGAATTCGGCTTGGGTCCATTACCATCCGATGTCTTCTCAACGGACTTCGGTTATTCGGAGCACCACGATCCCACTCCTCCTGCAGGACGCACACGACCCAGCGCCTTGCAGATGCATCACTGGGCTGGACATCCATCCATTCATTGTGTATCTGCTCGTCGAATACTGTGTTGGGCGTGTGTGTACCGCATAGCTCGTGGGTCCTGCTCGTCCCGATCTTCCCGCCTCCCTGCCTATGACCTATCATCCATCAGATCCTTGTCGTCCCTTCTCTCTTTCATTCCAGTCTCGGACCCCCGCCCATCTGCTACCTTAGACGACTCCTGGATACTTCGATTCCAGAAGCAGAAACGCCAGGCCCCTTCCTTCCTTTGCATCCTCATCGATCCCGAGACCCTAGCTGGTCGTTCTACGTGCACGATACATCACATGCCATGATACAGACACAGCCAACGAGACTATACGTCGAAGTGTGGCATAGTGGTCCGTATCGCGCACGTACTCTACTAGTTGCGCTCTCAATAGGGATCGCAACTCTCGGGCCTGTGTTAAACACTAAAATTGTTCAAGCTCCCGACATATTGGGGATATTTCGGCTTTACTTTACACTCTCGAGCTGTTCACGGATAGCGCTCGCCGGTACTATCCTTCGTCGGGACATGTTTAAGTCTTCTGTCGTATACAAAGCCAATCTCGTATTTGATCCTCGTACACAAGTACACTACAGGAATTATCACTGCGAGTCTGCTCCACATCGCCATCGCAGTCTCGAAGCCCGAGACTGCCTATACCGCACTCTTCGCCCTGTAGACCGTGACATGATATCGATGGGATGGGCACGGAGCAATTTTTTGAACGGAATCACGATCGGAGAAAGCAGGAAAAAGGAAGAAAAGAAAAATGAATTTGAATTCAGAATGCTCTCAATAGCGATAGACACCCCTACCAACGAATGACTTTCCATCTCAGGGAAAGAAGGAAAAAAGAAAAAGACCCAAGAAGCTGGAGAGCACGTCGGACACCAAATATCTGAATCCATGGCACAGCCAAGGTTGAAATCGTGCGGATCCTCCCCCTAGGAAGGAGGTAAGCGAGAACCTAACCAACAGACGGCTAGATGGCCAATGTCGACATGGAACTGACTCCCACCCCATCCAATCTTGTGCCGGGCTATAGCACGTGCAGTGCCATCGGCCGCTGCCTGTGTCATCCCGCCATGACGGCAAATGCTTGCTGAACCTGAAGATGACATAGAGTAACGTCCAAATGCCTCCCGACGGGACGAACCACACGTGCGCTTACCGTCCTTCACAAGAACCTTGTTTCGGACGTCAACGAGGCGAAATGGTCCCGAAGATGCCTCGTCACGACGGTATGCGAGGAAGAGGATGCGCACGGGGGGTTGGAAAAGCCATGAGGCTGGAAGGGATACTTACCTGGAACACTTAGGCGAACATTGATGGAGTGCTTTACATGTCGCCGTCTGCGTCCCGAGCTCTCTGAGACCGCCCTCACCACGATCTTTGCCCTGTAGACCCTGAAGCGATGGGATTGGATGGGCGCTGAGAGAACGTGCGGACGGAATCGCAATTGTAAAAAGAAAAGAAAAGAAAAGAAAGAAAAGCCGAGCGGAATAGGATTTGGAAGAGCATCGATGCCAATAGAATGGCCTTCCGTCTCCGAGGCCAAAAAAAAGGTCCAGGAAAATGGGAAAAACCCAACGGACGGGCGGCTAGATGGACCACCTAGACATGAAATCGATACATATCCCATCCTGGGCAAAAGCACGCCGAACGGCGTTGTCGTTTTGCCCGCCCCGCCGATGAAAAGGGCCCTAGGTCTGGACACAAAATAACGCTCGAACCTCCACCCAGCGCGCCAGCCACGCGTCCGCATGGTTGCTTTCATGTCTGACTCGTTTCGAGCGTCGGTGGGCCAAATGGTCCCGATGACGCATCTTCACGAGGGTATGCGAAGAAGAGGATACGGACGAGAAGCGGCAGATGGGGGAGGAGAAGAGGAGAGGAGAGAAGGAGCCGGAAGGACAGGATCGGGGGTAAGAGACTCGAAGGGATACTCGCCTCGAACATTCGGACGAACATGAACGAATGATTGAGGATCGCCGGGTGAGTCGATGTGGGGGTGGAAGAAGGCGTCAGAGGTCGGCGGTACAGGACAAAGCGAAAGCAAGGGTGGGAGGTTGCGACGGCGTTGGACATGGACGGTGTTCGCGTAACGAGTTCGATGCAGGGACCTATAAGCCCAATCAGCTCGAAGATGCGGAAGGGAGTGGCGTGTACGTAAGTGGAGTGCTCGGACGCTCTTTACGAACAGGTCGGGGCGCGATGACACATGTAGGTGGGGTTGCGAGCACCTAAGATGAATGTATGCCTCAAGATAGGTGGAGATTATCTTGGAAGAACGAGGGCATGAAGAATGAGAAGAGAAGAGGCCCGGGTATGAGCCGAGTGGATCGCCGACAGGCAGGGAGGGGAGTGACAAGCGAGAGCGGAAGGGGATGGGGGAGCGTAATGGTATAGTAGGTTGGCGATGGGTGGGCGATGGAGAGAGGGTGTGACGATGGAGAGAGGGTGTGACGATGGAGAGAGGGTGTGACGATGGAGAGAGGGTGTGACGAAGAAGAGCGGGGATTGGGATCGGGACGAATGACATTGATCGCATGGGAAGGAAGGCGGGCGATGGGACCGAAAGACACAAGAACGATTGGGACTCGCCTGGTCCCGATAAAAACCTGCCACCTTCTAACTGCCTGCTCGCCCTTCTCCTGCCCTGTCCGCGTATGGTCGTGTAGCGGTCCCGAGAATGCACCGAGAGGCAAGAGTAAAAGTGCTTGGGATACGAGACTATCTGGTGTACGGGCGAGTGCAGGAGGGCTCGAGGAAGGTCCACAGACATGTCGGCACGGTGTGGAAGGAGACCGAAGTGGGTGGAGTCGAGGTTGGAATGGTCGGGGCTACACGTCAGAAGAGGCTAAGCAGGCTCCAGGTCGAACGAGAGGTGCGAGTCAGAGTCAACGCGGCATGCAAGAGGTGAGAGGTTGGGTGAGAATGTGACGTCTATGCAGCCTGCCCTAAACCATGCGACTCTTCCCCGCTCTACCGTGCCCGACTTGCTCTCCTTCTATCGATTATCCCGTATCCTCAGCAACGTTGCCGAGTGCTCGTTCGTCCCAGTTCGACTTCGACCTCCATGAACCTGTGTAGCCCTCACTCACTAGACCTCACCTTCCCTTTCCTTCCTCCGTCAGATAAATTACTCTTATCTCTCCTTCCTCGCTCTTGCCGCTATCTCACGTTTGATGTTCACCCCAGCGCTGGCTCGCCCTCTTCCTCCTCCCAGCAGGAACGTGGATCCACAGACGTAACCCTCCGTCTGGTTCACACCCTGAGAGTCCAGAAGAATACCCGTGTGCCGGCGCTGGATTCGTAGTACATACGTGAGTTCTCGTGTGTTTCGTACCTCCAGCTCGTGTCTTTTTCACGCTCCCCACCACGATCCCCTCCCATCTGCTCTCCTGACACCCTCCCACTCTCCTCGCCACCCTCTCAAATGGCACATAGATAACATCTGCCCCATCCCCAGCGCCGATGACGAATATGTCTTCCTCCCAGCTGAACGTGGATGTACAGCAGTGTTTCTGCTTTATTCACGCCCTGAGAGTATCAGTAACTTCGTCGCTGTGCTGGGATCATGGGCGTGTCTTCGCCCTTGACCCACTGACGTTGATCCTGAGCCCGCAGCTGCTATACGTGCGCGATACACCACACGCCATGCTATAAACACAGCCAGAGAGACTATACATTGTGATAACATATCAGTCTACACTTGTTGTCTTTCAGTGGTGCATCTAGATTCATATCGCGTACGTATTCCACTAGCTGCGCTCGTGATAGAAATCATATCTGTCGGGCCTTTATTCAACGCTGAAGTTGCTCCCGGCATATTTATATTGGTGGTATCTCCGACTTTACACTCTCGAGTCGTTCACAGATTGCGCTTGCCGGTGCATCTGCCAATTCCATTCTTCGTCGCCCCATGTTCAAGTTTTCTGCTGTCGTATACAAAGCCAATCTCGTATTTTATCCTCGCGCATACATTACAGGAATTATCACCGCGAGTGGAAGGGAGAGAGAGAGGAGGGGCAGACGATTGAAAGAGATCGCGAGATCATGAGGCCAAGGTGGATCCATTGGATCGATTTGGAGATTACAGTGATCTCAGAAGGACAGGAGTGAATTGAGAGAGTTATTTGTCACGGCTACATGCGAGAGAGGGACTACTCCACCTCGCCATCGTGGTATCGAACTCCGAGATTGTCCTCACCGCGATATTCCCTGTAGACCGTGACACGATATCGATGGGATGGGCGCTGAGAGAAGGCTTGAAGGCAATCGCAGTCCTACGAGAAAAGAAAGGAAATCAAAAAGAAAGGACAGTGAAATTCGACTCGATAGTGGTCCAAGAAAATAGGAAAAACCCAACTGACGGGCAGCTAGATGGACCACCTAGACGTAAAATCGGTTCCTATCCCATCCTATCCCGTGTCAGAGCACAGTACAATGGATGATATCATTGGCCGCTGGGCGGGTCGCCCTGCGACATTCGGCCCTGGCGGCAAGAATCCTCTACTCTGGTCCTGGAGACAACATTCAACTTTCCACCCAGTGCGCGAACCACGCGTCCGCGCGCAATCCTGTACAAGTCACTCGTTTCGAGTATCGAGGGGCCAAACGAACCCGAGGACACATCGTCACGAGGGTATGTGAAGAAGAGGGTGCGGACGAGAAGCGGCGGCTAGATTGGATCGACGTCGATGGTCGACAGTCGATGAAGCTGAAGGAGGGTGGGGTCAAGGTCAAAAGGGCCTGCACTCTTTGTCCGAAAAGTCGAAGCAGGCTGCAGTCAAACGAAGAAGGGGTTGAACATTATGTCATCATCTCGCACAGCCTGCCCTAAACTACCGGCCCTTGCCGCGCCTGCTCTCCTCGAATCTCCATCGATGTCCCGTATCCTCAGCAAGTTCGTTCGCCTCACCTCTACCTTGCGATGAACGTGTGTGGCTCCCTCTCATCTTCACTTTTGCTTTTGCTTTCGTCATGATCATAGCGATCGCTTCGATCCTTCCCCCACTCTCACCCTCCTTCCTCGCCCTTATCGCCATCTCATGCGACTCACCCTCCTCCTGCCAGTAGACGCTTGGATTCACGGATGTGTGACGCGCCCCCCTCCGCCTTATTCGTGTAATCAGGGATTCAATCTCTCAGCGCTGGGTACGTGCATTTTATTAGTATTGTGCTTTGGGCTCGTATCTTCGTCTTCCCGCTCCTCCCCACTATCACTCTCCTCAACCGCTCCCACTCCTTTTTCAGCCTCCCCACCCTCCCGTGTACAAGCCCCTTTGTTCTGTACCTCAAGCACCCCGTCATGTGTCAATGCAAATTTTCGAGGTAAATCCACCCCGGCCGCTACCTGACATCCCCGTCCGCATCCTCTTCCCCGCCTACCCTCGTGACCGGGCACCCTCGGGCCCGTACCGCCCCGTGGACGCTCGAAACGAGTCAGCAGAACACGGAGGAAAGATGTGCACGGGTGTTCCTGCGGTCAGAAGCTGAGTCGGTGTCGTCGTTCGCTATTCGGGTTCGGGCTCGTCCGTTTGGTGGAAAGTTGAAGCAGTATTTCGTCTCAAGGGCATATTGCGGTCCGGATTATGGCAGAGATCCAGCTGTTGATGAAGCTGGGCTAGGGCATCGAGGAATGGAATGGGATTCCGCATCGCGCTCGAACATCCATCTACCACACGTACGGCTTCTCGCCCTGCTTTCGTGTCTTTTCTCGCACTATCCTAGCATTCAATATTCAGATATCCGAACGCGTACACTTCCCCTTCTCCCAGCCAAAAAGTGCCAGAACTCAGATGCTGCGTGGCCCTGTACATAGAAAGATGGTGAGGGAAGAGAGGCCGAAGAGGTGGTCGTGGATGCTCCTGACCATGCTTGAGCTTGAGTCTCCTACCTCCCCAACGTCAACTCACGTACCCTCCCTCCGTCGTCTTAGCGCTACTTAAATCCGAGGCCCTGCGGCGCAGCGGTCTGTAGAAGGGAGGTGTGGCGCTGATTGGACTTATGCCTCCTACGGCCTACTCGAGTAAGTGTTTCCTCTCGTTCCTATACTCCCCAACTCACATAACCTCCCCTCCGCCGTCTTCGCGCTCCGATCGCGAGTATATCACACTCCTCCCTCCTCCCTTGTTCCTCGCTCCTTCTTCTCTCTCCTCGCCTCATTGCCTCATCGTCTTCCTCGCTTATACCTCTGTTGCTCTTCTTCAACCTCCCGTATTCCGCCTATCCTTCTTCATATATATTGTATCCGCCCCAGATCCAAAAGATCCGCGTACCCTCCCAACCTCAACCACCCCCTACTCATTAATCGAATTGCAGCTAACCGATTAGGATGTCCGATGTCGTGCTTTCTGGCGAGAAAGAGACTACGTAGAGGGATATCAATATCTGTGTTGACGGACTTGGACTTGGACGAAGGCGAAGGACTGGTGGCATCTTCCATAGTTATAAGAAATGACACCTCGCCCTACGTAATTCGAGCCCAGAGTCGAATGACATCCACGCACGCACGCAGAAGCCCAGCACCCACAGAAAGTCGCCATGGAGTGAAATCTTAGTGTGTAAACCAGATGTACGAGACACGTCTGTACATCTCCATACACGCTGAGAGGAAGGGCGGTCAAAGTGTCGGCGCTGGTGCGAGCGCTGGGTGTGAGACGTGAGACAGTAGGAAGAAAAGGGAAGGAGTGGGAGTGGGGGATGGCATGATAGCACGAAAATGCACGTAAGAGCCCAGCGCTGACATACGGTTTCCCCCCGGGACCTCTCAGCGCGTGAACGAGATGTATGAGACACGCCTACACATCCACGTCGGGCTGGGAGGAAGAGGGATCTGAGCGTCGGCGCTGGCATGGACGTGGGACGTCGGCGAAGGCTGGCGGGCCAAGGAGAGTGGAGTAGGGTGGGCAGTGACGAGGAGCGGGAAAGAAGACGCGGAGCACGACGGCACGAAGACACGCACTCGCGGATCCAGCACTGATGTCCATTACCCGCCAGATACCTCTCAGCGCGTGGAGCAGACGGAGGAAACACGCCTACACATCCACATTTGGCTGGGGGATAAGGGATCGAGTATCGGCGCTGGTGTGGGCGTAGAACATCAGAGGGCAGGAGAGTGAAGTGGAATGGAAATGAGGTAGAAAGAGAAGAGTGGAGGGGGAAGGCGAGAGACGGTGATGCAGAGCCCAAGTCGCAGCGTGTCGGGTCGTGGCGGTGCTGATGTTGGGATGAACGACCAGCCTGAGTCGCTACAGGGACCGGCCAGGAGAGGAGAGGATGGGAGGCGGGCACTGAGATACCAGATGCACAAAACCACGCACTTGCCCAGCGCCGACTTGTATTACTTCTATAATACCTCTCAGGGCGTGGAGATATCACTGTACATCCGTGTACCTGCTGGGAGGAAGAAAGCTATAGACGTCGGCGCTGGGGCGTGGCAAGGGCGAGGAACGAGGGGGGGAGGTTACAGTGGGGGGAAGGAGAGCCTGAGAGAAGCGAGAACGGATCGTCATAATGTGAGCGAGAGGGAAGACGAGGGAAAGTGAGGAAGAGCCACACGTCGTCGAGGTCGGAGTCAAAGTGGGAGTCGGCAACATTGGGGTGAGCAGTTTAGGGCAGGCTGCTCGAGATGCTGACATAATGACAAATGTCCGAACATAGCTCATGCACTACGCCCCGGCCCTTCTAACATCGACCCCACCCCTTCAGCTCCATCGGTCATCGTGCAACATGTGCAGGTGCTCGCTTGCTCGCAATCGCCTGCAGCCCACTTCGACCTCCTCCGACATCGCGCCGACCTACCCATCTCTCGAGTTACTTCTGCCACGACTAGCTCATGCCAAGCTTCCTCTAGGACTTTCGCACTCGCTCGTGCGCACGCTGGTCCCGTATCCTAAGCATTCATCGACACCTCTCGTTGGATCCGCGTGACCGGCGACCGCTGGCGAACGCACGCTGAAGGGAGATGAGAAGGGCGGGTGGTTAAATTATGTTTCCCTTGGGACCAGGTGAGCCTTTCCTTCTCGTTCTTTCGTACTCCAACCCCTCTACGTCCACCCTCCCCTTTCCGATGTGATGCGATGTTCTTCCTCCCAATCCCCATCTCGTTCTTCATCGCGCCGTCTTTTCTTAGCACACACAGCCCTCGCCAACCTATTGCACGCTTCTCCATCCCTTCTGCTCTTGTCTTCCCCCCCTCCTTGCCCGTCAGCGACCCGCTCGGCTCGTACCTCCTCTCTCCTTCCTATCCCTCATCCCATCATTCTTCTACGTTCTGTCTACCCCGACACTTACATCCACTTTAGGTGCTCACAACTCCACCTACATACCCCGCGCCGCCACGTCCCCAGCTGCTCGCCCTGGACTTCCGATAATGTACGAACGATTCCCTTCTGCCGCATGCTCGAGCTGGTTGGGGCTTCTAGAGTCCCGCACCTGCACGCGCTCGTTCAGGCCGAACTATAGTAGAAGCTCGTCCATGCCCATGCCGAAGGCCATCGCCGTCGCCTGCCTTCCAATTTCCAAATCTACTCATCCGTCGATCCTCAAGTATCCCATCAGCATTCGCCCGGATGTTTGAGGTAAGTACGTCTTTCGAGACTCTTACCCTCCTCTCTTTTCGCCTCTCATCTGATCCGTCCCATCCCACCCTGTCTGACTGCTACCTAACATCCCCGTCTGCATCCCCTCCCTCTCGTGCTCTCGTGATGAAGCATCCTTGGACCTGTATCGTCCCGTGGACGCTCGAAACGAGTCAGGAGAACACGGAGGTGCAGATGGGTATCTTCGTGGTCGGGATCTAGTTCTGACTTCGTGTCAATGTCGCTGTTGAGGTTCGGGCGCACTCATCCTTTTGGTGGGAAGTTGAACGAGTCTTCGAGGTATACTTCTAAGTCTCCCGTCCTCGATCCTATCCTCCCTCTTCTCTCCTCTCCATCCCGCCTGGCCACTACTTAACATCCCCGTCCCCGTCCGCTTTCTTACATGCTCTCGTGACGAAACATCCTCGGGTCTATATCGCGCCATGGACGCTCGAAACGAGTCAGTGAAAAGCAAGAATGCTGACGGGTATCTTCGCGGTCAGAAACGGGTGCATTTCGTCGTCATCGTCGGAGCTCGTGCAGCTGGTGGGAAGTTGAAATGGTATTCCGTCTCAAGGACATATTGGTGTCTGGATTATGGGAGAGATCGAACAGCAGCTGACGACGCTGTGCTAGGGCCTCGAGAAGTAGGATGGCATTCCACGTCACACTCGATATCCATCTCGCCGTCCGCCTCCCTCCATATTTCCAAGTTTTTTCTTGCGCTTCATGTGGTATCCAGGTTTTCGAACCCCTCCCATTCTTTCACCCAAATACGCCACACACCGTACGCGTTCCCTTCACAGCTCAATTCCCAAACCTCCAAGCTTGTACCACGCTGTTATCCACGTGCGTGACGCATACGCGGTCCATTCGCAAGGACATCCAAGTAGGCGTCGAGATAATCTATCAGCCCACGCTCGGTGTTCTTGCTCATTTGCAGCGAAGTAGGCGCCGTGCACGTACGTAACGCGTACATATGGGGCTTCAAGCACTCGGGCCCTCTGCTAGCATTTCGGAACGTCGTACCTTGTCATATCTATCAGACCATGTCGGTTGGGACGGAGATGCTCCGGAGCTCTGCAGAAGGGTGGTGATGGTGAGGGAAGGGAGGTCGGAGAGTTAGTCGTGCTTGACCCTGATTGGATTTGGCTCTCCTGCGAGGTACTATCCGTCTCGTTCCTATACTCCCACACTCACGCACCCTCTCCTCCGCCGCTTTCGTGCTCTATCACACTCCTCCCCTTCCCTTCACTGTCCCACTCCACTCACACTCTTGCCTGATGCCTACTCGCTACGCCCCTCTTCATTCTTCCGCATTCTGCTTATTCCGATACTTATATCCGTCCTAGATACCATAAATTCACCATTCGGAAAACGTACCCCCTCGTCCTCGACCACCTCGTATGCAAGCCTGTCTTATGACGGCTGAAGGTTCCGTGCTGATCCCTGTCTTTTTTCCTCGCAGATGCTGTACATTTCCACAAATCCGAACCCGTGAGTCCGATTATCGTACTTTATCCTTACACATTTTGTCTGAGGTTCACTAGGACGAAGTCCTCAAAAGACGGTACCTCAACAGGCCGGAGTATTGATACCTCGTGAGCGGGTATGGATCGCACATGAATGGCTTGCCAAAGCCCTTTTCACGTCCAAAATAGGTATGTAATGTTCGCGATCTATACATTGTGCACACCTCTAATCAGGGCACGTCGTGTACCCTTCTTCACTAGACTCGCTATTCGATGAGGAGGCGTCCTCAACACCGCTCTCCGACATTTCAGGCTCCTTCAGCATGAGCTCTCCGAGAACATCTTTCGACCGAGGTGTTGATGCGATCTTCAAGGAGCAGGAATGCGCCTAAGTAAGTTGCAATCGAAAAGTCGAATAACTCACCTTTTGTAGGTAAATGTTCCTTGCATTCTTGACATGCTTCGTGAACCGAGGAAAGAAGAGTTCGTAAGGTGCCAAGGACTTCGAAAGCGCTGCGGTCAACTCTTCAGATTCGGTCGCCAGCATAATAGCTCGCCGAAGTAGAGTAAATGACCACTGTACTGCTTGGTATTCTTTGGCATAGAAGGCACCAGCGTTCCTGTACCATGCACGATGCTGAACGCGCAATTTTTGTGCTGGTGTTCTATCGGAGAAATGCTCTGCTTCCATGAGCCGTGGCTTCCAGCACTGGTGAATCAGTCGGAGGCCATACTGCTGGCGCATCGCACCAAGACCCAATAGCGCTTGTGTCCGTCGCTTCGTTGTCCAAGGAGAACGGGTTGATCTTCGGGCCCAGAGATGGAGAAACCTGAATTGGCGCCGGCGAGTCCTTGGTGGATTGCGATGGAGGTAACGGAGGCACGCCAGGGCGACGCGGATGATGTGTCCAGTGTTCATGTGGTCAGGGAGCAGAGATTTTGTCGTCTCGGGAATTCCACAAACCAATCTTAGATGTGACGACAGTGGCATGAGTTCCGAGGCAGCACCAGCCCGGGTCTCGTTAATGTCAAAGGTCTTGTGCACTTCGTCGTCCGGGTCGAAGCCGAAGACCAAGCTGCAGAACAGAGGCCAGGTCAATCCCCGGGATGTGAACACGGTAAAGCCAGTGAAATGGCGATTAGCGAAATCGGTAAGACTGATCTCAGACCTCGATCCGTTGCGTATGAGGAAGAAGCATGCTGTTAGTAGGGAATATTTCGATGGGGAGTGGAACATTTGTCGTGTCCAGCTCTCCACCATTGTGCTGAGCATTTCATGATAATAAAGGTACAGGTACTGTGCTTCCTGTCCGCTCGGATTAATGCCTCGTGGTCACTAGGTATAGGAATTACCTACCTGGTCTTGTAACGGAACTAAAAAATCTCGCCGGAATTGGCATAGAATATCGCCATAATCCCAAGAAGAGAACTCCGGGGATGAAGTGTATTGGATGGGGTCGAAACTCCGTAGGTCATCTTCAAGTTCTGTTGTGATGTTGGCATTTTTAAGCTGCCATGCCATGCCGACACAGAATATTACACGATACGGGCGCTGCGCTGATCGTGGGATGAGACAGAGAGCACGTCCGACGTCAAATAAGGACGTACCATAATCTGGGAGCTGAAGTGACCGCAGAACCCAGTGGGCAATCTTGGTATGCACCTCCTGAACGTCAATGAAGAATCTTTGTGACCTCCTCTCATTCTGCAAGAAATCGAGAAGTGACGAGTGGTGGATCGTGATGTAGCCATCTCGGCATTTCAGGAGGGAACTCAGTCCGCTGAGCACAATGGACACGTCCCCTGCACGAAGTCCCATGATTGTTTCGATCATCTCTATATCTCCGCAGCCATTGTCCGGCCCCGGATAAAATTGTATGGCGAATTTCATTCCAAATATCTCTAGTACTGTTGGAAGATCAGTAACGCCCGTAAGAATATGAGTGTACAGGGCGTCGAGCTCCGTGAAAGGAAGATCCTTTTCTGGGGGCCGAAGTTCGAGCACAGCATCCAACCGATCTGATGGTAAATGGAAGGGAGAGTCGATGTGCCGTATAACAAGAGAGACATATATAAACTGGCCAGACGACTTGTCGACGAGGGCGTGCAATTGGGGCTGCGATGGCCACGAAGGCGAAAGGAGTGAGCGAAACGGATGAGACTGGGTGATTTCGGAGAACTTGTCATACAAGAACGTTTTAATGTCTTCCCGTGTACAGTAGTCGTAATCTAGCTCAAGTGAAGTGATCATAGAGCGGGGCCGGACCTTGTCAAAAGAGAATTTGATGCCTTGCTCTGGACGGCTCGCAATGAGGAACTTGAGAGGCAAGCCGCTTCGGGATGCGCAGCGCGTGAGAGTGGTGAGGACGTTGGACTGTTGTTTCGGGGCGACGCACTCATCCAGTCCATCAATGATGATCAGGGTGGGGAACGGGATCTGCGAAAACACATTCGAGTCCATGAGCTGCCGGAGAGGCTCAATAACGAGCTTCGTGAATTGGATATCGAGAGAATATCGGAAAATGAGGGGATTAGTCTCCACTGCGCTCTCGATGAGGGCACGAGATGGAGGGATGGTAAGGGCGACAGAGTAGGCAATGCTCGCGATGAGAGACTTGGTGGTGTTTCGCCCTGGGTCGCTGCGGAAGAAGAAGAAGCTGGCGAGCAGGAGACCACGAGCTTCACACAGTTCAGCTAGAGTACGTGCGATGGCGGACTTTCCCGACCCCGCTGGGCCAAACAGCCAGAAGATCAGGGCATCGGTGTCGATCCTTCCCTCTATCCAATCGATGATCTTGGCGATAATGGCAACACGTGTGTTCTCGTGGCATTTGGGCGGGTCGGGGCGGTCGTCTGAGTCGTGAAAGGCATTGGGACACACCATGCTCTGGAGAAAATCGAACCCTTTCGCACTGTGCGTGAGCGTGGACAGCGGGTTGAGATTTAACACATCTGCGGACCTTTTGAAACACCCAAGTGAACTGTCTGATTGTACGTCACAACAGACAGGTTGGAGTCGTGAATCTGAACATTCTGACTTGAATTGAACATGGTATAGGTCCGGCAAGGTGAAACTTCACTGGTGAAAGATAGCGAGACGTGAAGAGTACAAGGGAAAGAAGGGAACAGGATCGCTGACCTAGAATAGCCAACCGCCCATGATCAGGTCCGATCCTTTCAACACGGCGAAGCATGTTTCAATGACAACGACCCGGAGTGTTTTGTCCGTAAATAGACGAACGACCAAAAATATACAGAACGCCAGAGGACGAGCAAAGCCTAAATAAAGCATGACGGCACTGTGAGCCCCGCCGACTGCATTAGCGGACACGGTTTGACACCGTTCCATCCCAGGATCTGTCTGCAGTGAGAAAGATTGTATGTTACGGCAGTGATATGTCTGAACCTGAGAAATTCGAGAGAGTGACCACCCCTCGTTTGTTCGGAGAATATGGACTTGCTTGTCTCGGCCTCATCTGGCCGATGGACGGTTGCGGGGGTTTGGGTACACGATATGAGAAGGCGAGAGCAGAGAGGGGTATCAAAACTGAACTGCTGCCGCGTTCGCGGATGAAGTACGAGTATGTGTTGAACAGAAGAGTGTTCTGGAAAAAGACAGAGATTGTGGAGTTGGGAGCATAAGAACGAGAAGGAAACATTTACAGGTCGAAAGCCCAAACCCAGTCAACGCCATCATGTGTGGCTGACTCTTCGACCTCTCTTCGACCACCTTCCACGGCCTTCCTGCTACCTTCTACATACCCCCGCAGCGTCTGAGTTCCGGCCCAAACGATGTACTAGATATGCCGCGGAACGACGTCTATGTTGGCAAAGGGTCTGAGTACTCGAATCCACTTATGTACTTACGCGTTACGTGCACGACGCAGATTTCACAGGCAATATAAGCAAAAACACCGAGCATAGGCCGAGAATTATCTCGATGCCCGCTCGAATGTGCTTGCGCATGGACCGTGTATGCGTCGCGCACGTGGTGCATAAGTAATTATAACTGGAGTGGGGGTGTGTCGGAGTAGAGAAGAGGAAGTGTTCAAGAACGTGAATACTGGGAGAGCTCGAGAAAAAAAGACTCTAAATTTGGAAGGAGGAGGAGCGTAAGACAGACATTCGAGCCCGATGTACATTCCCATCCCACTCCTCGATGCCATAGGAAAGCATCGCCCACTGCTAGTGCTAGGCCTCTCCGATAATCCAGACGCCAATTTGTCCTTCAGATGAGATTTTACCATTTCGACTCCCCACCAAACGGACGAGCGAGCCCGAACCTGAGCCCGAACAGAGACGACGCGAAGTTCGAACCAGCTTTTGACTTCAAAGCCACCCGTCTACATCTCTGATTCCCAAGAGCCCGTTTCGAGCGTCCACGGGGCGAAACGGATAGAGGAGAGGAGGTACGAGCCGTGTGGGTCGACGACGGGGAGGGAGGGGATAAGGAAAGGAGCGGAAGGGGATGGAGGAGCGTGTATGAGGTGGGCGAGGGGTGGGCGAGGGAGAGAGGGGGTTTGAGAAGACATCGCATCGAAAAGGAGGACGAAGGGATTGAAAGACAAAAGAACGAGTGGGAAGACCTACCTAGTCCCGTAAGAGCAATCCCAGTCGTGTCATTCACGTGCCACCATCTAACCAACCGCCTTTCTGATGCGCTTTCTGCGCGCGTTCGCCAGTAGTTGCGCGAGTCCAACAACAGGCAAAGGTGCTTGGGGTACGAGACCGTTGGATGTAACAGCGAGTGCGGGATAGCCCGAGGAGGTCGTGGTCGTAGTAACTCGAGGTCCAAAGATGTATGGAGTCGGAGCTTGAAGGAGGTCGAAGTGAAGTGGGAAGCTGACAAGTGGGAGGAGGCACCAGTTCGTGATGATCGATGAAGTTGAAGGAGGGAGTGGAGATTACAGCTGTTTGCAAAAATAATGGCAGTCGCGCGATCGAACAAATATATTACATCACCGATGGACTTAGAAAAAATCAGCGGGGCACGGACTTAGATAATTTGGCCGAGGTTCGAGCCCAGGCGCTGCCGCATAATTTACCACAGAGGTCCGCCTCGCTGCGGTCTCGGGGACCTCCCGCTGAGAGAAGTTATGGTTTTTGCACCACGGAAGGAGGGTACAGTTTGCATTCCAGAGGGACAATGGTCTGCAAACTCAATGCGAGGACGCAATATGCACAAGAATTTCCATGATTCCTTGGATAAAATATAAAATTGGATCGTATACAACCACTAACGAGCCTATCCATTCTGCATCACCAAAATACAGATCCAATGGGCTGACCAATTGCGAGCTGCACTAATATGCCTCCCAAGCTGCGGCAGGGAGGTTTGTGCGCTGGAGGTGGGCGCCCGAGGACGCAGACAAAGACCAGAGCATAGGACTTCACATTTTGCTTTGCATCACTGGATTAGGTCATAACTCGAGACTAGAGGATCTGTTCCCTATGAAAAAGGAACCTGTCAGATATCCCCAGAATCCCAAGGCAGCTGCTTAGCGCTTACCTCCATCTCCAAACCACCTTAGGCCCTGCCCTGATACCCGCAATTCACCTTCACCAACAAGAACATACCCACACTTGTGTTAGCCAGCCAGCAAAGCTCGGCACCCACCCCTCGACCCATATTGTTCTGCACCTGGGGTGAAGCGGAGGTAGGGCACCGTGTGGCCTGGTGCCATGACCATTGGTGGTGTCGGTGCACATGTCCATGTTGTTGTCTTGGCCTTTGCGCGCCGCAGCGAGGCAGGCGACAGCGAGGACGGCGAGAGAGGGCGAGAGAGGATAGCAGAGAGGCGGTGGCTGGAGGTTGGAGAGGACACTGTTGGGTTGGATGGAGGTCGTTATCGTCTTCGATGTTGATGTCCGATTTGAGTATGAACACTGTCAAAGTGCCTTCTTGTGTTCAAGTGTTACAGTTACGAGGCCGAAGGAGCATATGTAGAACAGGGTCGGTGACGAGTCGGTTGAAAAGATCCTTGAGGATTGAGAGGAAAATTGCAGGAGCTTGAGCTCGAACAACCGCAGGAATCGACTAAGTCACTGACGTGGCCAAAATTTCTAAGTCCATCACTGATGTAATATGTTTGTTCGATCGCCTGACTGCCATTATTTTTGCAAAGCGCTGTAAGAGTGTGGGTACGAGATATATGTAAAGGAGTCAAAGGAGTTGTCTTTGTAGAGATGCTGGTGAGAGTCAACGCGACATGCAAGAGGATGGGCGAGAATGTGACGTCAGCATCTGCGCAGCCGGCCCTAACTGCTTACCGAATTACCCAAATCGGCTGGGGATGAGACTACACATAAGCATATGCGTGCATGGAGCATATTTTGCATCCAATATCTATTATGCCGAGCAAAAACACCGAACGTAGGCGGATAGATTATCACGACGCCCACTCGGATGAGCTTGCGTATGGGGCGTGTATGTGTCGTGCACGTGGTACAGAGTTGGAGGTTGGCGAATTGGGTTAGGTTGGGAATGTGTACGGTGCGTGGAGTTTTTGATTGAGAGAATGGGAGGTGTTTGAAAGGCAGAGCATAAGACAGATATTCGAGCGCGACGTGGAATTCCATCCTACTTCTCGAGGCCCTAGGACAGCGTCGGAGGCTAGGCCCCTCCTGTAATCCGGGACGCAATGCATGCACCGCCCACATGAACGACTCAACGAGGTCAAACTCAAACAGCGGAAGCGACACGGCTTCTGATTGCAGGAGCACCCGTCTGCACTCCCATGTTCCACTAACTCGTTTCGAGTGTCCATGAAGCGGTACGGGCCCGAGGATGCTTCGCCACGAGGGTAGGCGGGGGAGAAGACGCGGACGGGGACGTTAGATAGCGGCCGGGTCGTCGGGATGGCATGGCATGGAGAGGAGAGTGGGAGAAGAGAGAAGGAGCCGGAAGGGCAAGATCGATGGCAAGAGGCTCGGAAGCTTACCTCGAAAGCTTGCACTGATGCATGATAGGGTATTTGAGCATCGATGGGCGAGTTGATAGAGGTGGTCCGTGGGAGAAGGGGTTATAGGTAGGTAGGAGAGGAGGAAGCGAAGACAGGTGGGGGCTGGGACGACTCGGAGGGCCAACGAAGTTCGCCTTGCACGGATGGGTGCAGGGCAATCTGGGTTTCGAGTGAGCTTTTATATTGTACAGAACAAAGGGGCACGTACGCTCCGGCTGTGATAAGACCCAATCGACGAGCAGGTTGAAGTACGACGCGGTATGGGGTACGTACGTGGGATTGAAGGCATCTAGAGCGAATATATGCGTCAAGATTGAGACTAAGTAGAAGATGGAAGAGCGAGGGGATCGGACAGGGAGGGGTAGATAACAAGAACGAGAGACCGAAGGACAGGGAGCGAATGGAGGACTGTTGACTAGAGGGGTTCCAAGATCGGCACGGTGCTGTGTGGAAGATCGAGGATGCGACGGAAAGGCGAAGGGGGGAGAGAAGAAGAAAAAAGAGGCGATAAGACTCATCTGGTGCCAAAGAAACAAACGCAGCCGTATTCTTCACCTGCCAGCTTCTAAGCAACCTCCATTTCGTCTCCTTTCCGCATTCGTTCACTTGACGATTCGAGAGCCCTACGAGTTGAATGAATAGGTGGCGTTTCAATGCGAAAGCAGGTATGGATAGCTAACTGTGTACCGAACACTGAAGGGAGACCTCGCCCGAAGCTATGAGGTGTTGCAGGAGGCCGAAGGGGGGGGGACATGGTTGCATAACACTGCAGAGGGGATCGAGCTAAGATGCGAAACACAGGATAACGTCTGAGGAGCTTGCACGGGGCCATCGTCGTCTTCATTGAACGAAAGGTGCTGGTGTGGGTCGATGACACGATGTTGGCGCGGCCTGCCCTAATGAAGTGCGTGCGAGATCATTATGTCAGCTGAGTCGGCCGACGCCTCGACCGTCCCCCTGGCTAGCTGGCAGGCTTTACAACGCTACGCGCTCTCATTGTCAACCTCGACGACTGCTCACGCTGCCATACTACTACCTGGGCTCCGGACCACACCACGGATCGGCCCGCCGGCAACGACACTTGGCCTTGAGTCTAACGGGGACTAGCTACTCGTCCCAACACCGTGACTCATCGTGCTCATTCCACTCCTACACTCCTTCCTCGCCCTTCTAATTCTCCTTCACCGACGTTCCCGAACCCCGCACGACGTTCCACGTCCAAAGCAGCGCCGATGCTCAAATCCCTCTTCCCCCTGGCACATGTACAGCGGTATCTCCTCCGCCTGATTCATGTGCCGAGATTCGGACGTGGAAGCAGTGTGTCGGCGCTGGGTCCGTTCGTTTCTTCGTGTTCTCGTGCCTCAGGTTCGTGTCTTCTTCTTCCTGCTACTCCCATCAGGATCTGCTCCCTTCTACGCCCTCCGTTGGCTGACGTCCAAGATCCATGCCAGCACCGACACTGACACTCCTCTTCCTCGCAGCAAGATGTACAGCGGTATCTCTTCCGTGTGCTTCACGCACTCTGAGGTCACTGGAGGATTGTTGAACGTGTTGTGTTGGTGCTGGGCGCGTGTGGGTGCCATCGTGCCATCGTGCTTCGGGTTCCCGTCTTCTGAATTGTCTTCCCGCTCCCATCCTCTGTCGAGTCATTGCCCCATCCCCATGACCCTTCCACCCTCCTTCCCTGCCGACCCTCCTTTGCCGGCCTTCCCTCTATCTGACGTCCAATGTCCGCACCAGCGCCGACGCTCACATTCCTCTTCCTCCCAGCGTGCACGTGGACTGACCATCTCCTCTATCTGATCCACTCGCTGAGGGGTATTCCGGAAAGAAGTTTTTGGCGCTGGGCCCGTGGGTGTCTTCGTGCTATCCTGCTATCCCCCGCTCGTGCTCTCCTTCCCAGCCACTTCCACTGTTTCGCGTTCCACATCCGCCCCAGCGCCGACGCTCGAATCCCTCTTCCTCCCAGCTACACGTGGACGTACAGACACGTTTCCTCCGTCTTCTTCACGCGCTGAGAAGTAAATATGACTGATAGCAGTGTCAGCGCTGGGCTCGTACATGCGTTTTCGTGATATCGTGCTTCGCGTCTTCTTCTTCCCGCTCCTTGTCTGTCCTTGCGACTCGACTCTCCTTGGCCCGCCAGCCTTCGCCGACGTTCTACGGCCACGCCAGCGGCGGCACTCAAATCCCTCTTCCTCACAGCTGAACATGAATGTACAACAGTATTATATCCATCTGATTCACAGGCTGAGAGGTATTGGAAGGGGACCCGATGTCGATGCTGGGTTCGTGCGTAGTTTCGTGATGCCGTGCTTCGCGCTCCTATCTTCTTCCCGCTCCTCATCATGATCGCCTCTACCAGTACTCTCCTTACCCACGCCCACCGTCTCATGCACAACGCTCGCACCAGCGCCGACCCTCATATCCCTCTTCCTCCCAGCGGGATATACAGATGGGCCTCTGTTTGATTCACGCGCTGAGAGGTACGTAAGAAAGATGAGAGTGTCGGTGCTGGGCTTCTGCGTGCGTTTTGGTGCATCCGCGCTCAAGACTTCAGCTTCAGCTTATGTATGTGGTGCCTCCGAAGCTATGCTCCTCGTCTTACGGTCTATATTATTCTCTCATCCTACCGCGTATCCTGTCTGCGGCTCAGTCTTTGAATTCGACGCTTGTTCACAGGCCAGCTTCGAAACATGTGCTCTGCCTCGCGTCTACACTTCTCATTCTCCGCCCTCTGGTCTTCGCCGCATACATTCTCTCCGCAACACCAGTCCTGTGCCCGTCAGCCTTCGTATGTTAGCTTGTCTATCGAGACTCTCACATTATACGTCGGTACGGCTACAGCCTCTCACCCTTGTCAATACTCCTAACGCTCTTTAAGCTTCACTATACCTCTGCGTTGCCTCTGTGCTAAGTATGTTACTGAACAGACTCCGGGTATGCTCTATCAACGCCGCGAAGTGGTATGTACGACCGTACGCCTTTTGGGACCTTCCTACTCTTGTTCGGCACATTTTGAACTCGAACGCTTCGTAGCGAGCGCGAACCCACCAAGTGTTCCAGAAGAGGACGACGAGGGATTATACCCCAGTGGCCGATGCCATTCATCCTGTTAAAACGGCCGATATTCTCCCTACTTCCTGCCTCCATGACCGCATGTGCGCTAGTCGGAGCGCAGATCCAGCGCCGACTCGAGCACGTCAACCGGCGCTGGACGCAGAGTTGTAAGTAATGTTGTCCCCCCTATATTCGCCAATGACTTGAGGCTAACCGCCCTCTGAGATTGCAGCCGAATCGCGCCTCTTCTAACGCAATCGACCGCGCCAATTTTCGACGCCTTGGTGTTCTTTTCGTAGACAGGAGCAGGGACTGTAATTCTGCAGATCATCCCTTGAGGACGATGCGTCCACTCGCGACGTTACTCAAGGTTTGATAAGTTTGAATAAATATGGCCTCGAATGTTCGAAATAACTATCCTGGAGTATATAGAAGTGATATAAATTACAATGCTAACACAGAATGGCCTAATATGTGTATGGGAAAGGACCGCGGTCCCGGCAAGCCAGCACGCTGTACCATTTCTAACGTAACGGCCATTAAGCGTCGCACGGCCAGCTGACCTTGGCCGTTAAATTAGAAATGGTACAGGAAACAAATTTGGATGGCGTTGAGCCGACTTGAGTAGGAGACAACCCACACAGCTCTTGGTGCGGGCTTGGCTCCTACTCAAATGAGCTCAACGACATCCAAACTGGTTTTCGTTGTCTCGTCGGAACCAGGAATCAAATAAAAAGAAGACCTCGACAACGACGCGAAGTTCCTGTTATCCAACGTGTTGGTGTTGGGACTCAGCAAACGGGATTCTACCCACGGAAAGTCGAACACTTACGACACGCTTAATTCCGGATGGGTCGGAAGCATTTGTTTGCTGGATGACAGTGAACTGGCCGCCATAGAAAACCATGTCATGGGCGCCTTGGAAGAACCCTGAAAAAAGAGACGGAGCATTCAGAGAAGCACTCACACTATGAGGGATGCACCTACCAGACGCAGACGCAGATTGTGGGGTGGCACCACATATCTTTGCCGCCTTTCGAGATAACGTGAGATGGAGCGAATGGTAAGCGGGAAGGCATACCTTTATTTTGGAGTAGACAGCGCACAGACGCTGCTCGAAGTTTGTAGCGTCTATGTTGGTCACCATGCCAGAAGCGATCGTGCCACGGATTTCAAGGAGGAGCCTTTATGCACATCGGTCAGACTTCCACGGTGGCTCACGGAGCGAAGGGGGCGAGTAGGAGGTCTGCGGGAAAGAAACACTTACGATCTATGCTCGCACAGAATACTCCATACACCGAGGAGAAGATCAGGCGGGAGCGATTGAATTTCAATCCAAATATCTCGCGCAGTTTGCGCTGCGTGTATGAAAGGCGGATTTGATCCGTCCGAGTGCTGTGAGCTCTTCGAAGGGACATGAGCGATGCGGTGTTGACAATGAGAAGCGACCCTTTCTAAGTACATACCTGAGCGGCAACAGCGAGGCCCTCTGTCGAATCTTGGACGTCGTCCCAGACCTGGCGGAGACGAAGCTCAGCCGCCGCCAGTGGCGAGGGATATATTCGATTCTTGGGGATACTCGAACGATTATCTGGGGGGCATGGTGCCTCCTCCCACGGGGGCACCATGTCGAAGAAGGGAGGAAAGACGATATCTCGCTTATCGATCTTAGGGTATGGGTATTAAAGTACTCTGAGATGTATTCTAAGAATATGTTGCGCATCCCAAAGGACACAGCATTTCACAGCACGGTTGCTGTGCAGTGGGCGTCGGCGCGAGTAACATGACCTGCATCGTGTTGTTATCGGAAGCACAAGATGAAGTGCCTCACAGCCAATTTCGGTCACAATTCGAAATAAGATACCTAATGGTGTACAGGATGTCGCGAACGCAGATCTTCAAGCTAAATATGTTGGAGCGCGCATGGGCCCCGTTTTCTAGAACTCAGGGCAATTCTCAGAATACCCTTCGTCTTCAGAGTCACTACGTTAGGGCGGAAAGGGCGGAAGTTGGCGGGAGATGAAAGGACGAGAACACACACGGACCCAGCGCCAACAATTTTTTTTCCATACTTGCATCTCAGCGCACGAACCAGATGGAGGAGGCGCATCTGTATACGCACGCTGGGAGGAGGAGGGAATCAAACATCGGTGCTGGCATGGGCGTGACATCAGATTGCGGTGACGGCATGGAAGGAGAGTGGGAGTGCGGTGAGAGTGGAGGCTCAGGGAAGAGAGTGAAAAGACGAGAGACGGCGATGTGAAGTCGCAGCGTGCCGGGTCGCAGCAGAATGGGTATTAGTCCCTGTCAGAAGTTGCCAAGGACATGCGGCCAATGGCCGTCGCCGGCGTGTCGATCCGCCATCGCGTGGTGTGCGGTATGGCAGAGTGAGCGGTCCTCGAGGTTGTCGTCGGAAGGAAAAAGAATCGTCGGCCGACTCGGCTGACATAATGATCTGCACCTCATTAGGGCAGGACGCGCTAATGCATCGACTCTAGATCTCACCAGCACCTCTCGTTCAACGAACAAAGACGGCCCCCATGGTCGCTCGTCTGCGCCCGTCCCACTTCGGCCTCCTGCGACATCATGACGACCCTCATAGCTTTGGACGCGGGCTCCCTTCAGTGTTCGGCATCTAGTCAGCTATCAGACCTGCTTTCTCGTTGTCACATCACCTATCCGTTCCGTATCCTCAACATCCTTTCGATCGCCTCTCATTGGATTTCGCAACCGTTAGCGAACGATCATAAAAAGGAGATGAGATTAGGCGGTTGGTTGGGCGGCGGCGAGTCGAGAACATGACCAAGCATGTTGCCTCGGGACTAGGTGAGCATCCCACCTCTCCCTCTGTCATCTCCACCCCATCTCCTTCCCCTTCTTTCCGTATCTTCATTCACATCCCTTACATCCTCATTCTACCACCCCTGCCCAACCTTCTAGTATACGCATCCCCCAACCTCCCGCCTTTCAATCTCTTGCCCTCTTCACACAGCACCCTGCCTCTCGGTTGCCCCACTCGCCCTTGCACCACCTCCTTTCTCTGCGCTGTCCCTGCCTCATCGATCATCGGTCTTCCTATCCTGATGCAAATATTCGCTCATTATCTAGGCGCTCACAATTCCACCTAGTGCCGTGCCCCGCTCCCCGATCTACTCGTCGACGGTTTCCTAGCACCAAAGCGCCAGAGGATCCTCGATCCACTCCACCCTACACATTCCTGGAGTTCATTTCGCTTGCTAGGCTTCCGCTCAAACATTTTTGGTACGTCCTCCTTCTCTCCTGACCTCGACCCCGCCCTTCCAACGCTACCTATCATCCTCGTCTGCATCCTCTCCCTGGCCTACCCTCGTGGCGACGTACCCTTTGACACATATCGCTCCGTGGACGCTCGAAACGAGTCAGTGAAACATAGAAGTGCAGATGGGTGCTCTTGCGACCAGAAGCCGTGTCGCTTTTGCTGTTCAAGTTCGATCTCATTGAGTCGTTCATGTGGGCGGTGCATGCATTGCGTCCCGGATTACAGGAGAGGCCTAGCCGCCAGCGGTGCTGTGATCAGATGTCGATGAGTAGAATAGGATGGAATTCCACGTCGCGCTCGCCCATCCGTGTAACGTACGGCTTCTCCCCTGCTTTCAATTTCTTTTTGCTTCTCTCGCTTCGCCTGATATCCCGGGTTCTCGAACACCCCCGCTTCTCTCGCCCAAAGCAGCTCAATCCGCAAACCTCGTGGTCTACCACGTAGTTATGCACCACCCGCGTGCACGACGCATACGCAGTCCATTAGCAATTGCAAACTCGTCCAAGTAGGCATCGAGATAATTGATATTCTATCAGCCTACGCTCGGTGGCTTTGCTGTAGATGGAAGGCTGTGGAAGAGAGGGCGGAGAGTCGGTCACACATGATGGCGTTGACTGGGTTGGGCCTTCGGCCTGTAGGTGTTTCCCCCTCGATATTCCCGAATTCACACATCCTCCGCCGTCGTCTTCCCGCTCTGTCGCACTGCTCCCTTCTTCCCTTCGCCCTGTCCTCCCTTCACTCTCGCCTTCTCACCTCTCCTGCCAATACCTCTCGTCTCCGAGTCCAATCTTCCGAATCCTGCCTATCCTCATACATACGTCCGTCCCAGATCCCAAAGATCCGTGTAGCCTCTTATCCGAATCAACCACCCTGTGCTTACAAATTGAACTGCATCCAATTATAAGAAAAAAGATTAGCATGTTGTGCTTGCTATCGAGAACGACTCGGAGACTAGAGGGATATCTGTGTTGATGGACTTGGACGAAGGATCGACGGTGCCTTCCTTAGTCAAAGAAATGGATGTCAAGCCGAGTAGTCGAGTTGATTAGGTTCTCCCAATGTACGCTCAAGCCTCAAGCGCCTCGAGTCAGCATGAGCGCGAGAAACGAGAAACGCGGGCATCTGGATCGAAGACCATAATCGCACAACAGGCCGCTGAGAGAACCAGTGCCAGTGGGATAACGGAGTATACCATCCATCCACAGTTGTGGACAATGCGGGTGGTACAATGAGAACAAAGCGATTGTCACGCCTGTACGTCGAATTGATCTGCAAGATCGAGTCATCGGATTGGAGGGAAAGGAGCATACACGTAGGTTGTGCATGAATGGACGTATGCATATTACCCTCGGATTCGAAGTTCGGTTGCAGATGAGTAATATTTAATACCAACAGTAGACGGAGCTCTGCCACGAGAACGGCGGGCATTCAGAGAACGCGTCCCTCGCCTCATAGTGGGCTCGAGCTCGAAATGGGAATGCCATGAGAGCAAGAGTCCGATCATGAACGACGACCCGGAGGATCGATAGGTGAAAACGGATGCATTATGCCATCTGCACAAGGACGGCGATGGATAATTATAATCGTGCACGAGATTAATATTTGCTTGACTTGTCTGGCATCGGCGGCTTCGATATGGTTGGCGGGTTAACGAAAGAAGGGGTGTGAACGGAGGGTCGAGAATGAGAAGAGGACTGCCCTTTTGAAAGACACCAGCTGGAGATGGACTTCGTGTCGTCGGCCACGGGTCATGAACGAACGAACACACCGAGCTGTGGAAGAGAATAGAGTGGAGTCGTTTGAGCTGCCGCACTGTGCGCTTGAGCGCCTCCGGCCATCCAGGCGAATATTCAGCATGCGAGAGCCTGCGAAAGAATCGTAGACATATTAGGCTGATGACGGAACTAGGAGGATGAAATCAAAATTCAAAACGCCACCTTACTCTACGCACTTTCGCGCGTTCAAGCACACATTTGCAGTCGCCGAATTGACGGGGGAAACAGTTCAGATGAGATGTGCAGAGCGATTAGGAGAAAATACGCACCTTATGACGCTGGAAATACACCCGCGATTTCACCTCGTACCAGCGGTTGGGCGTCTATCCCGCCGATTGAGTACTTGCAGCACGAGGCGAGCTGAGGGCGGCTTAGCAGTAGACGGGGGAGAAGGCGGACGTGCACCAGTATGCGTATGGGCAGCTCGATAGCGTAGTGTCGCTATGTTGAGGATGGGTGATGGTGCGAACATCGAGGCTATTACTCTAGTGTATGGAACACAGGGTTGGATGGGAGTAAGTATGCCGCGTGAGGGGGATCGCAGAAGAAACCAAAAACGAGTGGAGAGGGTGTGAGAGCGCAAGCCTGTAGATTCCACCGAGAAAGATTGAGAAAAGAACTTGGAGGGTCAGACCCAGGTGAGCGCACAAGGTGGATGCAACCTGTCCTCGAAATTCAAATGGAAACGTCGACGGCGACTGGGTAGGGGTCGTATATCATAGGGAAGGAGCGCAGTGACTGGCGAGGAGAGGGACACCTAAGGTGAAGATGGGAGGCGGGCGAGGCAGAGCCCAGATGCACGGAACCACGAAACCTCACTGCTTTCCACTAGTGCCTCTCAGGGCGTGGATTGGACGGTGGATATATCACCATACAGACATGTACCTGCTAGGAGGGAGAGGGCTATAGAAATCGGCGCTGGAGTGAACGTTGGGCGTGAGACAGCGGGAAGGGTGAGGAAGGAGTGGGAGAAGGAGGGCCTGAGTGAAACGGGACGGATTGGGGGCGGATCGACATGATGTGAGCAAGAGGAAAGCCGCACGTCGAACATCCTACATCTAACATGATACAGCAAGGTGCCTCTGAAATATTTCCTCAAGCATGGTACTAAGTACACACCGTCCGGAGCGCCTGGGTCAGGGAGCGCCAAGGCGCACTTCCCACGCCCTTTTGTCATCACGGGCGGTGTCTATAATCATCCTCAGGGGGTTTGGCGCCATGAAATAGATTTGTCCGTGTTCTAAAGATGCATAGGAGCTCGTAAGAATACAGAAAGATATTCGAGGACTGCTCCAACAGTTTTGGCACTTACCTATAGACTAACTTTAAGATTCCCATAGCAAGACTCGGTGTACTATCTGTTGTGGCTCGAGAAATAAGCGACAAGATAGTGACGAGAGGTATCTCCTGCTAATTACAGCCGTTTTCGTATCGATAGGCCAACATAAGCGAAATACACGCACTAATCGCTTAGGCGGAGTCGCGATTTAGATGCCGGAGATCAACGGATAGAGCTCAAGGCAAGGGCTGTCCTACCTTGTCCTACCTGCGCTATCCAAAGTCGAGAAACAGGGTTCTTGCAACAGAATAAAAAATCTTCCAGGTCATCCTCGAGGTTTCACCAGACGAGGAGGATGTCAAGATTATGAGGCATCGCACCAGGCTCCAGCTTCGAAGACCATTGTAATTTATACACCCTTTCTGCCTACTCAACCCCTTTTCCGCAGATTTCTGGGTTGACCACGGGGAACCATGTGAGGCTCGTGAAGTCCATGGGCGCTGGCAGTGGTGACTTGGACATTCTCGACGGTCATGAGTCCCACATGCACAATTATGCGAACCAGCGGATCTCTCGCCTCTCCCAAAATTTTATTGTAGCAGTGTCTCGCCCTCATCACCTCACCAGCTACTCTGTAATTCTCGGAGGCAAATGTCCAGATAATGTCGGAGTAGGCCATCATCCCAAGCTCTCGGCTCGTGAGAGGGCCCTAATTTTCGTAGTCCGCTTGTATATGTATTTCTTTGATGGCGGCCTATCGATAAGAAAACAGCTGTAACACAGCAGATCCATCAGAGGCAAACTACAGTGAAACGGATAAGGAGTAGGAGACGGCAGCCTCAATCACCATGAAGACATTGATAATGCTCGTCGGGCACTCGGAGTCTCCATATTCATGACAACGATGATCATTATAGATATTGCGAGGCTGTGCAACACCTTCGTGCTGCACTTTTCTAATTAGTAAGTACGAGTCGCGCGAGTCCACTGTTTCTATCGTATCGGACAGTTCCTTGACTCAACTCAACGCATGGAATTGTGAACTAAAATTAAGACTCGTTCAAAAACCTCTCTTGGCACTTGTCCTCGGCTTCCGGCGCTCATCACTCATAAGAGAGTTCATGGCGCCTATTCACTTCTGGGATAGGCTTTCTCTTTCTTTTATCGTTGATTCATCTGACTACGATATGAATGCAACATATGGTGTAATATTGGTTCATACTGCAGCCTCAGTGAAGCGAATTAGAGTACCATGGCCTGCGTGGGAAATTGGTGCGGAGTTTACCACCCCGCGGCCCGGTGATTGCCAAGTGATTACAGGAACTTGAACCTGCAGGGAATGAACTTATGGTCTTAAAAACTTGCTGCTCTTTTTGATCTTAGAATGTGAACCTGCGTGCAAGCCTCAAACGTGCAGTGATGTTATTTTTTGCAGACTATATCTGCCATAGAAAGACGCTCGTTTTTCTCCCACGCAGGAGCATACGCTAAACACCGAAGACACCAGCAGATATTCGTGGAAAAAGAGCCCCAAGGGAGGTCTTGAGGGTAATCGACCACCACGAAATACCTACAGGATGAGAGTTCGGGCCTCAATGTGTGTCATGGAAAAGCGTATCAGGCGAAGCTCGAATTGTCATAAGACGAGTTCGGACATACCGTGGCGGCATTGGCGAGAGCGTTTGCATGGGCCTGAATGTCTCTCCACACTCCTCGGACATGCAGCTCAATTGCGTCGATGGTGTCGAGGTTCCCGGCAGAAGTGCTCATTGGGATATCGGGCGGCTTCTCTGGAGGGTTTCGACGGACCTCCCACCCAAAAGCCGGCATTGAAATAAAGTAAAGAGGTTTGCGACGCCTAGATGTATGATACGAGGCTACCAAAGCGTACAGTGCGGTCAGTGAATTAATCGATGGGATTAAATGGAGTACCCACTGTGTGGAAGGCTGAGATATGTAACGGGAAGGATCCAATGTGTAAGACGGGGGAAAAGAGGAGTAGCGAACACTCGTCGTCGCGGGATGCCTTATATCGGGCGCACGAATGCTAGTATTCCCCTGCTCACCTTCATTTCGTGTACGAATTAAGGTTCTCCGTGTTAGATGGCCAAGTAATGGAGGTGTAAAATCACCGTCCACACCTCCAACTCGACGGCATCGCAGGAGCGTCTTGCCTACACACCATCATCCATTGGCGTCAACATGATCTCTAGAGCGGTTCTTCCAAAACACGAGTCCATCTTCATTTCGACCAATCAAACCTTAGATAAGACGAGTCAGCGCCCAAGGTATGATTGTGATTTGGAATAGGTAGGTGAACTTGTCAGAAACTGGAAACTGGACGCGGCCGCAGACTTACGCCGCCTGCTTCCGCCCAACGTGGCCACGAGAAGAGTACGAACCCGTTGAATGGTAGAGCAGCATCCCGTAAGAAGACGCACGACTTGGACGCCGGTTCGCAGGCCAAAAATACAACAGACACCGAAATCCAGATAGCAGCGCGTAGACCACTTAAAGGATAGGTTTTCGATCGGACTCTGACTCAGCTGGCGAACCCACCACCCCATCTGCCAAGAGAAGGGTTACAAGTGGTTGGAGACTTGGTATGCTGATCTGAAGGACGACCTACGTACGGCTAGACAGACACCCGAACTCGACTCCTGTCCCATGCGCCGGGCCGCAGCGCATTACACGGCGTCATTGGCCACTGGGTGGGTTATCCCGTGTCATTCGGCCCTGACCCCCAAGAGTGCTCTAGGTCTGGATACGGAGACACCTAGCGAGCCTCTCCCGACCGCGCGAGCCACGCGTTCGTATGGACGTTTCTGCCAGAAATGTGTTTCGAGTGTCGACGAGGCGAAACGGTCCAGAAAATCCTTCGTTTCGATGGTCAACAAAGAAGAGGGTGATCACGGGGAGGTCGCAAAGCGGCGTTTCATAGCGGCCAGGCTGGATAGGACGAGACGGAGAAGAGATTAGAAGGACATGGAACGGTGATAAGAAACTCAAAGTCGTCCTGACCTCGAATATTTGGGCAAGCATTAATGGAATGATTTGGGATCGACGTGAGTAGATTCGGGATAGGAAGAAGGTGTTAGAGGTCGTACGGAGAGAACACAGGTGGGCGAACTTGAGCCAAGGCCTTGGACATGAACGACGTTCGGCTACCGTTTGGTCTGAACGAGCGAGTGTGCCGCGCAGAAGCCTAGAAGGTCGAATGAAAGCTCCATCCAACAGATATATGAGTCAGAATAAGAGGTACATCGAAGAACGGACAGGGAGAACAAGAGATACACGAGTGTGAGCAGAGCGCCGACTATAAGGTTGGCTGTGTGAAGAGAACGAGAAACTGGAGAATAAGGAGACGGGAAAACGTGCAGTAAAGTGCCAAGCTTAGATTCGAACCAAAGAAGTGGAAAGAAAACACAAGAACGAGAGTAAAACTTACTTGGACCCGAGGAAACAAAGCTGGTTATTTACCCACCACCGTCTAACCACCCCTTCTCATGCTCGTTCTGAGTCCTTTCGTCAGGGCGTGAGCAGTTGCGATGGCCCAAAGAAGAGGACATAAGACGATCACATCGAAAGCTGAGCAGGTGGGGAACTGAGCCTGGATGGTTGATTAAGCAGATCCGAAGCTATGGAGGTCGGCACGGTGTCGACGAAGGCGGAAGTGGGTGGCATCCTTATACTTATGAAAATGGCGGGATTGAAAATGCAGGATGGTGCGAGTCGGTGCTGTGCCCGAGGAACTTGCCTGGCAAAGGGGCCGCCTTCGTTGAACGAGGTGGTGGTGAGAGTCGACGTCAGCGCGTCCTGCCCTAATGTGCGTGCGAGATCATTATGTCAGCTCGACACCGTCTTTTCCTCCCAACCCGCCACCGTCCGGCATTCAACTTGGTCCAACGTTTGCACCCATTGAATGACTTTAGGATCGACCTATACGACTTTGACGTCCCTCTGTCGCACTTTCTGCTGACCATCATCGATGTCGACGATGCCATGCAGCTCTGCATCGCCTTCCCTCGCCGGGCTCGCCTTCCCCCCTTCTGAACACCCCCGTCTACGCCAGCACCGATGTTTGAATCCCTATTCCTCCCAGAGCTCAACTGGATTTATAGACGTGTCGCCTTCATCCGATTTAGACACTGAGAGGTGCCGGGAGGGAATTCGATGTCGGCGCTTGGGCTTGTGCATTTTGGTGTACTTACTGTGCTTCCGAGGCGTGTCTTTGGCCCACACTGTCTATTTTGCCGCTGCCTTCCAACTCTCTTCCCCATATCATCTTGCTTTGGCTTGTGTATCCGCTCAATTTTTTTTCCGCTCGATGGGTTTGTGGAGGGGAATAGCATCCCTCCTTCAATCACTCTGCTCGTTGCTATTCACGCTCTGCGCCTCCGAGCTTCCACGTTCCTCGACCCTCGTTCCTTCTCTGCTGCTTACATCCTCACCCGCAACTAAACTCCGAGTTGTCCAGGGGTATAACCCCATTCATGGTCTGCGTAGATGCACACGACGTATAGGTGCATGTTCAACGCTATCCTCATCCTGATTTACGAGCCTAATTTTGCCTTTTCATCGTAGGACGGCGGGGGCCGCTTCCTTGCTAAGGCTTATGCATTGGGGATGAGTTTCTACATGCTGGTCAAGAGCCGAGACCTCTGGGTTACGAGGACCTCGAACAGACTCGGATATGCTTGACTGCTCGATGCCTGTCATTCTGTTGGAAGATTGGTAGGCGAGATATGACGATACAATATACTTGATATTTCGAACAAACCACCATTCTAGGCGTACGCGATAAATCTGTGAGAGAAATACAGCCATTGCGATACTCCTAAATGCATGAGATACACAAAGGGAGCTCCACATTGCCGCGATTGTGGATGGGGACTAAAGAGATCGCGTGGGCAGGCTCAATAATGGAATTCTCTGGCAGTCCAAGATTGAACTTCCTGACAAGCTCGCACAGCACGATCTGCATCTCGAGAACGCTATAAGTAATCTCGTCAGCAAAGGGTATTTGAATTTAAAGGAAGGCAGATTAACTACATACGCGAAACACCATCTATGTGCGAAATCATGGTGAATGCTCATGCTTGGCAGAAGAAACTGCTAACTTACCCAAGGCAAGTACGGGGACCACCCAAGAACGTAAGCCTAGGAAGACAATCCCGGGAGCTCAACTTTACGGACACTATCAGGCCATGAGAAACGTACAGGTTGGCATACGGCCCCAGGGCTTTATCTCCAAGCTTTGTCCTGTCATCGAGCCAGCGCACGGGGTTAAATTCCTCCGCGTCAGGGCCCCAGAGAGACGGTAGACTTTGTGTCGTCAGCGCAGAATGAGGAACAAGAGACGAAAGAAGCTCACCGATGGTAGGAGCTTATCGCGATTTGGACGTACTGTCCTTTCTTGACTGGAATTTGGGTGATCTGCTGTCCGCTTCGGGTGGTAATGGGCTGAGAGACAGGGATGACGGTGTCCTTGATCGCAATACGTTCCGAGTAAGGGACCATGCTATAGAACCTTAGAGTTTCCTGATAATACTGTGAGCTAATACGGACGAACATAGCAGAGGCGCAAACACGCCTTGACCAGGGCATTGAGGAAGGGCAAGCTCTCGTAGAATTCGAGTCCTTCCTTCCTCTTGCTCTCTTGGGCTTCAACAAATTCTTCACGTATCTTCTTCTGGTATTCCGGGTTCTTGGCGAGCTGGTAAAGAGCCCACACGATGGAATTGGCCTACGAAGAATTCCAACGTCAGTGACAGAGTTCGACCACAGCTAGCATCACTCACAGTCGTATCCTCTCCTGCGACGGTGATGGTGCCGAATTGATCCTTAATTTCCTGCAACGAAACTTCTGCGGAGGCCTTATGGGAGTCGACTTGTCGATGTCTTAAATGGGGCTCCAATATCAAAATACGGAACGTTAACTTACGCATCACGTTGAAAAGGTCGTTCTCTGGTTCTATTCCAAGTTTCCTCGCTTCGATCTGGCTCTTCAAGAAAACATCGGCACGTCTCTGAGATGCGTGGCAGTGCTTAAGCAGAGTTTTGAACTCTCTAGGTGGGAAGAGCTTGAGGACGTCGATGGCCCACGACGGAAGAGCCAGAAGCACCGCGTGTGCGACGATCGCTATTTTCGATCTCTTCGCGCCAGTAATTCTGGGTGGTTAGAAGAGCATAAGTCTAACATCTTGGAATGATCGGCAGGGAGGAAGACTTACACGAGATTCTTGTACGCCTTGGTAAACTCCTTGTCATTGGCAACATCATAACCCATGACAGCTTTCGTAACAGTTAATTCTAGCGCGAAGATTATGGTCAACTGCCTCACCGTCGGTAACTCCGCTGAGAGTCGTTTCGTGTATATCCTGGAAGATATCGAATATGCCTGCGACAGACTGAGATTCGAGGCGTGCTTCCCATTTCTCTGATAACTACCAACATGGGCGATTAGAACAGCTCATAGGGAAGAAAGGTCGATTCTCACGTGTTGTGCGCATGCCTGGAGAGAGGATACGCGAGCTCTAATAGTCGCGGTCGAAAACGCCGGGTTCATCACAGCACAGATATGCCGATGCTTTTCACCTAGGCAATAAAGAACGGTCAGATGAAGAGCCTTCACACAGCATGAAGAATGTACCATGTACATAAAGGATGCTTCTGTTGCCGAAGACCTCCTTGTTTATGAGCTGGTGCTGGGGTGATTTTCTGAAGTCGCCAGTGTCTGCCAAGATCGCCCACAGTGCAGTGGTGTCAGATACCATAAGGCGCTCCTCCTTATGACGAGTGGTGTTAGCATGAAGGGCACGTTTAGAGGCAGGAGACGTTACCCTGATGCAGCCCTTGATGCTGTACACGGGCCCGAACTGCTTCTGCCACTCGAACTCGTGCTGCCCGTAAGGCGAGTAGAGTTGGAGTTCGAGCATGTTGCCTGGAAGAATACGCTCCGCATCAGATAAGTTCATGGAGAATGGGAGATTAGGAGGCCTACCAAAAATCCATGAGCGTGAAATCGGGCCAGGTACATCGCCGAAGGCATTCTTTGGTTTGAAGAACTCATAGACCAACACCGTGACGAAAACAGACCCAAGGATGAGAGGAACACGTTCTGCCATGCTGGAAATGGAAGAGATGTGCTCTCTACTACTATACGGCAGGGATGACGAAGAGCTGATTCAATGTTGACTAGGTTTTTGTGAACACCCAAGAGGTCGGTAGATTAGGTAATGTCTGTCGACACGAAAACAGCGCTGGTATTGATTCGGCGTACCGACCGAGGTGCCATTTGTGAATGATGCGATACTCCGTGATGGAGTCCACAACTATCTGAAGAGAACAGAGAATATCAGACAGCGAACATTACGATTAAGAATGATATCGTGTGCCTGATCTCGACAGGGAATGGGCGCGAGCGAAGCGTATACCGAGAGAAAGCGACCTTCGTAAATGTGGGTTTGAGCGATCGAAGAAGAGATACGTACTAGGAGTTGATTAATCGCTGAATTCGACGGTGAAGCGTAAGTTCTGGCATTCGAATGTGTTCCCCGCGTTTATTACCCAGCATTCTCCAGGTTCAAATACTTGAGGGGGTATTTCACGTCGTTGCAGTTGATGAAACCAGCAGAAAACATGGGGGATCCGAGGGATCGAGCCGAGCAGATAGGCGAAAGATGCATAGCAGTACCAAGCACTCACCTCAAGTGATGCATTGCTGCGATCAGGATGACGATGAACGGAGGATAATATGGCAATCAGAGGCCCACAAACGTGGTGATTAGTCTGATATCCTTCGGGGAGAGTGAAGGGTGTACGCTGAGTCACAGCGGTGTAGCTCTCCTGAGACTTAAAACTGTGAATTCCACGCAGTTACCGAGACAGTATGGGGGTGGTATGCATATGCTTTCTTCCATTAATGAAAATGGACCAGCAAGGAGTTGACGCAGCAGGGAGGAGGAAGTTAGAAAGAAGCGTTGAGCTGATCATATCTCAACACGAATCACGTGTCCTTGTTGATCCAGCCGAATTCAACCGCATCGGGGCGAACTCGCGCCCTGGAATGACAGTCTTCCAAAGTAAAAGATAAACAGGCAGTCACAAATATAGCTACTGCTGCGGGAGGTGCATATTCTGCTCTCTCCCACAGATTATTGCAGCTGTCAGGACTATTTGTTCAAAATGGCCGCCCTCCGTTCATCTCGATCATCCTCGTCACTGAGGATTATTCCGGGACCCACTTTGACAGGTCACATAAGGAACAGAACTCCATTATCAGCGTTGTAAGTCCGGCTGTAAAATATTGCCACTTTAGTCACCCATTTCAGAAACCCAGCAGGAAGAGTCAATCTCGATGTCTTACCGGGGATGAACCCTGAGTGATTATAATGATATAATCAAACTGGGATGTTTATAAGGTGGAAGAGAAAAGTTTCCTCTTGAGTAGACATGTTGGAGTGTCAAAGCATGGCCGTCCTCAGAGCTACGCAAAACTACCTAGACCTGATCCGCTTCTCAAAGGTGTGTTCTTATAGTCAATCGAGCCGTTTATATCTGTCAACAGTTGTTGAAAAATATAGCCGGGAGGGACACTGCTTGTATTCCTCCCCCATGGTCAGTTATTGGCATGGCCATTTTCTGCCCACTCTGACAAGGCAATTCAGCCTATGGACTCACGATGGCTGCTTATTCTCAGAAGCTGCAGCTTGACGAATACATATGCTGGGTATTCACACTTTTAACCTGGTCTTTTGTAGCCAGAAGTCTCGGCTGCACAGTGAACGACATGTGCAACTATAGTTATGACCAACAAGTTGGTAAGCAATTCCTTCAGAATAAAAGTCCGCTAGTGGTCAATCCCTTTGATCATGATGTAGAATGTACTAAGGAGTGCCCTCTTGCGAGCAGGAGGATCTCCTTTTTTTGTGCAGGAATTTACCTCGTGATCCAGTCCTTGGTATATTTCGTTCTCTTATGGAGCCCTGACCAGAATGTGTGAGCTTGCAAAACCTTTCATGATGTCCTCCGGTGTTGAGTCTTCGGATAGGTTATATTTTAGGCTGATTGCCTTCCCGCTGTGCGTACCTATCTATGGGAAAAGAACTTGGCTGATCAACTACAAGCATTTTTATGTACCCACTGATGAAGAGGATCACAGCCTTCCCACAGGCATGGCTTGGGATTGCAGCGCGGTCATTTCGCTCTCCCATGTTCTCATATATTCCTAAGCAAGCTGTTGTACACAGATGAATTGGGGAGTCGTACTTGCCTGGACAACAATATGCGGCTCAATTAAACAAGATGTGATAGCTCCACTCATGGCTGGGCTTTGGGCATGAGTATGTCACTTTTCATTATTATACCTAACTGAATCCCTGATTAATCCAAGATGGACAATGTTCTATGGTGAGCCTACATTCTTTCATGTTTCTCACATCTGAATTATGGGAATATAGACACCATATATGCTTGTCAAGACCTTGAAGATGACTTGAAACTCGGAATTGGTTCATCAGCCATTGCCCTTCAGAAGGCCATAAAGCTTTATCTAACCTTGTTCTCCCTTATCTTCATTTCTCTTCTTGCTCAGGCACTTTGGGCCAACGGCCATAGCCACATACTGGTAATTATCACTGTGGGCACTATGTCAATAGAATTGGGGTGGCAGATTATCATGATTGATCCAATGGAACCCAGTACCTGCAAAGGTATGCTGACTGATCAACTGTCTAATACGGTCCGTGCTAACTCTTTACAATTTTTTCTAGATATCCTCACAAGAAACACTCACTTTGGATTTTTCATTTGGTTCAGCATTTTGATAGATTACATCTGAATCATGGTGTAAACAAATCAATCGGAAATTTGGAATAGGGGCCATTTTCTCCTTAAGCACTTCAACAGACTGACAGGTCACTAAAATGGGACACTACATATCAGAACAAGCACTGTGATGTTATTCAGTGTGATCCAGTTGGAGAATATCACCTCGGTTGAGCTCAGAGCTAATTTTAGACATCCACAGAGATTGCATACACCGTGAAGAAACTTAGGGACCCATTTGCTATCTGGGATCGAAATCAGTTTTAGCTCTGCCCACAAATTGAACGTGGTGAATTTGAAGTCAGATGGGAGAAGAGTTGTTCTCGTTCTTCACACGAGGAGCATATATAGGAGACTATTATTTGAATAAATATAATTCTTTGAGTACAGGATACATTAGACACTATGCAGGCAGGGGAAGAAATGGTGGAGAAATCTTTGGCATAAATATTTAACCAACCCAGCCCTGTACTAAAAATCTACAACTCGATCTTGTAGAAATGCAAATAAGCCTTGTTCACGATGAATAAGATTTTGACTTGAACCTCCACCTTCTTGTCCAGTACAAACCCAAGACGCTCGTAGAGTTGCATTGCTGGCATCTGATACATGCTCGTGGACAAGAAGACACTTGTCAACCCATGCATTCTCGCATACTCGAGAAGAGTTTTCACGAGGAGGCTGCCCACTCCCTGTTGTTGATAAGCTGGAGAAACTACCATTCGACGCAGTTCAGCTGACTTTGGATCTGGATTAGTTGATGAATCTGAGCTCATGTGAACATCAGAGGCTCGTGAAGGAGGAGAAATGAAATATACCTAATCCAACAGCGCCGACAATTTTTCCTGTCTCATCACCTTCTACTACTTCTACGACCCAAAACCTGCTCGAATGTACTTCAAACCCATCCGACGGCAGTGCTGAATAATTCTTTCCAATATCAGCAAGATCTCCGTCAACTGCTGCTTGGCAGAAAGTCTTGAATTTACTCCAGATAATGCGACACCAAGCCAGGAAAAGACTAAGGGCGGTGGAAGACATGGCCATTCCTGTTACCCGAGTGGAGGATTGACGCAACAAAGCAACACCACAAGCAAAAATGGAGTAGAGAACCATTGCGAAAGGCTTGCGAAGCTGATGCTTCAGCGCAATAGTAACTGGCGCTCGAGCTGTGGACAGAATTTAGCACTGGGCAAGGAGATAGGCTCAAGCAAAACTGACGGCCATATAGCATCGCTAGCAAGTAGAGTTCACGGACCTGCGCCGAGTCTGATTCCTTAAACGTACGAACTCGGGTCTGCATGACACACATGTCAGTGGCGGAACCTCGCTGGCAAAGGCACTCACAGAGTAGCTCATTGTGGGGTACACTCGCTTTTTAACTGACTTCGTGTAGAGAACAAGGGGAGTGAGACGACCAAATGGGCTGTGGATGTGAGGTGCTGTGGATGCCTGCAAACGCGAGAGGATGACAGAGCGTGTGAATCCACCACCTGACCTACTAAATTTAGAACACCGTCGAGTTCGCATCAGCATCTATTTTTAACCCAGGTAAGCCAGCGCTTGATCCTGACGGCCCTTTGTGGGTCGTTCTCTGAAATTTAAGTATGAGTTACCACCTCAGTTGTTAGAACCCTACTCCTGAAAGGATCAATCGCGTCGCCCAAGCCAACGCTAAGAACTGCCGTTTGAGTCTGAGAAGAAAGTCGGGTAGTATTTTTGGAGAGACTGCACAGCCAGTCTCCATGAGCGGGCGCCGACGGAAGCACTCATATCATCTTCATGATATTATGACTCTGCTATATCATCCGATGGGCACTCATCGCTGTGTTATCGCCCTCTTATTCGTTGTAGATTTTAACCAAATACCAAGACGGATAAATCGCCAAGAAGGACGCGATGTTTAAAACTCACGATGTCTAGTTATGAGAATCAGATATCTGTCCCGCGGCCTATCGGGCTCTTTGCACTATTGTTCGAACTGTCTGAGATGTCACCGCCGTGAACCCGCTTTCCTGCTTCGGAGCATGATTTGTGCAAAGGTGTTGTGGATCGTTCTGTTTATGGCCGAGCTTTGGTCATGCTTCAAAATAGATAATCACTTCGAGCACACATGAGGGTCTGATGCCCACCGTTATGATATGTTTCCTCCTATTTCAGATATATATACTAAGAACTGAATGCTTGCCACAGCTCGTTACCAGTGTCTTTTTCAGTGCCTCCATTCCTACCTTCAGTTATGTCTGCAACAACGTCACCGTTCGTCGACCTCCGCCCAACGTATGGGGCTATCTTCATTGGGCTCCTGTTTTCTGTTGGGTATGTTCCTGTCCTTTATCCCAATGTTATGAGCACTGATCGTGTATATCTTGCAGTCTCCTAGGCATCACGACCTCTCAAGTATGGCGGTACTACAATAACTTTCCCAAGGATCCTCTGTACCTTAAAGGCATTGTAAGTCGCCCACTTCGATAACGTACCATACGACAGCAAGGAGCGCTCATGGAATAAATCCATTCCACAGGTGGCATATGTATGGTTGGTCATTCCCTAGGTCGCCATACTCGATCTGGAATTCATTAAACAACCGTTCAGGATATTGGAGCTTCTCCGAGTGGCTTTTGCCGGGGACGGGGTGTACTATTATCTTGTCTTGAACTGGGGCAACCCTGTCGCACTCATTACTCTCGTTTGGTAAATCCCCACTTCTGTGCACTATTTCAGAAGTTGACTCTATTACTCTACCTGCAGGACCTCTCAGGTGAGCCGCAAGTACTCTAAACAAATTTCGAGCCTGACATCAAGCTAGGTCAACTTAATCTTATCGGTCAGACACTGTTGACACAAAGCCCACCGCTCCTCGTGCTAATGGATATCTGAAAATTCCAGCCCCTGGTTGAACTCGCCGTACGCCTGTACTTCTCGTACCGTGTCTGGATAAGTAAGTGGCAACATTCCATTAACGGTTTGACCATTAATGACCCTGCTATTCACTTCAGTCAGCCGTAAGAGTTGGATAATGACCACAATTATTGTGAGCTATCTTGGCCTTTACTTGTCTCTTGAGTTGGCGCTAATTTCTATGCACAAAGGTTCTTCTGGCATTGGGCCATTTCGGTGAGGCTATCCCATCTTCATGAGGATGCTTCCTGAGGCTGTCCTTTTAGCCATGGGAGCCGGCGCGTGGATTATGTCGTAAATCATCCATGCCGTTGAACTATGTTACGATCTCTTGACATTCTTACCCTTCTAGCTTCCGCAACCCGAAAGTCACGGACTACACTCCGCTGCTCCACGTTCGTCTCTTTTGTTCATTGTATGTGAAAGCTAATCGTTGACCACCCGGAAGTCATTCGGTACCGCAGGGCTGTCCCTCGCGATGGCCGCCGATTGGACAATCTCCCTGTCGCTCATCTACTGGCTTAATAGGAGTCGTTCTGGATTGGCTAGGTAACCGTCATGGACGGTGCTCGCGTTCCCGATGATAGCGGTTAATTTCTTCCCTTCTTTAGGACGAATTCAATCATCAACTACATCGTGTTCTACACGGTCAACATGGGTTTGATCACGAGGTAACTGTTACTCAACTTGAAGGAGCTCGGAGCCGCAGCTCTATTTCCTCGCTATCTTCCAGGTGGTTGGGAATTGTGAGCCCCATCGTATCGTAGTAATTCCAACTAGCTGACCTTCGCCGCAGTATACGCCAACTCGTTGCTCGCTAGGTCAGAGCAATCCTATCTTTCTTGCTCACGATGCTAAAGAGAACGGTTCATTTTGAATTCGAGAATCGCCATCCGGGACAAAGACGTCAACGTACACTTGTCCGACTTCTCGACTTTTGCTGCTGCCGGACCGTTAGAGCACTCAGCATCCACGACGGTTGAATTAAAGGTATATTCCATCAGTTTTATTCTGCGAGCTATACGGTGAATGCTAATCGCACCTGTGAAGCCGTCATCCAAAGGAGGAAGCATCACCTTGAATAAAGACTTCAGTTCCATCAGCGATGAGAAGGCGATGACGTAGCATCGTTTCCTCTGGAAAGTATCATCCCGACAAAAGTGTTTCCGGAGATGAAGATTCGGTTTGAAGTAGTCTTGATGACTTGCAAGACTGGTAGACTCGCTCCAACCTCGACTTTGTGCCTTTCTATCTCGTATCTATTACATGAATCGTCACGAGCCCAATGGGAATTATCATTCATCATCGAAGCACTACAAAAAAAGCACTAGGAGCCCGGACGATGTAGGCCGGAATGTTGACCGGAACGGTGGTTTCAGGACCCAACACTGGGTTGTAGTCGCAGAGGATCTACAAACTAATAGTCAGTCAGAAAGTAATTCGAAATGTTAGACACGTGGAAGGTAATATCGACGTACGAAGTCATCACGGAGGAGGTCGATGGAGAGAGTGGGCGAAGGATCGACATAGGACTGCACGAATGGAGGGACACGCCCCTCCGCTGTTGCTGCGATATGCATCCAATTTTGGAAAGACGATATGCCAACGGATCTGGCGCCCAGAGTTTCTGTCCTTTTACTTCCTGACATCCCATCCGTGCTGAGATACACCGCACGCACGAGCCTCGTTCTCGTACGCCGAGTCTTCTCAGCACCTTCGCGTGTCTGTAAACAGCGCGAACAAGCCCCTCGTGCGCTGAGGAGGCCGACGCGGCGCTTGAGGTTGAGGCCGGAAGAGTGTTTGCGGACGAGTGTAGGACGTCGACGATCGTACGATTGCCTAGCTGGCAGGCGTGTAGCCCGAGAGAGCAGAGTGAGCTTTGGGTAGGAAAAGCACCGACAATGCGAGGGAAAGAGGAGAGATCCGCGAAGAAAGACGGTAAATACAGATGGGTGTAATCAGCCAGGAGTCGGAAGAGGAGACGGTGTGTTGACGTACGAGATCCAGTGGTACCACGCATGGAGTCTACCAGAAGGTCGGCAACTTCCTGGACGGCGTCGCCTAGGTATCTCGAGTCAAGGACGATTCGATTCTCGTCTAAGGCCTAGCTTGCGAATTCTGAAGTGATACCGACATTGGTCAAAAGTCGAACATGCTAGGTTCGTTGGGGCAGACACGCCAACTGACGAGAGCGAGAAGCCAGGTGAATTGAGCGAGATCATGTAGACAGAGGCGTCGATACGGGTAGGTTTAGATTCGAGAGTAGGCTATACTCGAAGAAGGAAATGAGGTGACGAGTGAAAGGTGAAATAAGGGCTGTGACGCACCGAGGCGGGCGAGAACATCGTGCAGAGCCTCCATCCTAAGAGATTCCACCGAGGTTGTTCACGAATAGAACGACCTTATCCTTGCCTCCTTCGACCTCCTCCGACATGCTCCTCTGACATGCCCTCACGGACACGAATGAATGCGCCATCCTTCGCGCCCATCATCTCATCCACCAGCGTCTCTGCTTGATTCAGCATCTTCCTGTTTGACCCAGCTTCCTTGTGCGGCTGCCCCAGACAGACTTCGCATCCTTTCGCCCCGAGACCGTTACACTTCCGCCGGAACGGAGGATGTGTCCTGGAATGTGGCAATGTTGCAATCCGACCGAGATTGCTGCTGGATGGGCTGTTACGCCGTCGCCGAGAGACTTCACGACGGAGAAAGGGGCGAGAGGGAGGCGAGAGTTCCCAGAAGCTTCCATACGAAGACGTTGGCTGTGAGGCCCGTGCGCCGACCAGAGGCTCGGTTATATGATCGACTTCGGAACTGGACAGGAATGAGGTGGGTACACCTGGGAATTTGGTGAAGAAATGCCTATATTGTGTGTGTTCACTGACAGGGTATGAAGAGATCGACAGGCTGGCTGTTGTAACGAGGCACGGGTTAATTGGGTCCTACGCACACGCCATAAGATTCTGAAGAGTACATGACGATAGGGAGAATATGGGTGACCGAAGTCTTCGTTAAACGTTTAACCGTTAAACGAGAAACGCATATGAGTCGGCACGATGTCGACAGGTCGAAGGAGGGCAGGACTATTATGTCAGCGTCCGACTCTGCGCAGCCGGCCCTAAATTTCGACGGCTCTCTCCCACGCTCAGCCCCCGACTTGCTCACTTGCTCACTTGCTCGCCTTCTATCAATTATCGATTATCGATTTATCCCGTATCCTCAGCAACGGTGCCCAATGCTCGTTCGTCCCACTTCGACCTCGACCTCGATGAGCTTCAAGCTTCAACACGCCCCCGACTGCCAGCATATGTCCTGGAATCCTCGTATCAACCCTTCATCGTGTCCCTCAGCCTGACTCTCGGGGGGTGCACCTCCTCGCCGTCACCCGTACCAGCCTCAAGTCTCCAGCTCAACGCAATACTTGCCGTTGACTGCTGCGACGGAGTCTCTGTGTAAAATGACGACGTCGAAGAGCGCACGATTCCTGGGCGCAGTCAAATGGACCTCGGGCTTCAATGGCCAACCGCACTCGGGCAGCGTCATAGTCGTTGAATGGCTGGCATCGGAAAGGAACGAATCCACGGATGGGGTACTCTTGCTGAATGGTACTTGTCTCTTTCACTTGGTCAACTTCTACCCTACTGTTTTCGTTTCACGGCTTCATCTTCCCCTGTTGACCTTCTTCCACTTCCGACTGCCAAATTTCCTCCCACACCCACTTATGTCGATCTCTCGGACTGCAAATTTCACTCTTTTCATGCACAGTGCTAACTCTATCACATATATTCTATTTCAGGTGCTGCCCGCGTCTCTTACGCCCGCTCTGCGTCATCAACTACGACTTCTGCTCAGCCCTGTTCCTTCGGGCAGTCCATTGTGACGCGATCGACGATTCCCGCTCATTGAGGTCGCAGCCCCACTTTACTCTCCTAAGACCTTCCCCGTTCCCTTTCGCACTTAAGGACGTTCTGGCGAGGATAGCTTTCGTCTCCAGTTCTCTCAGCATCTCGTAGCAAATTCGCGCCATCCTTAGGCCATCTAGTCTGTATCCGCAATGGCTGCCTACGAGCCTAAGGTCTGTCGCGCGCGCTCGCACTTCCTTCGTCCTGTTCAATTCTGACATCGTCCCCGAATGCAGATACGGATCGTCAGGAGGTCGGCGATCTTGACACTATCCGATGGCTTCCTTCATCAATGCCCTTATGCCTTTGGATATTCGAAGGATATTCTGGGATGAAATTTGAGATGCCGGACTTTTAGGAACGATGGAGAGGAGATCCGAGAGACACTGCGACACCAAGACCATGAACATTTTCTCGCGCTCAGCGACGGACGTACAGCCTGCATAGCGACGACCGAGCTAATGTGGGCCCTTTCCTCCCTTTGCGAACGACCCGTCGTGGCTTGTTTGGCGGCAACAGTCTCAACAACGCCCTCAACGCAGGTTCATAGGCATTACCAACACGCAACAGGAGCTGGAATATACCAAGAGGCGACCTTCGCCATCCCTCTTCGATTCTCTTGTGGTCCGTATCCGACGTTCCATCTTTAGGCACGCGCTCCAAGTAGCTGGAGCCGGTACAATATGCTTCAATCCCTGAGCAACCGCTCGTACTTTGATACCTTCTTGTCTGGTCGCCTCCTTGCCGTTCGTTCGCGCCAGCGTCTTCATACCATTCTCAACTGCTGTTTTGTGACCGGACTAACAGTAGCGACGCGACCTGTCTACTGATTTTAACGCACTCGAAGGGGAAAGGTGGCGCTCTGTGGAGGGTTTCGGAGGAGACTACATTGAAGATGACTATCGTAACTCCATGCCTTGTATCCTGGCGCTTTGTGATTGATTTCTTTTATGACGCGGGGGCCGAAAGACCTGGGGACCTTACTGGAACGAAAGTTGGTGGTCTCAGTTCGCTATCTGGAGTACCAGCGGCAAGGAGGCTGGACCCCTTGGAAATGTTTCGTGAGATCCATGGCTAGTTCCTTGTATTCCTCTAGGTCTGTGACTCCGCTACTTATGACAGCTGTGCGTCCAACCTGAGCGGTATCCCTCTAGAAGTTCCTACAAGCCGTAATCATGCTCATGGGTCGGAAGATGGCTCGACTGTGATAAGGGAACGGAGACAGATCTTCCACCTGACAGCCTTCGTACCCCTCTACGACCAGGCACAATACTTCATGAAGGTGCAGTCGACGCTGGGATGAAGGCGGGGCTTCACATTGACTTCTGGAGTGTCACCTATCAGACCCAGACTCCACAGGTTTCGATCGAGAAGGATGAATATCGAATCACGAGTGGTCGATCCTTGTCAAGGAGGATACGCCTTGAAGAAACGCATGCCAATGCCACCGTGCGCCCACTGTACGTAGTCAACGCATGCCCAGACCAGACCTGAGCGAGGTGTATCCAACTAAACGAAGGGTGTGGCGTCCGTCAAAACCATATTCAAATTCAAATTCAAGGCGGTAGTCACCGCGGAGGATCGTAAGTGGACCCATAAATTCCTCCATCGGACGTTCTGATCATTATCACTCATTATCCAGCATTTTTATTTTCAAGATGCATATATAAAGCGTCACTTCAGGCGAGTTCCCCCGGGTTCAGGACCAAACGTCTACCATCATACACATATCATGCGCCTAGCTACCATCCTCTTCCTTTCTTCGGCAGTCCTCGTCAACGCCGCCATAAACGGTCGATGCACCGGCCGTGCAGGCGTTTGCGTCACGACGTCCTCCTGCACCAACTCAGGTGGGACGTACGTCTCGGGGTACTGCCCATACGACCGCGAAAATGTCAAGTGTTGCACCAAAGCCCCGTGCTACCAAGGAAAGGGCTCGTGCAAATTCACCTCCGATTGTACTAGCCCACCGAATTACACCGTCTCCGGTACATCTTGCCCATTCATCTCTTGCTCCGGTAAAGGGCCTTAATGAAAATGAAACAGGATATTGCCCTGGAGGCTCAGACTTTAAATGTTGCGTCCCAACCGGCTGCGTTATCTGTGATACCGCGGCGAAGAGGGATTCTCTTGCTCCGTGCTGTTGAGGTGAGTATCACTTATTCACAACGTTCCAGGGCTACATAATCCCGCCCATTTAATATAGGAGAAAGCCTTATGACCGACGATAGCTTCTCGGAAATGTCTCTTTATTCTTCTATAAGTTTAAGTTCTAGCTCCCAAATTGAAGGGATCGTGGCAGTGATGGAGAAGCGTAAATGTAATGTAGCTCGACTTCTTTCAAATATCATAATTGGAGTCATGGAACGACGGGTTGTCTTGTCAGTGGTAATCCTAAGAGAAAGCCCCAGCGCGCCAGCATAATGAAAGCAGGTGAATGTCCACCGGCGCCAACTGCGACTCCGTACTGGAAAAAAAGCCCAATGAGCGACGTGAGGAAATTAAGGAGAACGGTTCCCCCCTCCAATATCGCGAATTTTGATTTAATCGGTTGCTTCATGGCTCAAGCGTGCTTATCGCGTCTATTGTCGATGGCGATTGATATATCGTCGTCGTTGAAGCCCGAGCGCTCGAGTATCTTCCGTTGTTTGTGATGTGGCTGTGCTGCCGTGCAAACAAGGCACAACAAGTGCTTGCTTTCTCTCCTGATCGTCCACCATCAGCAACACCGGTATGTGATCTCGTTGAGACTCGTTTTCGAGGCCGATCTGCCTTGAGATATATAGACCCACCAGATGACCTCCAGAATCTCAGGTACACTCCTCATACGCAGGGACTTCGTCGTTCGACCCTCGCTCCCCATTTTACGAGGCTCCAACTTCCAACTTCCAGGTCCTGCAGCAAGCACGACGGACGCCGTTGGGATGACAATTCAACGTTTCGCATTCAAGGGTAGCTCGAAACCGCATGGAATATACTGAGGTGCCTGCTCCTGTGCGTAGGCGTGCCTACCCTCTTTATCTCTCTGCTCTTTCCTGACGAATCCTTCCACCCCGTAAGTAGGCTTGCTCGGACGAATGTCAGAAATCTCAGCACTCACGTTTCAACGTCACGGACTCGCGGAATGGAACGTCTACGTGTGGTGGCTGGTAGACCGATCGGCGTCGTCCTGGGCATGAAGCGGAATGTGGGCAGCGGGGTATGTCCGTTCGTCCAAGTCATCCTCATTTCACGTTCTGATATCCTTCTCTAGATCTATCATCCTCTCCACGTCGTTTTCATATTATGATGTACACAGGGCATTCGCCTTCACCCGTTTCGACTCAATATTTGAACATATGAGAAACTCATCCACCCGGCCCTACCACGTCCACACCACGTACTTACCTTCAATGTTTCCGTCTGCCATCTGCCACCCAATTTTTGGCCATTGTTGGTGATTAAACTAGTGTTGCACGCGTGGTTGTGGGTCTCCTTTCCTCTGAGGTACGTTGATTAAGTTACGTCCACTTGTCCAGCGTTCTAATCTTCCCTTCAAGCCTATCGTGCGAAACCAACCTTTTTCCCCGATTTCAACCACCTATACACTTCCCGCGAACGCCTCCTGCCGGAAGTCCTGCCCATCCTTTCGCGTGCATCTCTCCACCGCGTCGTCGAGGTTTCAAGTCGCCATTTTGTTCAACAAACATCAGACCACTGCAGACGCTGTTCAACCCTCGTTCAAACTCACTTCCGCCCGCGCCCACACTTGCGGACAAGGATGCAGTCGCTGGCGGGACCTGAACTCGCCGTTCTACTCCTGCTCGAATTAAGATGTCAAGTCTTGGACTCCGGGTTGCGATCATGCGTACGACTCACTTGTCTTATACCCTCTTTCATGCTCAAAAATTCATCACAGACGTTTGAATCGAGTACTCTTCAACGTCTCACCTTGATTCTCCCGACACGGGCCACTGGCATCCGTTATACACGGGTATGGTTTCATTTGGTGATCGCGTCTTCCTCGGTGCTCAGGATATTCCCCACAGCTCCTCTTTTCATCCAGTGATCTACACGCTGCCGCGTATGAACGGTCCACTTACCGTTGGATGATAATCAGTTGCGTTTTTTACGCACTTGTTTGTATTTTTAGCTTACCATGACAAATTTACACAGCGCTCGCTGTCGATCGCCACCTTGTTATCCACCGATCCTCTTTACAATGCTGTGAGCAACAACTGTCGAACAATTGAGGCTGCGGTGGCTGTGCCCGCTGATGTCAGCGTCCCTTTGGCCCGGATGACTGAGGGAATAAAGGACGAAAAAGGACGAATTGGAACGGTTGGTCACTGGCTCCGCACCTCTGTCATTCTGGTGCAACTTCCCCGACCGTCTACCGCCGACGTAACCTCGGGCGCCTCGCAGCCCGTCAGCCGATGCACAAGATCGCGTCCACCTCCGAATGGAGCGAGTTTAGGGCAAAAATGAAGGTACTCGGGGCTCAACAGTTGATGATCAGAACAACACGACTTTCCTGCAGGCATTTACGCCATCGCAGTCATCATTGCCTGCCCAAAATTTTGCTCGACTCCTCTTTCGCCCCAACTTCTGCGCCAATTTCGCTTGGCCCTTACTCATCGGCGTGGATTACAATGACACCAACGGACCACTCGTCGAACCTATATAAGAACGCCCTTCGCCCTCCTGAAATTTAAGATCCTTCGAAGTCCCAGTCAAAACCTTCTACCACCACCCAACTCTAATCGACAAAAGAAATGGCAGGAGAACTTCTATTGGTTCGTCGTGATGCGCCTCTATCCCAGCGCTAAATATTAACCCTTCGATTTCCTCCATTCCATAGATCACTGGCGTTTCAGGACACGTGGGTTTCCGCGTCCTCGCTGAGGCCCTCCAAGCTGGCTACAGAGCTCGCGCCGTCGTCCGCAGGGCTGAGCAGGCCACGAAGATCAAGGCAACCAAATCCATCTCGCCTTACGCGGATAAGGTCGAATTCGCAGTTATCCCCGATCTCAGTGTCGACGGTGCTTTCGATGCCCACACCAACGGTGTCTCCTATATCCTCCATGTCGCCGCACAGCAGTTCACCTCCGTCGATGTCCCGATCGACGTTGCTGAATTCGCCAAGAGCAACATCAAGTTTACTGAAAACATCCTTGAAGCCGCAGCCAAGGCCCCCTCCGTCAAGCGCGTCCTCATCACCTCCTCCATCACCACCCTCTTAACCGGCGAAGGCCTCCAGGGCGACTCTGACCTGGTCCTCAGCTGTAAGCGATCGTTAACGATAACTAACACATTTAAACTTACCTGGTACTATCCTTAGGGAAATCGGAGGTCGCAAAGGACCTCATCAGTCCTGCCCCGGAGAAGGCTGTTGGACCCATCGCATACGTGATCTCCAAGGTCCTTTCCGCCAAGCTCGTTGAGAAGTTCGTTGAGGAGAGGAAGCCTCACTTCACTGTCGCCTCCATCCTGCTCGGCACGACCATTGGGCGATTCGAACTCGCCTCCGAGTCGAAGGAGCTCGTTTCCGGCTCGAACATTGTTCCTCTCGCACCCCTTCTCGGCTTCCCCTTCCCCCCTACCCAGTCTGTCTTCATCCACATCGACGACGCCGCCCAATCGCACATCAAGGCATTGACCATCGACATCGCCCCCGGCACTGTCCGCAAGATCGTGCCCGTGTACAACACGGCGGCCAACCCCGACGCGTTTACCTGGGACGACTCGATCACAATCGTCAAGAAGCACTTCCCTGGTGTCATTGAGAGCGGTGCGTTCCCGCTCGGCGGCACAGTCCCCAAACGCAAGTGCCTCGTCGACTCATCCGAGGACGAGAAGGTACTGGGGCTCAAGTTCAAGACGTACGAGGAGGCCGTCGTCGACCTCATCACCCAGTTCCTCACCCTTGCGCAGGCTGCCCAGGCTGCTGCTGCGTGAGGAGTGCGTCGGTCAGGAGTCTGAGAATGAACCTTTGCAGATACCCTCGTCTACTACATCATGTATACATAGAACTTCGCATTTGATATTTCATTGAGATTGTGTTGTCTTACATTGAGCTTTGCAGTAAGCATTTTCTCGAAAAGGGAATACTGACGCTGTGTGGCGCGAGTGCGTGAGTGCACGTATTTGCACCTGCACCACGTTGAGGCCGATAAATTGGTCGAAAATCGAGGCAAATGTGTGTGAATTCTACTTCAAGTTTGAGATGATCTGACTTGCAAATGCTAAGCGACCCTTGCAACTTCAACGGCAAGAAACTGAAGGGTTTCATATCACACACTGAAACTTTGGCGACGTTGTCCTGTGCCTTCACAACTGGTCCTTCCTGGATTTGCTCCAGTTCTTCCGCCGAATCGGTGTTCGAACTCTCCACAGACGTGCCTCCAGACTCCACCTCTTCCTTCATACTAGTACTGGGCTGTCACGGTGCAGCAAAGGCGTCTCTGAGGCCATCCGTTTCCGCACAGACCGAACTGGATTTATATTAAAACGCGGGAGTGCTAAGGAAATTAATCTATCATGCGACGACATCTAGGTATCCACTTGGTCCCGACGGGAGAAGGACGTGATGCGAACGTCCATCATTTGTTCGAGGGACAATAACATATGATGCATGGGCACTGCTTTAATTCTTAAGCTTAGACTCTTTAAACCAGGAGTCTGTCGACTCGTCCTCCTCCCGCCTGCGAAGCCACGATCACGACCTATTACTTTCTCTCTGGCATTGAAGGGGACCAGGTCCGAGCACTCTGATCTACAGATCCTCTTCCTGAAAACATCATTTCATCGCCACTCAAGTACTCAGCACTCCTACCATACGAAACTCTTAACGCCAGAGATATGAAATGGACACGCGATCAAGTCGTTCACGAAGGGTTGGCGAGGAGGCAGCGGTATGCTTTGTCCACTTTTATTCGCAGTCCATTCCGACGCTCTCGACTCAGACCCAGCGATCTTCCGATTAGTGGGCGTCCTTGCTTCTGGCCAGGATGTCCTGGCGTGTCAAGCTTCGGGCCCCCACCTTCCGGAACGCAGACTTCCACCCAATCTGCATCGACCTCCGAAAGCCCAACGTCCACTTCGCCGACAATTCCAACCACCGCCGTCGAGGGGTCGCAGGTCCAGGCCATTGTGACCGGCGTCTCCTCGTCAACGGAAGGCCCGGTACCCTCCGATCTCTCATCGCAATCCACAGCACAATCCTCCTCCTCCAATCCGGTAACTATCGTTGTCGCTGTATTGTGCAGCCTTCTCGGCCTCCTCCTCATCCTCGGGCTGTGTTTGTTCTTGCGACGCCGTCGCCGCATGAGGCAACCTGCCGAACACGAGAAGATTGAAGCCTTCAACGTCGATGCGCAGGGCAGGCCGAACCCAATAATCAACACCACTGGACTTCAGAATGGGCCCGGCACGCAGCCCTACCCCTTCCTCCTTCCTACTAGCGCCGCGACGACAACGACCTTAGCCTCGTCAAAGATGAGCGAGAAGAAGGCAAAATACGGCCTGAGGGCGAGCAATAGCACTGCTGCCACAGCAGTCTCTCCGTCCACATCGAGCTCGTCGTACCCATCAACGATCTCGTACGAGGTGCAGCAGGGGATTCAGGTGCAGCTCAACGCGCTCCAGATGCATCTTCACCACGTCGAGGCGCAGGTCGCTCGGAATGCGAATGGGAACCAGGACGGTACGGGTGACCAGGAGCCGCCGCCGGTGTATGTTGTAGCATTGAATGGAGAAGGAGTACAGACGGCGGACAGGCGAGAGAAAATGTGACAGGATGGCTCTGGGGATGAGCATGGGGGCGATGGCCGACACTTGGGGCTGATGTGGTTGATCGAAGGTCTTTCATGGTTGGGGCTGCGAACTATACCAGCAATCTAATGATTAGCGTCGATGGCGCGAAAGAAAAATGGTGAACTCACTCAGCAGGACAGGATTGGACAACGCCTCCGAAAGAACTCTCCTCTCAAATCTTTCTCAGTGCAGATGACAGCATCCAATCGACTGACCAAGCCTCCAGCGCGTGATATTGCGGTTCGCTAGCGACGTAGGATGAGTGAAATCCACGGTGAAGGATGAGACGAACATGAACGTACGATGCCTCTCGCAGTGCATGCGCCGCCCTTCCGACATATCCAGATCCACCACCATATAAAATAACCGCTCCTCCTTTCCAGTCCGGACATCGAGGATATGTGACTCTCTGCCAACCCATGCCCGAACGCACGTCGTTGCTTGGTCTGGCTTCGAGAGGTGCAGATAATGCGTGCTACTCGGCCGCCACCTTACGACCAGGCGAAGAAGCATCGTACTCCTCCGCTATGAAAAAGTTGGGTCCGGACTGCGGTGTCATGCATCCATGAGTCGATGTGAAAGACGTGCTATCGAACCGCGCACCTTTCTATCGCGACACATCCGTCCCAGGATCTAGCAGGAGCACCAAGCTGACTATCTGCCCTCCATCTCGAGCTTGAGGTGAGCCTCGTAGATATCGAGCCCGCGGATTCAGCTGCCTTGGATGGCGAGGTAGTCGATGCTCTTGTCCTCGTCATCATCGGAATAGAGAGTCCCGAACGAGGACGAGACGCTTCCTTTCCCGTCGGACATGCAAAGCTGGGCTTTGCAGACCAGAGTAACCACGTCGGTTTCACTCAACGAGTAGCATGAATAGCGGCTCATTTGTCGCTCGTGATTTCCATGTGTACCTGGTAAAATATTCAGATCAGGATTTATCGCACCTTGGGTTGGGGCGGCGGCGTACCTGCACCGTAGAAGTCTCCTATCAAGTATCTTCGTCTCGCCAGCGACTGCCCTCTCCGAGTTCCTGGTGAATAGGTCGTCCTGCACATAGAGAAAAAGCCTGATATCGTCCGAGGGGTTCCTGCACTGAGGCTTACTGGGTGTCGGCGGCAAGGTTTCAGGCAAGAGAGGTCGATCTTCCGGCTGTGCAAGGCCGTGGATGAGGTGGCGAACTGTGGACTAGATTAAGTAGGCGAAGTAAAGAGAGGTGCAATCGTACATACGTACGTGCACAGTGAGGAGGCAAAAGGAGCAGGCATGCTTTGCCGGTGTCCAGCGAGGCATTTACCTTCATCCAGGGACAAAAAGACTGAGGGAAGAGTCAAATAAGTCACACTGGTGTACCTTGGTAAACAAAGCGAAGAACCTCGTTGGAGACCGAGCAGACGAGGTGGCGTGTGAAGATGAGATAAGATAAGAGAAGAGCAGGATAAGATCTCATATGTCGTCACCCTTTCGCGCTGGAGCTAGGCATACTGGGCGTCGACCTCGGCCGTACTTAGTCCTTTCGATGCTCGTGCATATTACCTTGTCGTTTTACTTTCCTCACCACTGCTGGTCCTCCGATTTCTCGTGCTTTCCGTACTGTAGGCTATGCTTTCAATCCCTGCTCTCGGACTGTGTCTGCCCTTTATTTGCAGGCGGACAAGGTGCCATGGAATGCAAGGCGCACCTCCTCTCTCCCGACCTTCTACACCGGTCTCTCTACCAAGTTGCGTGTAAGTCTCTCACATATCTATGTGCAGTGATTTTGAGCTTCTGGATGTGCGACTGCTGGCAACGGAGACACCGGTCAAAGGCGACAAACGCGTATCATTGGAGGTAAAAGTACAACGATTTTTTTAAGTTTTAATGGGTTATCGGAAGGACTAGAAATATTTTTTCGATTTTTTGTTTAGGAAAAAGAATTGAAAACGGCAACAGGGAACAGGAAACGGGAAAATTTGAATCATCCAGCGCCGCTTGGCTTGACGCGGATGACAATCCGCCGACGACACGTCTGCCTGACGTCCTGTTCCGCGCTTCATGGGTGCTATTAGGCAGCGACGAAGACCCATTCCTGGCTAGAGGATGCAGCGGCCAGCTCGATCTAAAATATTTACAAATCAGACAAGAAATTGAGCCTTTAGAAAATTACCTACGTTGTTCCCGTTGAGAGAGAAGCGGCGCTTGGAAGAATCGTTGGCGAGAATGGGACCCTTGAAGGTGTTGCTCCCCTGGTCCCTGGAATCCAGTTGTTAGTTATGCCGTACGAGAATAGAGTCAGTACGCGAACCATTCAACGTTGATGATCCACTCGACACCGCTCGTGGCGCGGGTAACGGCCTGAGGGACGGCGGACGAGGCCAGATTGGTCAAGGCGAACCGGCCAGAGTTGACGTTGAGGGCCCTGATGATGCCGTTGCCGGAGATCAACCACTGCGGTCGGTAAAGTTAGTAAGAGGGAGGCTATCATACTGAAGATAAAAGACTTGCCTGCTGCTCGGCGCCACCAGACGGCGTGGCAACGAAGAGCTGCTGACCGTCGCCGCTGGGGTTAGCAACGTTGCGGGCAGTAGCCTCTGTGGTCTGGATGTAGTAGACACCGGGGGGAAGAGCGAAGCGTTGGGTAGACATGGTGTTTGAAGGTTTAAGAAATGGATGAGATGCTGGTCGTTGAAGTTGGAGAGGCGACTCTGGGGATTGAGAGTCGTCCTCTCGACCATTTTATACTGCTGGATAACTTTACGCCGGCGAGCAGTGTCCCCGTATTGCGTCATCTCGTCCGGAGCCCAGCAGACCCGATGTCCCTGAATGGATATTGTGGAGAGACTGGATCCTTCACCCAATATTCACAAGAGATTAGACCAAGAAGCTCTACTCCGGTGGCACGAGGATCCGCTTTACCGCTATCGTGAGATGTTCTCCATTTCGCGCCTTCACATTCCAGGCACTTCTATCACATCCAATATGCTGTCTTGGGCACTGTGGCAGCGTCATGATTAGAGGTAGCTCGAATAATTCACGGGGGGCTTGTTTGTTCCTTCGGAAGTCATAAGTACCGAGCTGCTTTCTTCAGTATGTCTTAATTTCGGAGTGAAGTACACGCACCTTTTCCTGCGTGATAGTGAACATAGTCAAACCCAGAACAAAGGATGTCCCCAGAAACATAAGATCTTTAATCGCTGACTGCATGCTTCCCTCGTTCTGTAGTATCTACGTTCATCCGAGGTGGCGGCTTGACTGTTCACTTCGTCTCATCGTTCATGCTTCCGACTTGAATCCCATCTACTTACCATTACCATCTCATCGGTCTCACATTATCATCCTGCGTCAGCCAAGAACTTGAGTTATGTTCAACTTAAGAAGCTTTATTTAGGTAATGTAAGCAGCTGAAATGAACCGGAAGACCCGTACTTCTTAATTTCTCACTAAAGCGTAATCCCAAACACGAGCACCACAATGACATGAAGTCGGGGTGATTACGCTTCCGCATGTCTTATGACACACGGACTCGAAGTGCATGTTTACCTTTCTGAATAGATGTCGTTCCGTAAATTCCGCACAGCCGGGACAATATTAACATGGTTCGCTGTGCCTTCAAGAAGGGAGAGAAATATCTGGCGGCATGCGATGGCATATGGGAGTCTGTAATGGAAGAAGGGAATATACTTGATGCGGAGGCTCCTAACACCGTTAGTACTTCTATCGCAGACTTAGAACAACGAGATGGATTTGGACGGCGGGATATACTAGAAGCCCCCACAGATTCTCGTGAATCGGAGTGACTATCATATGCCAGAATTAAGGGTCAGTTTGGCGATCCTAAAAAGGAAATCATACTGATAGATCAATCAGGTGCCACACTTGCCATACATTGACAGGCTGTTCCATTCAAGCTGCCTCGGCGAACTTAAAGACCTGATCAAACATATCCAAAGCCTTTAAGCGGGAGCTCCACCTAGTTGAGTGAGAAGATTAAGGTGATATTTCCATGAAGTGTTGTGCACCGACTCTCACAAAAGTTTAACTTGGGCTCGAGTCGAACGCGCAATGCTCGATGACGTTAGGCGCCTATCGTTTCAAACCCAGCGGGATCTTCCGGTATGAGCGCTTATGAACCTCCGCTAGTACTTCAACCTCGTAAAGGCTGAAAACGGATCTTTACGTCTCCTCCGACAACATTAATCACAGATGATCGTATCCGTGCCGTGGCGCTCAGTTCACAAAGAGATAGCGGAGGAAAACGTGCTCCGATGGTCGCATGACGCGCCCAGCCGAACGTGGGAGTTGACCCAGCATGATGGGGAGAATGGAAGATCTTCAGCTACGTCATCTGTGTTAGGAGCTTTCGAACGAGCAGCAACGGCTGGCTCCAATTTCGTGAGAGGCATGTGTGCCTCCATTCCCCGTGTATCTCTTTCTCGAAAAGACTACAATGCACAGGGTGTCCAGTACCACGGGGTCTCCGGCGGAAATTCAATCCGGTGAAAAATAAACAAAAAACGACGGTACAACACGGAAGACATGAATTCCGAACCTGAAACACAGAGCCAGCTGTAGAGGACAGAAGATCTTGTGGTGGATATAAATCATGGTTAGTGCCATTCAGAATCCTCAGAGTCGCCTCTCTACACGTTTCCTCCCAGTACCCAGCTTCATTCGAACTCAATGGCAGTCAGACGCTTCGCGCTTCCTCCCGGTCTTTACTACATCAAGACCACGGACGGCACTGGCCGCAACGTCGTCAGCCCCGGCGCCGACAACCAACAGCTCTTCGTAGGCACCCCGTCGCCTGACCCATCCCAGCAGGTGAGAGAAATCGTAGCGCATCATATTATCCTTCTCATCAATTCCTTACTCAGTGGTTGATCTCCGGGGATGGCACTATGCGGGCCATGAACGTCACCTCTGGAAGATTCTCTCTGGCCAACTTGAATTTGGCCTTGGTCCCTCAGGCTGTTATTCGCAGCACCAGCAGCGTCCAGTGGAGCATAAACGTCGAATGGTATGAGCTTTTATCACCCTCTCTCCTGTCAAAATTAACGATGAGCGTCTAGGGACGATGCGAGCAACTCCTACCTGGGGCCGATCATGGCCAACGACTCCTCCAAGCGTCGTTTTGCGCTCAACGGGAACAACGTAAGTTGTATTCCTCTTCGTCAATCTTGGAGCCGAACCTTAACCGTCGGCGATATCAGATTGAGCTTGCTGCTGCGTCGTCGAACCAGGAGTGGAACTTCGTTCCAGTTAAGTAGTCATATTGTAGACGAGGTACATTTGAATTGGCTGGTGGCGTTGGTAGAGGAATTTATGGTGCTTTTTGAGCTTAACCGCACTTGCTATCGATGGACGAAGCAGACGTCGCACATCATGCATCAGGCCTCGTTTCACCACCGACTACATGTTTCAAACTATCGATGTGTACTAGCGGAGATACTTTACGCAGTTTCAGGATGGCTGTTATACGTCAGGGACGTGATTCCAACGATTTTGTGCTCCCTTCCTTAAGTTCGCTGATCACAGGTAAATATTAAGTCGTTATTGTGCCCAGCGGCTTAGGTTTGAGCATGCCGCCCTGAGGCCAATTCCAGCGATTTTTCATGAAAGACCATTTTCGACTCTTGGTGTGACCTCCTTATGCGCCGCCTCTCCTCTCTCTCTGGCTGGCATTACACGTACATGCCCAACTCGCTCATGGCGATGCCGTCCTAAAGGTAGGTCCGTCCATCTTTCTCCTCCCGTCGGGCCTGCCTGACACGGCTCTGACAGTGCGCTGAGCGTGCTGCCCGCCATCGGGTATGCCCTCCTCGCCCTATAACTTCAACCCCGACGTCGGTACGCCTTCCTGCATCCCGATCCCCTCCTCCATTCGCGGCGCGACACACTATGTGTATACATGTTGCCAAGGGTCTATTGCATTCGTACTATTCCCCTTGGTTCGTCACTGCTTTCTCCCGACCTATTTCTTCTGCGGTCTCGCCTGCCGACATCTCTCAATCTTCCATCCCTCCCTAAACGTCTTCCTCTCTTCTACGCACTCCTCCCACTCTTCTACGCACTCCTCCCACTCTTCGTCGCATTCCTCCCACTCTTCTGCGCACTCCTCCCTCCCTTCCTTTACTATTGTCCGCCTCGGTCCTCTGGTCCCCTTCTGTTGTCTCTCGTTCAACCCTTCGTCCGTCTGCAGGTCCTCTTTTAAGTCGCAAACTACCGAACCACATCGTAGCTGAAGCCGCTGGACTCACCCAAACGTGCGTTACGTAGTTCGGTCCTTTCATCTGCAGCACTGAATAACCCTTAGGCCTCAGCGATCAACCAATATCCGGTCGAGCTACTCCTTCAGCAACAATGGCCCTAGACTGACCTGCATCCCGCCAACATGTCTGTATCCCGAGACTTTGGAATCTACGTGGTGGCACCCTGAAGACTGAGGAACGAAGGTTGAAGGGCTCCCGTTGTCGAGGAGGACGTCCGACGAATTCTGGTGAGTCTGCTTTCTCTTACCCTCAAGCCGCGTTCTCTTCATTCCTCGTACTCCTTGCGATCTCAACGCATTGCTCTTATAAACCCCCACCTCACCTCTGCTCTTCGCGCTTATTGTGTTTCTCTAGATCCGGGGCTGTTTGTTTCCCTGGACTTGAGCTTCACCTCATGGCCCTCATGCAGCTTCAAGTTTTCCTTTCCTCCTCAACAATGAACACGAACCTATCCCTTCGGCCCCCAACTGTTGAACGGCGTCTACCCTTACCACGGAGCTTGCGGGTGAAACTCGTGGCATAGACCCTGTAAGTGGACTCGAGCGGCTTTTCTCGTTCCTACTATAGTGCGCTCAACTGTTCATACCATGGACAGGAGAAGTCCGTGTCAATTATTCACCGATCGGATCCTCACCTACTCTCAGCCGTTCATCTCGACGAGTCCGGCCTTGAGTGTAAGAAAAAGCTCGACAATGCATCCCGCGACCTCCAACGACGGCTGGGCATCGCCGCCGTCTACGTCCACCACTCGCGATCCTCATCACGACACTCCAACGACTCGTGCAGATCGCTCGCTTACTCGACAAACGGCCGGCTCAACCTCAGCAACGAGATATCGGCCTCTCCCAGCATCGGGAGTCGTGATCAAGGACCTCTCGTCGTACGTTCCTCATCCCTGCCTTTGTAGTAAGTATAGCTAACGGTGGTAGATCGAACACTTCATTCGTCGCGTCTCTCGGGGGTGGTGTAGTTATCGCCGACCGTTACCCCGCGCTTCAAGTGCGGGTCCTGGTGCCTCTTACCTGGATGCCCTGTAGGGCTTATGATTTGAGGAAGGGGTTTCCAAGCTGGTCAAGAGCAGAGACCTCTTCGTTACACGGACCTCGTCGAAGACACATAGGTATGCTGGATTGTGTTCTATCAGACCGGAATTTAGAAATAGTGTCTCTAATTCCCTCCCATGTTGTATTTTGTCGGCGCTGAAAGACAAATAGATTTCTTCTCGTTCTTCTGTAAGACTCTGAAGCGAGATACGATGACACAACATGCTTGCTATTTCGAACGAACGACATTCTAGGTGTACAAGATAAATTTATGAGAGAAATATAGCGGCGCAGGTAATTCTAGGCGCATGAGATGCACAACAGGAGCTCCACGTCGCCGCGATTGTGGATGGGAACCAAAGAGATCGCGTGCGCAGTCTCAATAGTGGAATTCTCGGGCAATGCAAGATTGAACTTCCTGACGAGCTCGCACAGCACGATCTGCATCTCGAGAACGCTATAAGTAGCTCATCAGTAACCAAATCTGAATTTGAAGAGTAGATCAAGTACGTACGCGAAACGCCATCTACGTAGGTGCGAGATCAGAGTGAATAGTCATGCCTGCCAGAAGAAGCTACTTACCCAAGGCAAGTACGGGGACCACCCAAGAACGTAAGCCTAGGAAGACAAACCCGAGATCTCAGCTGCGCGGGCGCTATTAGGTCATGAGAGACGCACAGATTGGCATATGGCCCCAGGGCTTTATCTCCGAGCTTCGTCCTGCCATCAAGCCAGCGCATGGGGTTGAATTCCTCAGCATCGGGGCCCCAGAGGGAGGACAGACTTTGCGTTGTCAGTGCGGAATGGGAAAGAAGAGACGGAAGAAGCTTACCGATGGTAGGAGCTTATAGCAATTTGGACGTACTGCCCTTTCTTGACCGGAATTTGGGTGATCTGCTGCCCGCTTCGCGTGGTAATAGGCTGAGAGACGGGGATGACGGTGTCCTTGATCGCAATACGTTCCGAGTAAGGGACCATGCTATAGAACCTTAGAGTTTCCTGATAATACTGTGAGCTAATACGGACGAACATAGCAGAGGCGCAAACACGCCTTGACCAGGGCATTGAGGAAGGGCAAGCTCTCGTAGAATTCGAGTCCTTCCTTCCTCTTGTTCTCCTGGGCTTCAACGAATTCTTCGCGTATTTTCTTTTGATAGTCCAGATTCTTGGCGAGCTGGTAAAGAGCCCACACGATGGAGTTGGCCTACGAGTAATTCGAACGTCAGTTGGAGAGTTCGACCACAGCCAGCATCACTTACAGTCGTATCCTCACCTGCGACGGTGATGGTGCCGAATTGATCCTTAATTTCCTGCAACGAAACTTCTGCGGAGGCCTTATGGGAGTCGACTTGTCGATGTCTTAAATGGGGCTCCAATATCAAAATACGGGACATCATCTTACGCATCACGTTAAAAAGGTCGTTCTCTGGCTCTATTCCGAGTTTCCTCGCCTCGATCTGGCTCTTCAAGAAGATATCGGCACGTCTCTGGGACGCATTGCAGTGCTTAAGCAACGTTTTAAAGTCCCTCGGTGGGAAGAGCTTGAGGACGTCGATGGCCCACGGTGGAAGAGCCAGAAGCACCGCATGTGCGACGATCGCTATTTTTGACCTCTTCGCGCCAGTAATTCTGGGAGGTCAAAAGAGTATAAGGCTGATATCTTGGATTAATCTGTAGGGAGGAAGACTTACACGAGATTCTTGTAAGCTTTGGTAAACTCCTTGTCATTCGTAACGTCGTAGCCCATAACAGCTTTCATAACCGTTAATTCTAGCACGAAGATTAGGGCCAGCCGCCTCACCGTCAGTAACTCCGCTGAGAGTCGTTTCGTGTATATCCTGGAAGATATCGAATATGCCTGCCGTAGACTGAAATTCGAGGCGTGCTTCCCATTTTTCTGATAGCTGTCAATCTGGGCGATTAGAAGGGCTCATAGGGAAGAAAGGTCGATTCTCACGTGTTGTGCGCATGCCTGGAGAGAGTGCACGCGCGCTCTAATAGCCGCGGTCGAAAACGCTGGGTTCATCACAGCGCGGATACGCCGATGCTGTTCACCTAGCCAACAAATGATGGTCAGACGAAAATTATTTGGACAACATGAAGCTTGTACCATGAACGTAAAGCACGCTTCCATCACCGAAGACTTCCTTGTTTACGAGCTGGTGCTGGGGAGATTTTCTGAAGTCGCCGGTGTCTGCCAAGATGGCCCGCAGAGCAGTGGTGTCAGACACCATGAGACGGTCCTCCTATATATAAAGTCCGGCGTTACCGCGAAGGACACGTCTAAAGAGACAGGAGACGTTACCCCGATGCAGCCTTTGATGCTGTAAATGGGCCCGTACTGCTTCTGCCACTCAAACTCGTGCTTCCCGTAAGGCGAGTAGAGTTGAAGTTCGAGCATGTTGCCTGGCACGGGAGGACATACTCCGCATCAGATAAATTGACGGGTCGCGGGAAAATAGGAGGCCCACCAAAAAGCCACGAGCGCGGAACTGGACCAGGTACGTCGCCGAAGGCCTTCTTTGGTCTGAAAAACTTGTAGGCTAACAGTGCAATGAAAACAGACCCGAGGATGAGAGGAACACGTTCTGCCATGCTGGATATCGAACGGATGCGCTCTCCACGAAACGGTGGGGATGATGAAGAGTTGATTAAAAGTTGGCTAGGTTTTTGTGAACGAGAGCTGAGTTATTTAGTCATATCCGCTGATGCGAAAGCGCCATTGGTAGTAATTTTTTGGGCCGAGGACCTTTGGTGGCGGATGTTGTGTTTCGTGACGAGTTCAGAACCGTCTGGAGAAGAGAGGAAAGGATCTCAGATGCTTAACATTACGACTCTGTGCGCCTGACCACGTCCTCCGTGTTGATTGCTCTCTGCTATCCGGGGAGGCTCAGTGGAGTATGCGCGGGGGCGAAGCACATACCGAGAGAAAAGTGACTTCCGTAAAGGTGGATTTGAGCGATGGCGTTCTCTGGAAGAGGGGATAAGCTACGAGGAGTCACTGGATTCCCGGATTGGGACCAAACCCATAAGTTCTGGTGTTTGAACGCGTTTCCTCACTTTTGTTTGTCTGACATGAGCTCCAAATCGCACTCGTGGCGTCCAGTTGACCGAAACAAGCGGAAATCAAAGGGGGGACGAGACGCAAAGGACGGGTTGAGCAGAGTAAATATGCACAGCACCCCTACAAAAATTCGGCTCAAATGACGCATCGGTGTACTCAGATTGAAAGATGACGACGAATGGAGCATAGGCTGGAAACCGGAGGCCCACGACCATGGCCATTAGCCGACTGCACTTCGGGAAGAGCGAAAAGCCTAAGTCGAAATACAATGGTGAACTTGGTGTAGCTTCCCTGAAACATAAAATTGTGTAGGTTAGCCAGGGTAGGGCTTCTCAAAATGAGAGGAATCGAACCGATTATTCCTTTAGCAAAACAACACAAAAGGAGGTGCATGGCCTAGGCTGCAACCGACGTTATTGCAGGCTCCAGAATAACAGGCTTAGTTTCATAGTCTAAATTGACACTTCTGTATGTCCAAGTATGTCAGTGGTATTTTAGGAAGCTCCGCGTAACACGACCGCGAGTTGGGCGTCAGAGGAGTTGCTGTTGCCGATCTGAGATTGGAACATTGATTACATATTGCATGTATCAGATGAAGACGGAAGGCGTACCCTGGTGTACCTTTCCTCCAGTTACACGCGCCAATCAGCTATAGCAGCCTAAGGATGTACGCCGGAGGAGGGAGCAAGAAGCTTGAGAGCTTGAGAACGGATAACGAAAGTTCAACGTAGGATCACGTGGCATCGTTGATCTATCCAAATCGGGGTGCGATACTTCTGGCTGGGCGGGCGTCCAACGTTCAACCACGCGTATCGTGAGGATTGCGTGAGGAGATGTTAGCACCGCGAAGGATGCAGAATCTGCATTCTCCTAGGTTGTCACGGCTGTCAGGGCAGTTTGCTCAACGGAAATTGCACTGTCACCCTCAATTCCGATCAACAGTCTCGTCGCAGAGGTTTATTCCGGGACCTGGTTTGCCAAGTCGGGGATTATGTGAGACTTGAACGTTTGAACTCTCAATTATCCTCTCATTTTAACATATTTCTGGGGAAATTCGGGTTTTATGTTCCTTTTGGGACTCTGGCAAGGGGCCGTTCTTAATGGTCTTATCCAACTCTTATCCACCCCTTTTTGCTGAACCGAATGAAGGTGTTTAACTCTGAGTGATTGCAATCAAACTGGAGTGTTCATAAGGTGGAAGGCAAAAAATCACCCCCACAAGAAATATGCCAGAGAAAAAGAGTATAACCATCTACAGCACGACGCAAAACTACCTAGACCTCATCCGTTTCTCGAAGGTGCGTCCGCAGAGCCACGCGAGCAATCTACATCCAATGCTGACCATTGACAAATATAGCCCGGAGGAACACTGCTCATATTCCTCCCGCATAGTCGGTTATCGCTGTAGCCACTTTTATGCTCAATTTGACAAGATAATCTAGTCTATGGCCTCACAGTGGCCGCCTATGCTCGGAAGCTCCAACTCGAGGAATACATAGACTGGTTTTTCAAGCTTTTCGTCTGGTCCTTTGTGGCCAGAAGCCTCGGCTGCACCATAAACGACATGTGTGACTATCGATATGACCGGGAAGTCGGTAAGAATTATCATACGTGTTTCTTCACAATAGTATTTCGCTAATCCATGTGGTCGTAATGTAGAACGTACTAAAGATCGTCCTCTTGCGAGTGGCAAGATTTCTCTTTTCGGCGCGGGACTCTTCCTTGTGTTTCAATCATTGGTCTACTTTGCGCTCTTATGGACCCCCGATAGGAATTTGTGAGTTCATGCAATCTTTCTGCAGGCTCTGTCGGTGCTGAGAACTCGGCTAGATTATATTATAGGCTGATCGCCTTTCCATTGTGCGTGTTCGTCGATGGGCGAAGGACTCTGCCAACCGATTACCAGAATGTTCATGTACCCATTAATGAAGAGGGTCACACCGTTCCCCCAGGCGTGGCTTGGGATTGCAGTGAGTACCCATTCGTCTACACGTTCTATTCTATGCCCAGCTATTCTTTTTCGCAGATGAACTGGGGAGTAGTACTCGCCTGGACAAGCATCTACGGTCCAATCAACCAAGGTGTGATAGCCCCACTTATGGCTGGGCTTTGGGCGTGAGCACCCTGCACTGTCACCATTATACCCCACTAAACCATCCCCGATTGATCGTAGGTGGACTATGTTCTATGGTAAGCCCAAACTTTATCATATCGCTTGTAGCTGAAACGCAGGGATACAGACACCATATATGCCTGTCAGGACCGCAAAGACGACTTGAGGATCGGAGTCGGGTCGTCGGCCATCGCCCTCCAGAGCGCTATTAAGCCGTACCTGTCTTTATTCGCCTTCGCATTTACAGCTCTCTTCACCGTCGCTCTCCGTGCTAACAATCATAGCCTCCCGTTGGTAGCTATCATTGCGGGCGGGACGACAATAGAACTGGCATGGCAGATTATCATAATTGATCCGATGGATCCCAGCACCTGTAAACGTAAGTTGGCCAATCGACCGCTTGATAAAGACACGGAGGCTTAATAGCATCATTTATCTTAGGGAACCTCGCAAGAAACGCCTACTTTGGTTTCTTCATTTGGTTCGGCATGTTGATAGATTACATTAGAGTTGTAGTGTGAGCGCCGTCGGTTTGAAATCCTCACAAGTTGTCGCCTTCGAGTTGTAACTTTTAACTATATGATAGATTTTTTATGTTCAAGGTATCACGCTCAAGTCAGTCGTGCTGAACGCTAGTGGTGAGAATCCTCCGGGTCTAGGCGGCGGAGCCACAATTGCCACATATGGTAAATATTACGTTCTGCAACCTTCCTCGGACATGGAGAAGAATTAGAGAGCAAAGAGACGCGCCAAAGTAGTGAATGGTTGAGCTTAATAAACTTAGATTTGGATAAGAGCAAAAAAGTGGGATATGCCCAAATGAACTGCATAAAATGGGCTCCAAGCTTTAGAATGCTCCGACAGACCAAGTCCAAAAAAATCTGTAATCCAAGAGTAAAACACTCTACTAATATGTGTTCATCAAACTGAGCAAACAAGGGAACCATTGTCTAATAGATCATCCCCTCGTTTTCGCGCCACTTCTTTACCGCTGCGTCCGCATCGTAGTCGAATTGCAAGCTCGCGAGCTGTTTGTTGTGATCCACTACGACGCTACGGTTGCCCGATTGTGCACCACCGGAGCCGGTGGCTGACTCTTCCAGCAGTGTTTCTTTCATAGCTTCTTTCATCGCCGCATCTCGAGCCTGCTGGCCCGGGCCATCCGGAAGGTGGAAACGCAGCTGGTTAGCCTGAGACGCCTTCTGGGTGCCGGTAGCTCGAGGGAGTCGCAAATCCTGGTATCCCTTCAGGAACGAGCCGATCTGAGACGCATGAGAGATTTGGGAGAAGATATTGCCGAGAACAGCTGCATCCTCGATCTTAAAAAGTACGGTTAAGAACGTGGGCTTGGATGATGCACAGACAAATATGAACTTACCGCCATCGCAGCTCCTTGGGCGAGATAAGGCTTAAATTCGGTCAGTCTTCTTCCTCAATGGTGCAGAGTGCAAGCACCCACCAACATAGAATGGCAAGAGTCGCCGAGAAGGGCAATTCTTCCGCTTGGATCAATCCATGTGTCCAAGGGCGGGCGCACAACCAACTTGGATTTCAAAGCGACTTGGATGAAACCCAGTAACTTAGTGACCCTAGACAAACCTCTGCATAAGAAGACTTCCGCACATGAATGAAGAGAAAGGAGGATTACCGACTATTCCATCCTTCATACGTCTCTCTGACCTCTTTGCTGTCCGCAGTAGCGACCCAAGATTCTTCTGACTCTACGTCAGGGCGAATCATAACTAGATTATACTGTTTCCGCCCTCTCTGTTCGGGGGGTCATTTTAGTTGATTGAGTCTGCACTTAAGGGCCAAGGAAGGTATACGCACTACGCAGTACCCGACGATGTGCCGTCCAGGCCCCATCCAACAAGTGACTTGCGGATTTTCGACGAGCGAGCGCAGTTCCGGGTCTTCAAGCAACTTGTCTGTCGGGATCAAGGCCCGATAAGCGACATCGCCAGTAGGAACTGGACGATCGGGTCCCTCGACGATAGCCTTTCGTACGACGCTCTTTATTCCGTCAGCTCCAATAACCAGATCAGCCTCAATGACTTCTCCGGATTCGAGAATAACTGAAGCCGATGGCCCAGGCGAGACGGAGGTAACTTTCGCGTGCTTGACTGTGAGAAAAGGTTTCGCTATTTCGTAAATCATCTCAACGAGGTCGGCCCTCTAAATTGACTGTTAGGCCTCAAAGTCCTCAGTGGTGCCATACATGACATACGTGAAGGTGATAGTACGGAGAACGATGATCTTGCTCGAATCGCTTGCCGATGATGTTGAATCCGACTTGTTCATCGTTCTCATCTAGAATGATAAACCATTATCTTTAATCGTCGAGGTTAACATTGAAATCGGGCATTTACATCGACGAAAAGACGCGGAAAGGGGCTTTACACCCAATTCAGTCAAGCGATCTTGAAGGCCCCATCGAATGAGAAGACGTGACATGTCTGCAGAAAGAAGCTATAAGTGAGATTTGGTAGCTGGAAAGGCCTAAAAACTCACTCGGTGCGACTTGAATCCCAGCTCCTATCTCTCCGAGGAGCTCAGCACCTTCAACGAGAGTGATCTTATGGCCAGCTTTCCCGAGGCAGAATGCCGTTGAGAGTCCGGCAACGCCGCCGCCCACGATGACCACATTCAACGAATACGGTGCAGTACGAGTTTCTTCGTTCGACATATTGCTGGTTTGACCTGCTGCGACTCCTGTGGTGAATGCGAGAACGAAGAAAGAGACCTATCAACTGATGAGCTGATCGACCGCACTCAGAAAGGGATTTCCCATCACAACGGGTGCCGACGAGGTCCTTTTGAGAAACTTGGCGTCATGTTGAACTCGAAATCAAGCATAATATGCCGGGGATATGTTAGGGCACTTCCTGATAGAGGGAGTTCCGGGGACGAGGGTCTAATCATAACGAATCTCCATGACGGTCCGCGCGACATCGACGTCAGACTCTCACGGCTTTCCATCCGGGCGCGAACATTACACTGACTCGGAGCCGCTTCTTGCATACGCGAGTAATCGATGGAGATCGTGCTTACCAGAAGTTATCTCGAGATCCGCACTTGCCGCCTGCGAGATCGAGGCCAATTTTCTGTCATTGTGTATGCGAAACAAATGGGACCTTCTGACGCCGGATCCAAAGTCAGGTCCGCGTACGAAAGAAGCCTCGTTCTGGGCGCCTTGCTTGTGAGATTGGTATTCGATATGACGCTGTTTGTTGTACACAATACCCAGTGTTCGTCGGACGATCGGCAGGTGTCATAAAGAAAGGCAAATGAGCAGTTTCCCCCTGACAGTGCGGATGTTGTGAAAGCGACCACTGATAGACCTCGGGTACAGGGTAAGTGTACGGAAGTGTGGCTTGATGTCGCAGTCCGTGGCACGGTGACCTGGGTAGAGGATTGAAACCATAGCGGACTGAAAGGGTTCGCATGGCTGCTGCCTCAGCACGGTAGTGACTGGCGCTGGAGTTATGAACAGAGTTTAGCGCCAGGACGAACAGACAAGAAGCAATATGGCCAGACGGTAGAGGACAGAGCTCATGAATATCAAATATTACGGCCTTACGCGGCTCCGATTCTCTGAATGGAGGAACTCGCAGGGAACTCGGGTCTGCAGATCGACTTTGCAAAAGAAGGTTGGCGTTCTTCCAACAAACGCGACGAATTTCCTCAGATGATTACCTGGCTATCACGTCAAGAAAAGGAGACATTCGTGTTAGAACGACGTCAAGCTAAAGCGACAACTTACTCTCGTCCGTGAGTAGCTGCTGATACAGCATCGGATACTATACGAGTCAGGGCCAGCCTTTGATCGATCCAGCCATACTTCGCAGCATATCGAGTCTTCAAGGGTGCATTACGCGGAGTAGTCGACAGCAAGAGCAACTGTATGTTCGAATGAATTTTCCTTCAACATGACCCCCACTCGTCACTATCACGTTCACTTCTTTTCTTCGCTTTCGAATTGACTTCCGGACATTTTCTTCCAGGTCGTAGATTCCCTCTGCAGGACTTGGAATCAATAAAACATTTTAATTCATATTTTTGTACGCAGAATTTGGAATCATACGTCCCATCGCGCAGGCATGCTCAATTCGACACCTTCGGCCCGACAGCATCACCCCCTCCATCTTGCTCGAGTCTTCCACGCAACCCATCTACAAGTCCTTCCAAGATCGCAGCGACGCCCCAAGCGCCCGGATCTGGCGGCCAAAGTTCCTGTCCACCACCCCCTCGACTTGCATCCGTGCCACTAAGATATGCCGCCCGCCCGAGTCTTGCTTTCATCCCACGCGTCCTCTCAGCGCCTTCACGTGCCTGAGCGACCGAATGAACGAGGACCTCTTGTACCGATGAGGTCGATCCGGTGCTGGAGGCCGAGGCCGAGAGAGCGTTCACGAAAGGGTAGATGGCATCGACGATCGTACGATCGCCTGGCCTGGCGGGCGTGTAGGCCGAGAGGGCAGATAGAGCTTGTGACAAAGCGGTGGACCACGTTTCGATGGCGTTGGTAGAGCCTTGGGTAGGGCTAACAGTGCGAAGTGACGAGGAGAGAGCTGTCAAGAAGATGGCAAACACTGACGGGTGTAATCAGTCAGGAGTCGGAGGAGAGGGTACGCCGACGTACGAGCTCCGATAGTACCACACATGGAATCTTCCAGAAGGTCGGCAATTTCTTGAACGGTATCGCCTAGACCTTCTGAGTCGAGAGTGATTTGGTTCTCGTCTAAGGCTTTTAAGAGAGCTATAGTCACAGAACGATGATAAGCTATAAGAAGGATGAAGAGAAGAAAGCCTGAAACGAAACGAACCTTTTGCGCCACGGGCGAACGTAGCTCCGCAATCACCATCGCCAACGATCGTATCGAAGGCGGTCAGCTCCGTCTCGACGGCCAGAACGTTCTTGCAGGCGCCGCGAAGAGCAGCTTTGGTGATCCCATCTCCTGACCTTCTCCGTCTTTCCTCTGGCTCAACATTCGCCAGCTGGGTAGGTTGAAGGCTTCCGAGGATACGATCTGCGATGTCGGCCTTGAAGTCGACGGGTGTAGGTGTCGATGGCCAGTGAGCACGGACACCAAGCCATAAAGGGGCGTCGGTGGGTGCATCGAGTAGATCGTAGAGATCGATGAGAGGATATCTTGCGAATTCAGATGCCACTCTGGTGTTGTTGTGAATTTGAGTATGGTAGGTTTTTTGGACGGCGGAGACGTTGAGTAGAGAGATGGAGAAGCCAGGTGCGTTCAGGGAGGTCATGTAGGACGAAGAATAGATACGACGGGGGTAGATTCGGGACCGAGCTGCTCTCGAGAAATCATTTGAGTTGAAGAGTGAGAGATGGAGTAAGGCAAACACATACCAAGGCGGGTGGGAACGTCGTCCACAAGAGCCCCCATCTCAAGCTGCGACATCCCACCAAGGTTATTCACGAACAGAACGACTTCATCCTTCTCTTCTTCGGCCTCCTCCGACTTGCGGGCGCGAACGAATCCGCCTTCTGTCGAACCCAAGATCATCCCAACCATCTCATCCACCAACGTCTCCACCCGATCCAGAGCCCTCCGCTTCATTCCAGCTTCGTTGTGGAGCCCCAGACCGACTTCACATTCCTTTGCTCCGAGGCCATTTCCGCCGGAAGGGATGTTGTGTCCTGGAATGTGGCAATGCTCCAATCCGACGCCGACTGTTGCTAGGTGTGCCACTACAGCGTCGCCGAAAGACTTCACGACAGAGAGGGGGGTGCCAGCGAAGGCGAGAGCGCCAAGGAGCTTGCACACGAGGATGTTGGCTGCGAGGCCCCGTGCGCCGACTAGAGGCTCGGTTGTGTTGTTGGGTTCAGAAGTGGGCAGGAATAAGGGTAGGCGTGAGACATCGTCTGCGACGACGACGCTGTCGATCCGGAGAGGGGCCAGCAAAACCCTGGCTTTCTCGATGGCTAGGCCGAAGTTGAGTCTGTCTCCGGTGTAGTTGTTGATGACGACCAACACATCCCTTCCTGTCTTCAAGTCTTGGGCTGATGTTTCTTCGCCATCTCCACATCGCTCTCCTGCGCTGGCAAGGGCGATAGCACACCCGATTTGCTTCGCACTGGGACTAGCAAAGACTTCCCCACATACAGCGGCACTCAGCATGCCGCTTCCGACGTAGCCAGCATGTGCGGGTTCGTGGCCTGCGCCTCCTCCTGCGATGACTGCCACACGTTGTTCGGGACGATGGGAAGAAGGTGGGAGGAACACTGTCTTGGAACCTTCGTGTCTTTGAGGGAGACGGATGGTAAGTATGGCAGCTGGACCGAGAGAAAGAGAAACGTACAGGCATACCCCCGGACTCATTGCTACAAATCCACGAAGTGCTTTGAGTACGAGGCCATCGGTGGTGTCGTAGAGGTGCTTCGTCGTCATTGGAGAGTTTGCTGTAGCGATTTCGGGTGCCGGTGAGAGCTGGTGGGAGCTCATTTGAATCACTTCAATGTCCTTGGGAATGTGGAGTAGGGCACTTGACGGTGAATGCACGCTAAAATTAGTTGTATGGAGAAGAGATGCAAAAGACGAACCATGTGTTCGCCTCGTATTCTTCTATAATCTTGTCTGTGAGGAGCGCCTCGATGCGTATGTGCAACGCCGCTGAAGGATGAAAGAATCCCAGCAGGCATGACGTCGGCCGTCATGAACTTCGGGGCGTTAAGAAATGGATGTGGAAGAGGAAGAGCGTGGAAGTTCTAGATCTATCAAATTCTCCGGGCCGGTCGTCCCGATGGGCTTATTCATTGATTAGTTTGCCTGCCGTTCAGCTAGGACTGACGTTACGATGCGGGAACTTCGTTCAGAGTTTTCTGCTTAGCAGCAACGAAGTTCCACTTCTGGTTCGACACTGCAGCCTTCGAGACGCCAATATTTGAATTTCCCACTTCATCGACCCACATGCGTAGGTCTAGCGGTCGCCCTTCGCCTCATATATTCTATTTTATTTTCACCTTGCTCTAATTTCCCCCGTGGACCTCCTGATACGGAACAATTTCAGAAATTGTATGATAGCGGGCTTAGCGGCATGCAGTCGGCGTCCCCCGTTCGTCGCACTTCAACTACTGCGGAGATGTCTTCTGACGACAACTTGGTAAGGGATACTTGGTTGCTTCTCCACATCACAGCTCTGATTTCGCAACCTTGTGAGGCAATCTCCTTGATACATGTTCGGTGGAAGGTCCAGAAACATTATGGTGCTGGATCAACTACTCCCCGTCCATAATCTCTCGACGTTACCTCGGCGAATTTCAACCATGCCATCCCCTTCCTACTCCAACTGACCATGCGTTGCGCCATCTCCGGGAGCCGGTTCACGGTGAAAGCCCCGCATCCCATACAGCTGGGTGAAAGGCGTTCAGATGAGATCTTCCATTCCTGTGGTCCGGCACAGCTGTCGTCTCTCGCTCTCATATTAAACTCGATACAGCTATGGTTACCTTCGGTGCATGCTCTCTCCTCGTTGGCCTCGATGCGGATAAATATGGCTAGAGAAGAGAATTATCACGTCAATTTTTAGCCTGAGAAGGGTCTGACAAATTGTCAATCGATGCCCAGGTACTCGGCAGTTTGAAACCATAAGCGCCGAACATTAGGGAAAGTGCAGTGTTAGAATCAAAACTCACATTGGAGGTTAGTCGGCCTTAGAGTACTAGCGATCATCGAAATGACGAGTCTCGGAGCCCTCATACTTTGGTTTCGTTTGGTTAGGGATTAAAGTTCGCCGAGGCAGCTTGAATGGAACGGCCTGCCAAAGTATGGGAAGTGTGGCACCTGATTGATGTGTCACTCAAACTTCCTTTCTAGGCACACCACATTGAAACCACGATGCACGAAAAGAGCTCGCGTGCGATTCACATGACGGAATAACTAATTCTGCCCAATCTAATCAAGGCCATCAGAAAGATGTGTGGTTGGTTTAGGTCTTTGAGTTGCCCATACCACGATGCCGTCTCCTTTACGGGTCAAGCTTCGGGAAGAGCGTCCACGGCGTCTAAAAATCTCCGTCTCAGACATATTTTCTGTTCACACTCCACACTGCCATGTTTCGGCGTTATTATATTCTCTCTGATTATAATCTTCTCGTCTCTACCCCCACCCGGAATAATCGTCCTGGAGGTGAATAGACGAGGTCGAAATTCCAAACACCACGCAACCTGAAAGACACCTCCACTTTCAGGAAAGGGCCAAATATTCTACTAGACAAAGAGACGAAGATAAAAGAGTACGAGAATCTAGCGAACCGGAAGAAGTGTCATGTCATGAAGATCACCGGCAAATCTCATAGCACGGATTCAGAAAAGAGGTACCTGAACAAAGAACCTATGTCCTCCAAGCTACACATTCAACGACATCGGGACTGGAGAGCTCCGAATGGGCTGAAGAGGTCCGGGACGCAAATTTGGACTCGTGACCTTCGTCCAGTCCGACCCAAGACGATCAAAGGGTATCCAAAGATATAAAAGAGCAGCAGTGCTGAGTATCCAGCCTCAGACTCGCCTCTTAGAAAGCAGCTTCCTCTACTCCTCAACAACTCTCCAACACAATGTCTACCCAACACCTCGCTCTCCCTCCCGGTGTCTACTATGTGAAAACTACAGAGAACACCCCACGCAACGTCGTCAATCCTGGAACCGATGGCCAGCAACTTTTTGTTTCCACTCCCTCTACATCTTCCGACCAGCAGGTCGGTATTTTTTGACCAATACCATGGCTCTTTTGCTGAAAGTATATTCCCGTGCGTAGTGGTTGATCTCTGGTAATGGCATCATGAGGGCTCTCAATGTCACATCGGGCCGATTTGCCTTGACCAATTTGTCTTCCTCTGCGGTCCCTCAGGCAGTTACACGTGCCACTAGTGGCGTTGAGTGGATCATCAACGTTGAATGGTACGTGAACTTCTCCCGTGTTAGCGCTTGATCACTAAATTTTGTGTTCAAGGGATGAGGGTAGCAATTCGTACAAGGGCCCGGTTATTGCCAACGATTCCTCTAAGCGTCGCTTCGCACTCAATGGTAACAACGTAAGTTCATGAATTAAATCGCTCCTTTGTTTTATCTAATAGTTGCGTTAGATCGAGCTCGCCGCCGCCTCATCGAGCCAGGAATGGGTCTTCGTTGCCGCTTAAGACTGCGGCAGTTACCCCAAGTTCGGATCATGAAGTAGGAAAGAGAGCAGACAATGTTAATGAACAGCCAGCTCTTCCTCCGGAGTATCGAACGACACATACTCTTCCCTCGTTTCTTGATCCCCATCGACTCTTTTCAACCATTCTTATATTCATGAAACCCACAAAAGATTTGTACTTCTGTTCTGAACCCAATAAAACCTTAAAAAATGCAGTCATTTGTTTCCGTGATAGTGATTTATGTTGAAGTGGTATCGTTCCTATTTCCATATCTCTATTCATGAATTTCTTCTCCTAAATTTTTGCCAAATGTTTGCACTAGGAGAACCGTGAGATTCGGATCAAATGGTCTACTAACGGCCCGAATTGCCCGTCATTCGAAAATTTACGCACTTTACATGTCTACCACGCCCGCCCAGATGCATTTGAAGATCTCCGTACATTATGATAGGATCGTGTCTATCATAGCCCGAGCACGCTGTCCTCTTCGACCTTCTCAAGACCTATCAACTCAACCGCTGCATCACAATAAATCAGCAGCATGGCGCCGGTCGACGCGCAAATCGCAACTTAGATCGAGGTCGGTCCGGGTACTCACTGAGGGTCCCTCTAGGTGGGTGGTGCAGTACATTAAGGTTTTTACTGAAGCTGTTCCAAGCTCAACGCCCCCGTGCTGGCCTAACGCTCGGGGACCACGGCGGGGCCATGCTTAATCCGCGGAGGGCGAAAGGAGCGAAGTTTAGGAAGGTCTTTAACGCTGAGAGTTGCTGACGGGATGATTTCATACAGAAGGAGACTTTGGTAGAAGTGCTGGCTAGACCGTGGCGAAGACGATTTCCGCTGTGGACGCTCCTACTCGAGATATCCCTGTGACGGTGTGCCCTTGACTCCTCTTCTATGTGAGGCTTCGTCTTCTCGCATTTCTTCTCGATAATTTAACGAGAAATCTGGACTGGTTCTGCACTGTATCCATCCCCCAACCGCAACACGACTCCCATCCTCAAACTCCACCATGCATTTGAACACACCGTATCGACGGATTCATCCGGCCTTATCTGGTTAGCGGATACTCGGACCCGGCGAGAAACGGATTTGCACCACGCCGTCATTATCGACCCACCTTGAAGTATCCGTACGGTGAAAACTGTAAAGGTACTCTTAAAATAGATAGATGTGGACTCCATCACCTCCTCCCGTCGTGGTCTATGAAAAGACGCTGACCATGCTATTTTTAACCCCGGTCGAGAACAGGACCCGCCAGATTTGATCCCTCGGGATGTCTAGGTCGCGGCATGCTGAGGTTCGTGCTATCCTCAAGCCACAATCGCGGCGTATAAATCGGACGGCCATTCCTGCAGCCTCTGAGACTCTTGTGCCCTTGACCGTCTTTGACCCCACTTTTCCTCGACCCAGAAACCTTACGCCACTTATGCCTCAGACTCAAGGACTCCAGCGAGACGATGATTATGATTCGTCTCCACTCCAGAAGATGCTCTCCTCGAATCAAGCGTGGGCAGAAGAACATAGAAAGTTGAACCCGACTTTCTTCGAGCAAATGGCTGCGGGACAATCCCCTCATGTTTGTCGATTCTTCCTCGTCTTGGAAGGAAGTTGACCTAATTCTGTTATCGAAGACATTGTGGATCGGATGCGCCGACTCTCGCGTTCCGGAATCTCTCATCACAAACTCGCAACCTGGGGAGATCTTCGTTCATCGGAACATCGCTAAGTATGTGCTTCAGAGTCGTCATTCTCTCTCTCGTCAGTTTGCCGAAATTGATCCACTTGTCGACGTTTCTAGTCAAGTTCCTCTGCAGGACGACAACACTTTATCCGTCGTCGAATACGCTGTCAACCATTTGCACGTCCGTCACAGTACGTACTACCCTTTTTCCAACCGCCCACTGAGCTCGAAATTGACCAACATGGGTAACGCATAAGTCATCGTCGTTGGCCACTCAAACTGCGGTGGTGCTGCAGCATCTCTGGCTGCCGCCACCTCTCCTGAAGCGTCCTTCTGCGCTCACAATGGTTCCAGCTGCCTGCAGACCGTCCCTACCCTCCCGCCGGATAATCCTATCAACAAGTGGCTACAGCAGCTAACGAAGCTCGCTTTCTCCCTCGGGATCTCGACTGCTCCAAAAGACGAGGCGCTGTCGCTGCTCATTGAGGAGAACGTTAAGGCTCAAGTAGAAAATTTGTCCAAGCTGGAAGTCATTCAAGATGCGTGGCAGAATCCGGAAGCACAAAGGAAGGAATTGTGGATACATGGGTGGGTGTACGAGATAGAGACGGGGCTGTTGAGCGATTTGAATATCTCTCGTGGCCCCTCGGCTGCGTAGGGACTTGCAGGAGATCCGGGAACCGCCCCCTACCTTAGAGGCCCAGGCATAGAACACACACAACTGACCAATTGAGCACAAGAAATGAGATTGGTTGGACTCCATGAAGCTGAAATTACGTGTGCCGTCGTTGAACAGAAAATGGGAATCCAAATCACAGACGAAAAAATGACCCTTCGAGGCCACTTTTCTGCATGGCGCAGGGCGAGGATGTCACATCAACTTTCAAGGGAGAAATCTGTCAGTGTTCAGAATCCCAGTCTTAATTGTGAGTAGAAGGAACCTCTAAAGAATTACCAAGAAAGATCAAGTCGAAGTATGGCTAACTAGGAGATGGCGAACCAGAAGCCATCTGTCCGACTGAAAGTCGACAAAGGGGGAACGAGATCTGTGATATCGAGATTGTGCACAGTTTTCGAATGGAAGGTGGTGGAAGAAATAATGCGGGATGACGTTGGTGAAGTCGACAGAACACAAGATTCGTGACCAATAATAATAGATAGGATATTTCGGCCGGAATGCCCTGGAGAACATCTTGAAAACCAGGTCCTTTCAATGATTGAGAGAAGTACCTCGAATGAATTGCGATATAGATAATCCGTCCTCATTCCCTCACTCCCTGCCCGAAGTCCAGCTCATCCCAGGAACCAGATCCGCATACATACCCATTTATATTTCCATCTTTACCTGTCCAGATGACTTCGAGACCCGCCACATCTTCCAGATAGGTCATCTCCTTCCGTTTGTGGCACCCCGTTATGTCCACGACGCAGATTGGGATCCCTTCATCTATACGCCAGAGGAAGAACGCCGCTCCGACCCTCGCTCCGCGGTCCACTTTTCCCGAGGGATCCAGGACCCGTTCATCGTCCAGTATCACTTTCCGCAGTTTTGGGAAAACGGGGCCTTCGCATGTTCCATCGAGGATCCCAGGGAGATTCATGAGCCGTTCGAGACTCTCCATCGGCGTATCCATAACTTCGATGTTGGGAAGGGAATAAAGGAATTTCTCCACGTTCTTGTCAAATTCCATCCCCTCGAAGAGATTAGTAAATAGGGAAAGAGTTGTGATATGAGTGAAATCGCAGTTGGAGAATGCTTCGAGGTAAGGAAGAATGAGGGGCAGTTGGGCGCATGCAGCACAGTAAATATCGGCGTGGAAGACAGGTACAAGCCATGCTGGAGTGAGATAATTTGGAGGGTGCTGGTTGGCCATGAACGCCTTGTACATCATAGAAAATGTGAGCTGGGTTCGGTGGCGCATGTGAGTGGTCCATTGTTCAGCATATTTCGCGATGACACGATGGATGAAGGACACCTCGAAGGGGGTTGTGGGTGGATCGTAGTCGGTCGTCGTTATCTTTACTCCGCACGTAGACGGGCAGTCGATGCGGTCCAAGAGTAAGGCGGCCGGAAACAATCTGTCATGTATCTTGATGTACCGTAGGAGTGGAAGCCCTACGGCGGGAATGGACTCCCAGCCTTCGTAGGAGTGGGATATTCCTCCAGAGAATTCGATCGTCTCCAGTTGGGGTAGGCTCCGGAGCTTTTCGAGCCACTGGAGAAAGGAAGGGTTTATTGATTCATCATACGGACTTCTAACTTCGAGATGGCGTAGTTGGGAGAGCCATGGTGCATTGAAATAGCTTTCCAATCCGAAAGAACAGCTAAAGTAGGATAACCTCGGAGCATCGTTGTCGAACAGGTTGATTTTCGATGGTCGAATATATTCGTCGTCTGGAAGTGAAAGCGATAGGTGAAAGAACCTCAAAGATTTTGACACTTGATATATAGGGGATAACACACCCTTCGCTGTATGGAGATTATCGCAGTGTAGATAGACCTCGAGGCTTTCAATCCGTGACCACTGCGTACGAAGAAGGTCAACGAAGAAGCCGAAATGAGCGGTGTCGTCTTCATAGACCTCCGCAACGATAGCCAATGGCGCGTCTCCTGTGCGATCCATGATCTCGTTTCGCCAGTTCTCTGGAAGTTGAGTGAGGTACTTGAAGTCGATGAGACGGCCCCAGAGAGATGGGGAGGAAAGGACTAGCTGACGCCAGGTGCGACAGACGTGAGAGGTGTTGCGAATATTTGTTATAGCCCGTGGTTTCCATTGGGATAATGGTTCCGATCTTGAGTTGTACGGATCCTCTGTCATGTCCGCGTTCAAGGCGAAGATGCACCAGAGGAGATCGTCATGCAGCTTGTGGATGTGCGATCTTCCGACCTCAGTTGTCATCTGAAATCTGGATATGAGGAATGCGAGTGGAATTGAGAGTCGATACTCACTAGTACTGTTGGTGTACTTGACGGTATTCAACAAGGCTCGGTGGCCGTCATCGATGTCAATTAAACAGGATCACTAGATTGTTCCCACGAATCGCCTGCGCGCCTGAGGCCTTCCCAAATCCATCCTCGGATGCTCTGTATATTGTACACTCATTCCTGTAATTCCCCATGCACGAGAGAGTAAACTACTCTTGCGTTTCGTCTAGGACTCTCCCGTATGAGGCTTCGGTCGCATTTCTTCCCCCTTTCACTCCGCCACTGACCGCCGTTTCCTGGTCCCGACCGTATTCCACCTAGTTAGGGTATAAAAATTTGTACCTAGACGTCCGGGCTCTGGGATCTCTGAAAGTAAGAGGCTAATTCTCACCAGTCGCTCCAGTCTCAAATGCTCATGACGCGCTTCAAAATATCGACATCGAGAGACTAAGATTATAAATACAAGAGATTCTCCCAAGATTCTCTTCCCCATATTCTGTTCAAACTTCGAACCATGTTGCTGCTTATGAGTTCACCGGGCTCGAGGTTTGGAGTCGAGGCTCTGTCGCCCTTTGAAGGCAATTTATTCCATGCTCTTGCTTTCGCGAAGATCTTACCCGAGTCCGTTCTTGAAACGGCCAGGACTCTTGGGGTCGAAGTACAGGGACTTCAATATTTCAATGGCCGATATTCTACGCTCCCATCTGCTCTGAACCTCCTTTTTTTCAAATATGAATGGCGGGGGTGGCACTTATGTTATTCGCAAGTTACGAACGTCGATTGGAGTTGTGCTTCCGCTGATGTGATATCGGCAACCAAGGGTCTGATTTAGTTCTTCTTCATGCCCACCCTGAAGGTTTTTCCTTCTGTATTACCAACAAAAGGGAAAACGGAAATGGCACCAGCAGAGAGCTCCACGCGAACGGAATCATGAGAATACGCAGCAGGAAAACCCAGGAAGAGGGCGATTATTCCCATGATGACCGTCAAAGAGCACTGAATGCATGGGAGTTTTGATGATAAATAGAGGGCTTGTAAGAAGCTTCGATCCGTGCTGCTCAGAGTGCAGGTGTCGCCCTATTTCCGCGCCTCTTCCGCGTCTCTTTTTGGAAGTAGTGGTGAAGGAGAGCGGAACCGTGGATATTAGACGCTTACGTTTTCGCTACTCGCCGACCAAATAGAGTATGGATTTATTTAATCTTGCGAATGTTCTTTGTCAGAACATGGGATGATAGCAGGGTGGGCGGAACTCTAGATAACGGCGCATCAGCATTCGATCCATCACTTCATTTCCAGTCAGAAGTGGAGTCGGACAACATCATACCCTAGGTAATTGATGGTCAACCAAGACGTCCTGGAAGTCCTCTGAGCAGCAGTGTCATACTTCTGAGAAGAGTGTCGCTGAGAAGTTCTGACTTTGTGGATTTGCCACAACTAGATGAGAGGGCTGTTCCCTGTCAAACTACGTTGCTCGTGTTTGACGGTCCCAAAATTCCTACAGCAACCTACCTAATGTGGGAGATTCCATCCAGAATTCAGCCGTGCATGACTATAGAGAGAGTCAGGACTTGACGAGTTGGGCAGAAAGGCTTCAATCTTCGTCGCGAATACCTCGTCTCAATTATTAATCATTTGTGGTGGGAATGGCCCTTTAAATGGCGAATTCTTCCCTCTACGACCATCCAACTGGGAAGTCAATCTGCAGCGTCGAAGTCTTGTGAGTTCTTAATGCCTCTAGGCCCACCACAGGGGGTAGAAACACTACGTTTTGGGTTCGCGGGAGTTTTGTCAAGGATGGTAGCTTGAGATGATGACACGAGACCGGAGCCACGCCTGCTGTGACATAAGGCAGATAGATAGGCCGTTAGAGTCCCAGAGGCATGCGAACGCACCCTGGACGGCCGTATGACGTTTTTGCTCTGGTTGTGGGACATTCATTTCGCATTTGAGGCCGACGTGAGAGTAAAATTCTCTCCTGGGATGAGACAGACAAGAGATAGCACTCTGAGTATACGTTCGTCAGGTTAAAGAAGATGCTGCGTCGCTCCTTACCCCACCTGAATTTCTTACATCCTGCCGTCAACAAAATGAGGACGAAGAGGGGCGGCTAATAAACAAACCAAAAATAACACACTAATACGATTTAAGATTTCACTGAGAGCAGATATTCATAGCCGCTCAAGTCTCGGCTACGCATTCTACGGGCATTATACTAAACATATAGCAGGAACAGGAACAGAGGAATTTCTAGTGGAGAGACAAAGGAGAGGAGTAGAAGTGTACATCGTCCCATGCTCACAATGCATGCTCCGTATGCAGCTTTCGTCGATTCGAAACGTAATGGGAGTATGTCTTGCAGGATATATTACATAGAGCCGAAATAATCACCCTGTCCGGTTAGTGTAGTAAAAAGAATTTTCAGGGAAATACACGAGTTCCTTAGCACTGTGGGAACCCTAGGTCAAATTTCGGAAAATTGGAGGAAGGAACCTAAGTTTACAGCTGGACGAGGTCATCCGAAGAAAGGCTGCCTTGTCAGCCAGGTCAGCTGCTTCGCCATTTGAGAGTTAAGAGGAACACTATGTCGATATGTTTGTCCGTGATATGAACCTTCTCAATCCTCTCTCTGCGTCTCACCAAACGGCACTGCATCCGAGCTTCTTAGGAATCCTGCGTATTCGCTGAATCCGACAGCTAAGCGAGCATACTGAATTGACGAGTGTGTTCGTGAGTACAGGCCGTCAAAACGCGTCTCGTATACTCTGGCTGTGCTGCCCAATTGAAGTACGACGCTCTCGAGGTCGCCCCATCACACTCCTCTCGTCCTACACTTTTATGATCCATAAATACCCTCTAGGCGCATAAGCGACAAATTCACCGCAAAAATAGATTAACAGCCGAACCTGAAATAGCTCCAGCCTTCTGTACTTCCCAACATCCGTGCAACCCATCAACAGCCGTGCAGGGTCGCCGTTCCCAGCCGAGCGCCACGCATCCGGGAACGTCACCACCGTGAATATTAACTCCATGTTTACCCGTATCCCCTGTTGGTAACTTGGAGGTTTTCAGACGTGGGATCACAAATTATGTCCCCGTGCCGTGCGCGCCGTGGCGTGTTGAGACTGTGCTGCGCTGCGTGAGAACCCTCGGCCTCGTCTACACCTGGATGACGAGGGATGAGGTTAGCAGCAGCGGAGGCGAAGCTCAGCGGCCTGTAGAGTGTGGCGCACGCGCCAATTGTAAATTTAAAGCAGCGATAATAATAATATCAGGCAAGGGCCAAGCGCGCTAAGGCTGGAGACGGGAGATGGAGATGGGAGGCGATCCTTCATCAGACCGAAGTCAAGGATTCGCGCGCCTCGGGGGAGTCGAGAGGGTAAATGGGGTGCCCATGGATTGGATCTCAAGTCTCCGTTGGGTTGGGATATCAATATCAGCGAAGCTTCGTCAGCGCGATGGCAAGCATGCAGTGCAGTCTTTTTCTGTAATTAGGATAAATTTACTTGTAATTGACGTGGGTGGGGACGTGGACGTCGCGCGGCCCTTGCTGTGCACGTCTACCTGAATCCGGAGGCTGTCCTGTCGTTCTGTTTGTTCGTCTCTATCCCCTTATCCCTATCCGTCAAGGGGAGCAATGCCACCTCCAAGTAGAGTAGCAGCGATCCAATGGACCCACTTTGGGCGCTGACGGTCGAGCAGGAGGACACGGCGAACTCACGTCTCTCCATTTGCTTAGCGACCCTTTGTCCTTGTCCTGTCCTTGGGTGATTCACTGCACCATCCAGGCGGAAACCTTAAACACCCTCCAGCGCTCGTAGCGAAGCCCAAGCATGTGGAAGCCTGTGATTCTGCGCTCACGCTTGTCCGATGGGTGGAATCCTCGCGAGTTGATTGGATGGGACTGACAGAAGCTTGTTCTGTGGGAGAGGAGAATTGGCTGGAGTGGCTGAAGGGCCTCAGGTGAGGAGGCGTGATCACGACTCATGCTGGGGTGTGGTTATGCCGTTGATAAGGATGTAACGGATAGCCAACCGCGGCATCTCGTTCAATTGAATGGATGAAGAAGGAATTAGTGAGCGAGCGAACGGTCGGTTAATTATATTGGAGGAGATGGTTCTAGGTAAGAAGGAGTATTTCGATACCCAGCTGTTTATTTCGAGGTACTCACGCTTGGGGACGTCATTCCGCTCGCTTAATTTTTAAATAGAGGAAATTCGCTGAGTGGGAAATAGGGTGTTATTTTTATTGTATGCACCCGATAGGCGTGCCACAGAAATAAGAGACGTCTGTGACCTCTTGTGATACATACAGAACACCAAGACATCGCACTGCGCTGATATTTCGGTAGCCTTCCGTCTCCTATACGTCCCGGCCCCCGCGTACACGAATGAGAAGCGAATCTTATCTCAAACGCCCATCGTTGACGCTGGACCAGAATAACGAAGTTGGGGTTTTGCGACGTCTTGCCGTTCGCGACCACCAATCCATATATCAAAACTGATCCATTTCCAAGACTAGCGATGCGATGGAAGACAAGAGTTCGGAATTGAGTTTGGGCGTCAGAACTTGTTCATGTTCGTCGTCCTTTCTTTTCGTCGGGAGAACACGCGCTGAAACCTGAAAGGCAACCTCCTGTGGGCGACGCGGGTAAACGAGGGAACACTCACCGGAGCATTTTATTCCGAAACTTCCTTCCGATAGTTCCCAGGTCGCAGTTCGAATCAACCGCCCTGCTGCTACATCACATTCAAGCTTCAGAAACTTCCAAGATGACGATATGGGCGTCTTCTTGGCATACCTTCATAACGCATTCGTCGTACTAGTCTGCCTTCATCTTCACCCTTCTATCTCGCCTTTGTTATCAGGTTGGTGTTTGGAAATCCGATGTCTGTTCTGTTGTATTCCGTTCGAATTCTACGAGTGGGATCCCATCAGTGGACGAAGGTCACCGCGTTGATGCGAGGATCTCGCAATGAAAAACTGGAGCTTACAGGGTAGCTTCTCTGGAATCCGGGTTCGGAGTTGGGAGCTTTAGGTAGGGTTCCTTTGCGTTCCCTGAGTCTTCTGTCAATTGAAAATTCTCTCGACGTTCGGAGACATCCAACAAACGGCAAACACGCGTCGCAAATGAAATCAAGGAGATGCAAACGCAGACGTAGAGAAACCACCCCGGAACATGGGCGACCTGGAAGGAACATGGAAGGAACGCGCACACGCACCAATCAACCAATGAATCAAGCAATTAAGATACGCACAAAAGCCCACTGCCCAATTGCCCACTGCCCAATAGCCCCGAACCCAATAATTATCCACGCGCTTATCTCTTCATCTCTCATCTTCCATCTCCCAATGGCAACTTCCACATGGACGCAAGGGATTGGGGGGAGCAACGAGGCCGATGCCGAGCCTCGTACGCCAGACGTAAACGTCGCCGGAACCTACGCTGTCTTGTCTCTGTCTTTGACAGATGGGGATCCGGATTTTGGACGATATAATGCCATCCGATGGGCGCTTCGCTGGGTTCTAGGTTCTAGACCAGGGCGGCGTCTGTTCGTGCGCTTGAAAACTTTCTCTCCGTCGAACTTTGAACATGGAAAATTTGACAGAAGGAAAGGAAGGAAGGAAGGAAGGAGGGGGGTTACGACACTGACGTTGGGAATGACAGCGACTAGAGACCAGAAGACGGCCTGCCGTTACGAGACGGTTCATGTCGGTTCTTCAAGTCTTGCGCTTCGTGCTTCTTGGTCCCTGACTATTCCCTGGTGTGTACGGAGAGGCGTGGTGTGCTGCAAGGTATGTAGCGCCAAGAGGGAAAAACGATCGAGGCGTATTTGAGTTATGTCGTGTCGGTTCGTGATTCACCTATCTGGAACGAGGCAAGGTGAGGGAGTGAAGGAGTGAAATTGGGAAATTTGAACGGGCCAAGTGTTGGATCGAAGCTGATGATGGAAGTTTGTGCGAAGCTATCAACACACGGGCAGGGACTAGAGACGGGCTAAGAGACACTTGCCTTACACACCTACACCCTTCGCGGCAAGCCTTGTACCTTAGACCTCCATCCGCGACACTACGGAGAACAGGCAGCTCGCAGCGTGGGCGAGATAAGACATAGTGGGCAGTGTGCACGATAGTTGTCGGGGTTCTCCGTATTTCCTTGTATCTCCAAGTTCGAGTTCCTCCTAGCCGCCGAAGAAGCACCAGTAAGTATCAAGCAGCATATCAGCAGAAGGAGAAAGAGAAATTACATTACGACACGGATATTAGCCTTCAGAGAGCGACCTCTCGTCTCGGTTTGCCGTTTCCTAACTTATCGACAATTAATCTGACCTCGCCACCCAACCCCGGTACATCCCTGCTCGGTCCTCGAGTGGGAAAAGAAAGGGCGACATTCGCGCTTCGAGGTTCGAGGTTCGACGGAATGACGGACCGACCGGACTTCCACGCGTCGAGGATCCTACTTCGACGGTCAAACTTGAATGGAGGGATAGGCCAAGCGAGGTAGCATTCTCTACCTCCGGAGACGGCATGTGCATTGACGGCCCACTGACCGTGCACGCCACGGTCGTCGGTGCTTACCCGGCCCCGTATGGCATGGCGAGATGAGTCTAATTGACAGGATTCCCCGGGTGAGGAGCTTCTCTCCTCAGGCTCCTCAGTCCTGGGATTTAGGTCGTTGGGCTTGGGCTTGGCTTGGGCCTGGGATGGAGGTAGGTGGGTTAGGGTAGAGTAGGAAACCCTGCAATCATCCGTCCGTCAGTTGAGGCGAGTCACCGAGTCAGAATCAGATAGCACCCCAGAACGCAGAACACCCAAAGGCCGAAAGGCCAAAACGATAGGAAGACAGGAAGGACGGAGGAAGGAAGGAAGGCTGGATTCAGGATTCAAGAACGAGAGGAGATGGGGACTCACGACGCTCACGACACTCACGACACGAGAGCCGCTCTGCCAGCAACCAACCAGTACTTACTTGTACCGTATACGTAGGTCCGCAGGGCAAGGCGCCGGCGGAGGACGGGAATAAATCCTCCCAACTCCAACTCCAAGCCCAAGCCCAAGCCCGTTCCCATTTTGTCCGTCCATGAGCCTCGAGTACCCAGGTCCCCCCTTCCTTCCTTCCACGGATTTCATAGAGAGTGGGTGCATGTGCGCGTGGGCTTAGTCTCCATAAAGCTAGCTCGAGTCGAACGCCGTATACCGTGAGCCGTTGGGCCGCTGAGCCGCTGATATCACACATGACGGTGTGATGACCATTGACAGTGGACGGTGGACACGGACACGGACAGGCGGGCAGTAGATCGACAGCCTGTTGCATGTGCAAGGCCCACTTGCCGCCGCCACTCCGCGAGGAGCTGGTATGGGGTACGTTATCATCATGGGTGGTGGGTCTGGGTCCTGCTCTGGTTAAGTGCAACGCGCGGATTGCGACTTGTCAGGTGGAGGAGCGTTATGGTGCGTGCGCGTGACTGGGGTGCCGCGGGCTCGGGGGCGCATAACGCACGTAGATGAGCGCAAGAGAGATGGGACGGTGAAAGCGAGGACAGGAGCGCCCGCCGTGCGGCGCACTGACACCCTGACGCCCAGCTCAACGAAAGAACCCAAGTAGACGCCCGTCGGGTACGAAGGAGCGAAGCTTCATGCCTCAGGGGGGCGCGAAGGATCGGCGCTGGGCTAATAATACCCCATTTATCCCATTTTAATCAGCGCGAAGAAGATCGCTGGCAGTGAGAAGGGAAAATGGCGAGCGCTGGGCGACTCCTGACGAATGACGTCTTCGGGTGCAGGCGGCTAGGCGGGATAGGCAACTAGGCGGCTAAGCGGCTAGGGGCTGGGAGGGATAGGCGCCCGACAGTGCCGAGCCCATGCTAGACGGAGGCCGAGCACTCGCACCGCATCGCATCTTGCGGCAGCGGCAGCGGCAGTGGGCGCGGAAGCAAATGCAGTCCTAGGTACAATTTAGAACGGCAAGTGTAACTGTCATCGACGGACGTGCGGGGTGCTTGACCCCGTTCTATTCGAGGCGCGACAATTTTTAGAGCGGCAGGCAGGGCAGGGCAGGGTCGCACTCTATAAAAGCGCCTGGGTGGATAGGAGCTGGGCGAGACGACGCCACCGCGAGAGCAGTAGGAGCAAGCACCGACAGCCGACGCGTCGTACTTGGACGTCATTACCGTCATCGACATGACGATCCCATTTCCGCTGCGCACGGGCGAAGACGGAGACCAGGGCCTGAAGTTCGCACCTTCACGAATCAGCAAACTTCGCGCGGGATGCTCGGACGGGGACGGGGAGCTGAGTGGGTCGACGCCGAACGGAGACGGAGGGTGGCAGTGGGACGCCTGCGAGGGAGGGACGTGGGATAATGCGAGGCGGAAGGAGGGTGCTCCTCTGGACGTCCGAGGTTGAGTCGACTGGGGGCGACTCAGGCGAGGGTCTCCGTGACGTTAACGTTAACGTCCGTGTTGGCGTTACCATAGGTCCCTTGGGTAAGGGTATGGGTATGCAATCTTCAGCTGGGAAGCTCAGGGTACGATTGAAACCCTTGAATCAGAATCGCAATCGGAGGGTAGGTCCTCAGAATGGATAGGAAGGAATGGACGGCCCAATGGGGCGCCTGGATACCGTCATTTGTTGATTGTTGACAGTTGGGACTGGAAGCCGTAAGTTGACCGCGTCCGAATGTGTACGAGCGCGTATGTTGCACGCGGGAAGAGTGTGCCACGCGGGTCTGTTATTCCGCGGAGAGGGACTGAATGAAAAGGACCCTGGGTACTGCTGGAATGAACGAACCGATCGTTGTTTCGTCCACGAAATCCGAGGAAGCCAGACTGCCTACTGCGAGAGAGAGGTATGATATGATGAGATGAAATGAGCGGTGGTGGTGATGCCTGCACTTGATACGATAGCAGGAGAAAGAGACAGGTCTGGACACATGGGTTGTTGGAGTGAGAAGTGCGTTTGTTTGACACGGGGATTCTAGTGTGCGTCGAAAGTTCCGTGGGTGAGATACGGAGACGAGGGGTTGTGTACGGGACCAGGAGATAGGCCCGATGGGGTCTGGAGATGACATCAGAGGCGGGCGAGGGGGAGAACGACATGGCAGCGACCGGGCATTGGACCAGCAGGCTCCTGGCTGGCAGATATGATGTGTGATGAGGGGGAGGAGGCTGATAAAAGATCCGACGGGAGCGAGGAGCGAGCAGAGCTGGGTTGCTGCGGAGAAGAATGCCTGATCGAAGCCCATCACCGGGCCCAGTCTGTGGGAACCAGAGGTGCGGCACCGCTCGGCACGGGTGCGATCCCAGCCAATCATTGGCGCGGAGCTGGCGGAGATGCCCGGATTCCCGCGGCAGCAGATGCCGCGCTGTGAGGGAAAACAAACCTGGGCAAAGCTCGCTCATCGCTCAAAGAGCTCGCCCGCGTCAGAGCAGCTCTCCGTCAACTCCCCACCTCCCTCCCAAGCAAGCTCTAACAATGGGTCGAAGAAAGATCGAAATACAGCCTATCACCGTAAGTCACCCCTCCGCCGTCCTATTATCGTCCCCTCCCCTCCTCCCCTCCTTCGTCCCCACCTCCAATAATACCCGCCCCTCCTCACCACACCGCGGTCGCTTACCCTGGATTATACTTAGCACGAACGAAACCGTTCTGTCACCTTTTTAAAAGTACGTCCAGGCTCGTCCCCTTCATTCGCTATTTTTGTGCTCATTAGGCTTGGCATTTGGCTTATTCTTATCTCACTTCATCCAACCTGCCGCCCGTCTTCTTCTGCCACATCTACCGCCAACAGCGCAAGAACGGGCTGTTCAAGAAGGCCTACGAGCTCGGCGTGCTCTGCTCCGTCGACGTCGCCGTCATCATCTTTGGTGCGTCCTCGTCGGCTACTGCCCCATCCCGCCCCCCTTGGCATTTTCTTGACCATTGTTCTATTTTTATCGTCTTATAGAGGAACGGCCAGGCCACCACCTCAAGCTCTACCAGTACTGCTCATCGGACATCAACAATATCGTCCAGCGGCATCTCCACGTACGTCCTCCCTTTCCCTCTTCCCTGCCAGCTCACCGATCTAATGGCGATGACGACGACGATAACAGCACGATGGCGAGAAAGACACTCGAGGGCCCAACGATTTCTCGGGCAACGCCAACAGCAAGGCGGCGGATATGGGCGATGGGGACGATGATGACGTGGACGATGACGACGACATGGCTCCTCGGACGCTCAAGCGCCCGCGAGACGAGAAGCTGAAGCCTCCTCTGGACATGGTTACCAGTGGTGTACGTCCCATCTCCTACCCTTCTCTCATCACTCCTCATCTAACAGACCCCCTACCCTTCTCTTCTCTCCGTTCCTTTCCACACCAGATGGACCCCTACGGCCGCCACGGCCTCACCCTCCCCCAAGCACCCCCGCACATGCACGGGCACTCCCACTCCCATTCCCATGGTCTCCCCCACTCGCAGTCCTCCCCTTTAGGCGGCGGCGGGCTGCCCATCTCCGACTCGCGCCTCAGCTCCTCCAAGCGCCGGCTCGGGCACTCAAGCGGTCCAGGTGGGAGCCTGGCCCTCTCGCACTCGCGCTCGCCCTCCGACGACCCCTCCGGGCACGGGCACGGGCACGGCGGGTACGCCGGATACCACTCCTCCTCGCACTCGTCGCACAACGCGCCTTCGTTTGGGAGTAGGGGCCCCGGGGGAGGAGGAGGGGGGTACGGACATCAT